>CM038680.1:143367662-143513619 GCA_021605205.1 Aegilops longissima | reverse complement strand
ATTTGGAATCATTTTTGCACAGTGTTAACTGAAACATGGATATTTGACTCATACGGAGTCCGTTTTGGCTCCACAAGTAGTCAAAACGTTTATGATGACCAGATGCTTCAAAGGATTCTTTCACAAGGAACTTTTGGAGAACTTTTTTCTTAAGGAGTTCGTTCAGAAACTTGTTTAGAAACTTTCTTAATGAGCACCCGACAAACACATTTCGAGAACATACACAAATTCCCAGCTCTGGACCTAGTGCATCATCATAACTAAGGTCTCTTGCATATCCCTAAAAGTAATTGGATCTCATATGGAGATGGTTGGTGAAGTAGAATGGAAAAAATCGAATGCAACTACACAAGAACTAGTCTGTAACTAGTTTGGAATCAGTTTTGCGCAGTGTTAACGGAAACATGGATATCTGAGTCATACGAAGTCCGTTTTGGCTGCACAAGTAGTCAAAACGTTTGTGACGACCAGATGCTTCAGAGGATTCTTTCACATGGAACTTTTGGAGAACTTTTTTTAAGGAGTTCGTTCAGAAAATTGTATAGAAACTTTCTTAATGAGCACTCGACAAACGCATTTTGAGAACATACACAAAGTCCCAGCTATGGACCTAGTGCATCACCATAACTGAGGTCTCTTGCATTTGCCTACAAATAATTGGATCTCATATGGAGATGTTTAGTGAAGTAGAATGGACAAAATCGAATGCGACTACACAAGAACAATTCAGAATCGCTGTTCGTAATCATTTTTTGTGATGTTAATGAAACATGGATATCTGACTCATACGGAGTCCGTTTTGGCTCCACAAGTAGTCAAAACGTTTTTGACGGCTAGATGCTTCAAAGGATTCTTTCACAGGGAACTTTTGGGGAACGTTTCTTACAGAGTTTGTTCAGAAACTTGTTTAGAAACTTTCTTAATGAGCACTTGACAAACGCATTTCGAGAACATACACAAAGTCCCAGCTATGGACCTAGTGCATCATCATCACTGAGGTCTCTTGTATTTCCCTACAAGTAATTGGATCTCATCTGGAGATGTTTAGTGAAGTAGAATGAAAAAAGTCGAATGCAACTACTCAAGAACAAATCTGTAACTGTCGTTCGGAATCAGTCTTGCGCGGTGTTAACTGAAACATAGATATCTGACTCATACGGAGTCTGTTTTGGCTCCACAAGTTGTTAAAACGTTTGTGACGACCAGATGCTTCAAAGGATTCTTTCACACGGAACTTTTGGAGAACTTTTCTTATGGAGGTCATTCAGAAACTTGTATAGACAGTTTCTTAATGAGCACTCGACAAACGCATTTCGAGAACATACACAAAGTCCTATCTATGGACCTAGTGCATCATCATAACTGAGTTCTCTTGCATTTCCGTACAAGTAATTGGATCCCATATGGAGATGTTTAGTGAAGTAGAATGGAAAAAATCGAATGCAACTACACAAGAACTAGTCTGTAACTGTCGTTCGGAATCATTTTTGCTAACTGTTAACTGAAACATGGATATCCGACTCATACGGAGTCCGTTTTGGCTCCACAAGTAGTAAAAATGTTTGTGACGACCAGATGCTTCAAATGATTCTTTCACAGGGAACTTTTGCAGAACTTTTCTTAAGGAGTTCTTTCAGAAACTTGTATAGAAACTTTCATAATGAGCACTCGACAAAGGCATTTCGAGAACATACACAAAGTCCCAGCTATGGACCTAGTGCATCATCATAACTGAGATCTCTTGCATTTCCCTAGAAGTAATTAGATCTCATATGGAGATGTTTATTCAAGTAGAATGGAAAAAAATCGAATGCAACTACACAAGAATTAGTCTGTAACTATCGTTTGGAATCATTTTTGCAAAGTGTTAACTGAAACATGGATATCTGACTCATAGGGAGTCCGTTTTGGCTCCACAAGTAGTAAAAATGTTTGTGCCGACCAGATGCTTCAAAGGATTCTTTTACAGGGAACATTTGGAGACCTTTTCTTAAGGAGTTCATTCACAAACTTGTATAGAAGCTTTCTTAATGAGCACTCGACAAACGCATTTCGAGAACATACACAAAGTACCAGCTATGGACCTCATGCATCATCATAACTGAGGTCTCTTGCATTTCCCTACAAGTAATTTGATCTCATATGGAGATGTTTAGTGAAGTAGACTGGAAAAATCGAATACAAATACAAAAGAACAAGTTTGTAACTGTCGTTCGAAATCAGTTTTGCGCATTGTAAACTGAAACATGGATATCTGACTCATACAGAGTCCGTTTTGGCTCCACAAGTAGTTAAAACGTTTGTGAAGACCAGATGCTTCAAAGTATTCTTTCACAGGAACTTTTGGAAAACTTTTCTTACGGAGTTCGTTCAGAAACTTGTATAGAAACTTTCTTAATGAGCACTCGACAAACGAATTTCGAGAACATACACAAAGTCCCAGCTATGGACCAAGTGCATCATCATCACTCAGGTCTCTTGCATTTCCCTACAAGTAACTGGATCTCATATGGAGATGTTTAGTGAAGTAGAATGGAAAAAATCAAATGCAACTACGCAAGAACAACTCTGTAACTGTCGTTCGGAATCAGATTATCGCAGTGTTAACTGAAACATGGATATCTGACTCATACGGAGTCCGTCTTGGCTCCACAAGTAGTCAAAACATTTGTGACGACCAGATGCTTAGAAGGATTCTTTCACATGGAAATTTTGGAGAACTTTTCTTACGGAGTTCGTTCAGAAACTTGTATAGAAACTTTCTTAATGAGCACTCGACAAACCCATTTCGAAAAACATACAGTAAGTCCCAGCTATGGACCTAGTGCATCATCATAACTGAGGTCTCTTGCATTTGCCTACAAGTAATTGGATCTCATATGGAGATGTTTAGTGAAGTAGAATAGAAAAAATCGAATGCAACTACACAAGAACAAGTCTGTAACTGTCGTTCGAAATCAGTTTTGCACAGTGTTAACTGAAACATGGATATCTGACTCATAAGGAGTCCGTTTTGGCTCCACAGTAGGCGAAACGTTTGTGATGACCAGATGCTTCAAAGGATTTAGTCACAGGGAACTTTTGGAGAACTTTTCTTAAAGAGTTCGTTCAGAAACTTTTACAGAAACTTTCTTAATGAGCACTCGACAAACACATTTCGAGAACATACACAAAGTCCCAACTATGGACCTAGTGCGTCACCATAACTGAAGTCTCTTGCATTTCCCTACAAGTAATTGGATCTCATATGGAGATGTTTAGTGAAGTAGAATGGAAAAAGTCGAATGCAACTACACAAGAACTAGTCTGTAACTGTCGTTCGGAATCAGTTTTGCGAAGTGTTAATTGAAACATGGATATATGACTCATACGGAGTCCATTTTGGCTCCACAAGTAGTCAAAACGTTTGTGACGACCAGATGCTTCAAAGTATTCTTTCACAAGGAACTTTTGGGGAACTTTTCTTACGGAGTTCGTTCAGAAACTTGTATAGAAACTTTCGTAATGAGCGCTCGACAAACGCATTTCGAGAACATACACAAATTTCTAGCTATGGACCTAGTGCATCATCATTACTGAGGTCTCTTGCATTTCCTACAAGTAATTGGATCTCATATGGAGATGTTTAGTGAAGTATATTGGAAAAAATTGAATGCAACTACGCAAGAACAAGTCTGTAACTGTCGTTTGGAATCAGTTTTGCGCAGTGTTAACTAAAACTTGGATATCTGACTCATACGGAGTCTGTGTTGGCTCCACAAGTAGTCAAAACCTTTGTGACGACCAGATGCTTCAAAGTATTGTTTCACATGGAACTTTTGGAGAACTTTTCTTACGGAATTCATTCAGAAACTTGTATAGAAACTTTCTTAATGAGCACTCGACAAACGCATTTCGAGAACATACATAAAGTCCTAGCTATGGACCTAGTGCACCATCATAACTGAGGTCTCTTGCATTTCCCTACAATTAATTGGATCTCATATGGAGATGTTTAGTCAAGTAGAATGGAAAAAATCGAATGCAACTACACAAGAATTAGTCTCAGAATCGCTGCTCGGAATCAGTTTTTTGCAAATGTTAATCAAACATGGATATCTGACTCATAAGGAGTCCATTTTGGCTCCACAAGTTGTCAAAACATTTGTGACGACCAGTTGCTTCAAAGGATCCTTTCACAGGGAACTTTTGCAGAACTTTTCTTAAGTAGTTTGTTCAGAAACTTGTATAGAAACTTTCTTAGTGAGCACTCGACAAACGCATTTCGAGAACATACACAAAGTCCTAGCTATGGATCTAGTGCATTATCATAACTGAGGTCTCTTGCATTTCCCTACAAGTAATTGGATCTCGTATGGAGATGTTTAGTGAAGTAGAATGGAAAAAACCAAATGCAACTACACAAGAGCTAGTATGTAACTGTCGTTCGGAATCAGTTTTGCACAGTGTTAACTGAAATATGGATATCTGACTGATACGGAGTCCGTTTTGGCTCCACAAGTAGTCAAAACGTTTGTGAAGACCAGATGCTTCAAAGGATTCTTTCATAGGGAACTTTTTGAGAAATTTTGTTATGGTGTTCGTTCAGAAACTTGTATAGAAACTTTCTTAATGAGCACTCGACAAACGCATTTCGAGAACATACACAAAGTCCCAGTTATGGACCTAGTGCATCATCATAACTGCGGTCTCTAGCATTTCCCTACAAGTAATTGGATGTCATACGGAGATGTTTAGTGAAGTAGAATGGAAAAAATTGAATGCAACTACACAAGAACTAGTCTCTAATCGTCGCTCGAATAAGTTTTTGCAAAGTGTTAACTGAAACATGGATATCTGACTCATACGGAGTCCATTTTGGCTCCACAAGTAGTCAATACATTTGTGACGACCAGATGCTTCAAAGTATTCTTTCACAGCGAACTTTAGGAGAACTTTTCTTAAGGACTCCGTTCAGAAACTTGTATAGAAACTTTTTAATGAGCACTCGACAAACGCATTTCGAGAAAATACACAAAGTCCCAGCTATGGACCTAGTGCATCATCATAACTGAGATCTCTTGCATTTCCCTACAAGTAATTGGATCTCATATGGAGATGTTTAGTCAAGTATAATAGAAAAATCGAATGCAACTACGCAAGAATTAGTCTCAGAATCGCTCGCTCGAATCATTTTGCATAGTGTTAATCAAACATGGATATCGACTCATACGAGTCCATTTTGGCTCCACAAGTAGCCCAAACATTTGTGATGGTCGGATGCTTCAAAGGATTCTTTTGACAGGGAACTTTTGGAGAACTTTTCTTAAGAAGTTCGTTTAGAAACTTGTATAGAAACTTTCTTAATGAGCACTCGACAAACACATTTTGAGAACATACACAAAGTCCCAGCTATGGACCGAGTGCATCATCATAACTGAGGTCTCTTGCATTTCCCTACAAGTAATTGGATCTCATATGGAGATGTTTAGTGATGTAGAATGGAAAAATAGAATGCAACTACACAAGAACTAGTCTCATAGCGCTGCTCGGAATCAGTTTTGTGCAAAGTGTTAAGCTGAAACATGGATATCGACTCATACGGAGTCCGTTTGGCTCCACAAGTAGTCAAAACATTTGTGACGACAAGATGCTTCAAAGGATTCTTTCATATGGAACTTTTGGAGAACTTTTCTTAAGGAGTTCGTTCAGAAACTTGTATAGAAACTTTCTTAATGAGCACTCGACAAATGCATTTCGAGAACATACACAAAGTCCAGCTATGGACCTAGTGCATCATCATAACTGAGGTCTCTTGCATTTCCCTACAAGTTATTGGATCTCATATGGAGATGTTTAGTGAAGTAGAATGGAAAAAATCGAATGCAACTACACAAGAACTAGTCTCGATACCATCGTTGGAATCAGTTTTGATGTTGTGATGTTAAGCTGAAACATGGATATCGACTCATACGAGAGTCTCGTTTTGGCTCCACAAGTAGTCAAAACGTTTGTGACGACCAAATGCTTCAAAGATTCTTTCATAGGGAACTTTTGGAGAACTTTTCTTAAGGAGTTCGTTCGAAACTTGTATAGAAACTTTCTTAATGAGCACTCGACAAATGCATTTCGAGAACATACACAAAGTCCAAGCTATGGACCTAGTGCATCATCATAACTGAGATCTCTTGCATTTCCTACAAGTAATTGGATCTCATATGGAGATGTTTAGTGAAGTAGAATGGAAAAAATCTAATGCAACTACACAAGAACTAGTGTGTAACTATCGTTCGAATCAATTTTTCGCAGTGTTAAACTGAAACATGGATATCGACTCATACGGAGTCCGTTTTGGCTCCACAAGTAGTCAAAACGTTTGTGACAACCAGATGCTTCAAAGGATTCTTTCATAGGGAACTTTTGGAGAACTTTTCTTAAGGAGTTCGTTTAGAAACTTGTATAGAAACTTTCTTAATGAGCACTCGACAAACGCATTTCGAGAACATACACAAAGTCCCAGCTATGGACCTAGTGCATCATCATAATCGAGGTCTATTGCATTTCCGACAAGTAATTGGATCTCATATGGAGATGTTTAGTGAAGTAGAATGGAAAAATCGAATGCAACTACACAAGAACTAGTGTCAGAATCGTGACTCGGAATCAATTTTATGCAAAGTGTTAATCAAACATGGATATCGACTCATACGGAGTCCGCTTTTGGCTCCACAAGTAGTCAAAACATTTGTGACGACCAGATGCTTCAAAGGATTCTTTCATATGGAACTTTTGGAGAACTTTTCTTAAGGAGTTCGCTTAGAAACTTGTATAGAAACTTTCTTAATGAGCACTCGACAAACGCATTTCGAGAACATACACAAAGTCCCAGCTATGGACCTAGTGCATCATCATAACCGAGGTCTATTGCATTTCTTACAAGTAATTGGATCTCATATGGAGATGTTTAGTGAAGTAGAATGGAAAAATCGAATGCAACTACACAAGAACTAGTCTCAGAATCGTTGTTCGAATCAGTTTTTGCAAGTGTTAATCAAACATGGATATCTGACTCATACAGAGTCCATTTTGGCTCCACAAGTAGTCAAAACATTTGTGACGACCATATGCTTCAAAGGATTCTTTCATACGGAACTTTTGGAGAACTTTTCTTGAGGAGTTCGCTCGAAACTTGTATAGAAACTTTCTTAATGAGCACTCGACAAATGCATTTCAAGAACATACACAAAGTCCCAGCTATGGACCTAGTGCATCATCATAACTGAGATCTCTTGCATTTCCTACAAGTAATTGGATCTCATATGGAGATGTTTAGTGAAGTAGAATGGAAAAATAGAATGCAACTACACAAGAACTAGTCTCGATACCATCGTTCAGAATAAGTTTTGCGAAGTGTTAACTGAAACATGGATATCGACTCATACGGAGTCCGTTTTGGCTCCACAAGTAGTCAAAACGTTTGTGAAGACCAAATGCTTCAAACGATTCTTGCATAGGGAACTTTTGGAGAACTTTTCTTAAGGAGTTCATTCAGAAACTTGTATAGAAACTTTCTTAATGAGCACTCGACAAATGCATTTCGAGAACATACACAAAGTCCAACCTATGGACCTAGTGCATCATCATAACTCGAGATCTCTTGCATTTCCTACAAGTAATTGGATCTCATATGGAGATGTTTAGTAAAGTAGAATGGAAAAATTGAATGCAACTACACAAGAACTAGTCTCAGAATATCGCTCGAATCAATTTTGCAGTGTTAATCAAACATGGATATCCGACTCATACGGAGTCCGTTTGGCTCCACAAGTAGTCAAAAAGTTTGTGACGACCAAGTTCTTCAAAAGATTCTTTCACAAGGAACTTTTGGAGATCTTTCTTAAGGAGTTTGTTCAGAAACTTGTATAGAAACTTTCTTAATGAGCACTCGACAAACGCATTTCGAGAACATACACAAAGTCCCAGCTATGGACCTAGTGCATCATCATAATCGAGGTCTATTGCATTTCCGACAAGTAATTGGATCTCATATGGAGATGTTTAGTGAAGTATAATGGAAAAATCGAATGCAACTACACAAGAACTAGTGTAAAGCGCTGCTCGAATAAGTTTTATGCATGTTAATCAAACATGGATATCGACTCATACGGAGTCCATTTTGGCTCCACAAGTAGTCAAAACATTTGTGACGACCATTTGCTTCAAAGGATTCTTTCACAGTGAACTTTTGGAGAACTTTCTTAAGGAGTTCGTTTAGAAACTTGTATAGAAACTTTCTTAATGAGCACTCGACAAACGCATTTCGAGAACATAGACAAAGTCCCAGCTATGGACCTAGTGCATCATCATAACCGAGGTATCTTGCATTTCCTTACAAGTAATTGGATCTCATATGGAGATGTTGAGTGAAGTAGAATGGAAAAATCGAATGCAACTACACAAGAACTAGTCTCTAATCGCTGCTCGAATCAGTTTTTGCAGTGTTAATCAAACATGGATATCTAACTCATACGGAGTCCATTTTGGCTCCACAAGTAGTCAAAACATTTGTGACGACAAGATGCTTCAAAGGATTCTTCCATATGGAACTTTTGGAGAACTTTTCTTAAGGAGTTCGTTCAGAAAGTCGTATAGAAACTTTCTTAATGAGCACTCGACAAACGCATTTCGAGAACATACATAAAGTCCCAGCTATGGACCTAGTGCATCATCACAACTGAGGTCTATTGCATTTCCCGACAAGTAATTGGATCTCATATGGAGATGTTTAGTGAAGTAGAATGGAAAAAGTCGAATGCAACTACACAACAACTATTCTCAGAATCGTTGTTCGAATCAGTTTTTTGATGTTAATCAAACATGGAGATCTGACTCATACAGAGTACGTTTTGGCTCCAAAAGTTGTCAAAACGCTTGTGACGACCATATGCTTCAAAGGATTCTTTCATACGGAACTTTTGGAGAACTTTTCTTGAGGAGTTCGTTCAGAAACTTGTCTAGAAACTTTCTTAATGAGCACTCGACAAATGCATTTCAAGAACATACACAAAGTCCGAGCAATGGACCTAGTGCATCGTCATAACTGAGTTCTCTTGCATTTCCCTACAAGTTATTGGATCTCATATGGAGATGTTTAGTCAAGTAGAATGGAAAAAATTGAATGCAACTACACAAAAATTGGTCTGTAACTGTCGTTCGAAATCATTTTTGCACAGTGTTAACTGAAACATGGATATCTGACTCATACGGAGTCTGTTTTGGCCCAACAAGTAGGCAAAATATTTGTGACGACCAGATGCTTCAAAGAATTCTTTCACAAGATATTTTGGAGAACTTTCTTAAGGAGTTCGTTCAGAAACTTGTATAGAAACTTAGTTAATGAGCACTCGACAAACGCATTTCGAGAACATACACAAAGTCCAAGCTATGGACCTAGTGCATCATCATAACTGAGGCCTATTGCATTTCCCGACAAGTAATTGGATCTCATATGGAGATGTTTAGTGAAGTATAATGGAAAAAATCGAATGCAACTACACAAGAACTAGTGTGTAACTGTCGTTCGGAATAAGTTTTGCGCAGTGTTAACTGAAACATGGATATCTGACTCATACGGAGTCCATTTTGGCTCCACAAGTAGTCAAAACATTTGTGACGACCAGTTGCTTCAAAGGATTCTTTCACAGTGAACTTTTGGGGAACTTTCTTAAGGAGTTCGTTTAGAAACTTGTATAGAAACTTTCTTAATGAGCACTCGACAAACGATTTCGAGAACATACACAAAGTCCCAGCTATGGACCTAGTGCATCATCATAACTAAGGTATCTTGCATTTCCTTACAAGTAATTGGATCTCATATGGAGATGTTTAGTGAAGTAGAATGGAAAAAATCGAATGCAACTACACAAGAACTAGTCTCTAACTATCGTTCGGAATCAGTTTTGCACAGTGTTAACTGAAACATGGATATCTAACTCATACGGAGTCCATTTTGGCTCCACAAGTAGTCAAAACATTTGTGATGACAAGATGCTTCAAAGTATTCTTTCACAGGAACTATTGGAGAACTTTTCTTAAGGAGTTCAACATACACAAAGTCCCAGCTATGGACCTAGTGCATCATCATAACTGAGTTCTCTTGCATTTCCCTACAAGTTATTGGATCTCATATGGATATGTTTAGTGAAGTAGAATAAAAAAACCGAATGCAACTACACAAGAACTAGTCTGATACCATCGTTCAGAATAAGTTTTGCGAAGTGTTAACTGAAACATGCATATCTGACTCATACGGAGTCTGTTTTGGCTCCACAAGTAGTCAAAACGTTTGTGAAGACCAAATGCTTCAAACGATTCTTGCATAGGGAACTTTTGGAGAACTTTTCTTAAGGAGTTCGTTCAGAAACTTGTATAGAAACTTTCTTAATGAGCACTCGACAAATGCATTTCGAGAACATACACAAAGTCCAACCTATGGACCAAATGCAACATCATAACTGAGATCTCTTGCATTTGCCTACAAGTAATTGGAGCTCATATGGAGATGTTTAGTAAAGTAGAATGGAAAAAATCGAATGCAACTACACAAGAACTAGTCTGTAACTATCGTTCGGAATCAATTTTGCGCAGTGTTAACTGAAACATGGATATCCGACTCATACGGAGTCCGTTTTGGCTCCACAAGTAGTCAAAAAGTTTGTGACGACCAAGTTCTTCAAAAGATTCTGTCATAGGGAACTTTTGGAGATCTTTCTTTAAGGAGTTTGTTCAGAAACTTGTATAGAAACTTACTTAATGAGCACTCGACAAACGCATTTCGAGAACATACACAAAGTCCCAGCTATGGACCTAGTGCATCATCATAACTGAGGCCTATTGCATTTCCCGACAAGTAATTGGATCTCATATGGAGATGTTTAGTGAAGTATAATGGAAAAAATCGAATGCAACTACACAAGAACTAGTGTGTAACTGTCGTTCGGAATAAGTTTTGCGCAGTGTTAACTGAAACATGGATATCTGACTCATACGGAGTCCATTTTGGCTCCACAAGTAGTCAAAACATTTGCGACGACCAGTTGCTTCAAAGGATTCTTTCACAGTGAACTTTTGGAGAACTTTCTTAAGGAGTTCGTTTAGAAACTTGTATAGAAACTTTCTTAATGAGCACTCGACAAACGCATTTCGAGAACATAGACAAAGTCCCAGCTATGGACCTAGTGCATCATCATAACTGAGGTATCTTGCATTTCCTTACAAGTAATTGGATCTCATATGGAGATGTTGAGTGAAGTAGAATGGAAAAAATCGAATGCAACTACACAAGAACTAGTCTCTAACTATCGTTCGGAATCAGTTTTGCACAGTGTTAACTGAAACATGGATATCTAACTCATACGGAGTCCATTTTGGCTCCACAAGTAGTCAAAACATTTGTGATGACAAGATGCTTCAAAGTATTCTTTCACAGTGAACTATTGGAGAACGTTTCTTAAGGAGTTCGTTCAGAAACTTTTATAGAAACTTTCTTAATGAGCACTCGACAAACACATTTCGAGAACATACACAAAGTCCCAGCTATGGACCTAGTGCATCATCATAACTGAGATCTCTTGCATTTCCGACAAGTAATTGGATCTCATATGGAGATGTTTAGTGAAGTAGAATGGAAAAAATAGAATGCAACTACACAACAACTATTCTCAGAATCGCTGCTCGAATTAGTTTTGTCTGATGTTAATCAAACATGGATATCTGACTCATACGGAGTCCGTTTTCGCTCCACAAGTAGTCAAAACGTTTGTGACGACCAGATGCTTCAAAGGATTCTTTCACAGGGACTTTTGGAGAACTTTTCTTAAGGAGTTCGTTTAGAAACTTGTATAGAAACTTTCTCAATGAGCACTCGACAAACGCATTTCGAGGACATACACAAAGTCCCAGCTATGGACCTAGTGCATCATAATAACTGAGATATCTTGCATTTCCCTACAAGTAATTGGATCTCATATGGAGATGTTTAGTCAAGTAGAATGGAAAAAATTGAATGCAACTACACAAAAATTAGTCTGTAACTGTCGTTCAAAATCATTTTTGCACAGTGTTAACTGAAACATGGATATCTGACTCATACGGAGTCTGTTTTGGCCCAACAAGTAGGCAAAATATTTGTGACGACCAGATGCTTCAAAGAATTCTTTCACAAGAAATTTTGGAGAACTTTCTTAAGGAGTTCGTTCAGAAACTTGTATAGAAACTTACTTAATGAGCACTCGACAAACGCATTTCGAGAACATACACAAAGTCCCAGCTATGGACCTAGTGCATCATCATAACTGAGGTCTATTGCATTTCCCGACAAGTAATTGGATCTCATATGGAGATGTTTAGTGAAGTATAATGGAAAAAATCGAATGCAACTACACAAGAACTAGTGTGTAAGCGCTGCTCGAATAAGTTTTTTGTGATGTTAATGAAACATGGATATCTGACTCATACGGAGTCCATTTTGGCTCCACAAGTAGTCAAAACATTTGTGACGACCAGTTGCTTCAAAGGATTCTTTCACAGTGAACTTTTGGAGAACTTTCTTAAGGAGTTCATTCAGAAACTTGTATAGAAACTTTCTTAATGAGCACTCGACAAACGCATTTCGAGAACATAGACAAAGTCCCAGCTATGGACCTAGTGCATCATCATAACTAAGGTATCTTGCATTTCCTTACAAGTAATTGGATCTCATATGGAGATGTTGAGTGAAGTAGAATGGAAAAAATCTAATGCAACTACACAAGAACTAGTCTCTAACTGTCGTTCGGAATCAGTTTTGCACAGTGTTAACTGAAACATGGATATCTAACTCATACGGAGTCCATTTTGGCTCCACAAGTAGTCAAAACATTTGTGATGACAAGATGCTTCAAAGTATTCTTTCACAGTGAACTATTGGAGAACGTTTCTTAAGGAGTTCGTTCAGAAACTTTTATAGAAACTTTCTTAATGAGCACTCGACAAACACATTTCGAGAACATACACAAAGTCCCAGCTATGGACCTAGTGCATCATCATAACTGAGATCTCTTGCATTTCCGACAAGTAATTGGATCTCATATGGAGATGTTTAGTGAAGTAGAATGGAAAAAATAGAATGCAACTACACAACAACTATTCTGTAACTGTCGTTCGGAATTAGTTTTGTGCAGTGTTAACTGAAACATGGATATCTGACTCATACGGAGTCCGTTTTTGCTCCACAAGTAGTCAAAACGTTTGTGACGACCAGATGCTTCAAAGGATTCTTTCACAGCGGACTTTTGGAGAACTTTTCTTAAGGAGTTCGTTTAGAAACTTGTATAGAAACTTTCTTAATGAGCACTCGACAAACGCATTTCGAGGACATACACAAAGTCCCAGCTATGGACCTAGTGCATCATAATAACTGAGATATCTTGCATTTCCCTACAAGTAATTGGATCTCATATGGAGATGTTTAGTCAAGTAGAATGGAAAAAATTGAATGCAACTACACAAAATTAGTCTCAGAATCGCTGCTCAAATCATTTTTTTTTGTTAATCAAACATGGATATCGACTCATCTGAGTCTGTTTTGGCCCAACAAGTAGGAAAAATATTTGGACCAGATGCTTCAAAGAATTCTTTCACAAGAAACTTTTGGAGAACTTTCTTAAGGAGTTCGTTCGAAACTTGTATAGAATTTTCTTAATGAGGCGACAAATATTTCGAGAACATACACATACTCCCAGCTATAGACCTAGTCCATCATCATAACTGAGGTCTATTGCATTTCCCGACAAGTAATTGGATCTCATATGGAGATGTTTAGTGAAGTAAAATGGAAAAAATCTAATGCAACTACACAAGAACTAGTCTGTAACTGTCATTCGGAATCATTTTTGCGAAGTGTTAACTGAAACATGGATATCCGACTCATACGGAGTCCGTTTTGGCTCCACAAGTAGTAAAAATGTTTGTGACGACCAGATGCTTCGAATGATTCTTTCACAGGGAACTTTTGGAGAACTTTTCTTAAGGAGTTCGTTCAGAAACTTGTATAGAAACTTTCTTAATGAGCACTCGACAAACGCATTTCGAGAACATTCAGAAAGTCCTAGCTATGGACCTAGTGCATCATCATAACTAAGGTCTCTTGCAATTCTCTACAAGTAATTGGATCTCATATGGAGATGTTTAGTGAAGTAGAATGGAAAAAATCGAATGCAACTACACAAGAATTAGTCTGTAACTATCGTTCTAAATCAGTTTTGTGCAGTGTTAACTGAAACATGGATATCTAACTCATACGGAGTCCGTTTTGGCTCCACAAGTAGTCAAAACGTTTGTGACGACCAGATGCTTTAAAGGTTTCTTTCATAGGGAACTTTTTGAGAACTTTTCTTAAGGAGTTCGTTCAGAAACTTGTATAGAAACTTTCTTAATGAGCACTAGACAAACGCATTTCGAGAACATACACAAAGTCCCAGCTATGGACCCAGTGCATCATCATAACTGAGGTCTATTGCATTTCCCTACAATTAATTGTATCTCATATGGAGATGTTTAGTGAAGTAGAATGGAAAAAATCGAATGCAACTACACAAGAATTAGTCTGTAACTGTCGTTTGGGATCAGTTTTGCGCAGTGTTAACTGAAACATGGATATCTGACTCATACGGAGTCCATTTTGGCTCCACAAGTAGTCAAAACATTTGTGACGACCAGTTGCTTCAAAGGATCCTTTCACAGGGAACATTTGGAGAACTTTTCTTAAGGAGTTCGTTCAGAAACTTGTATAGAAACTTTCTTAATGAGCACTCGACAAACGCATTTCGAGAACATACACAAAGTCCTAGCTATGGACCTAGTGCATTATCATAACTGACGTCTCTTGCATTTCCCTACAAGTAATTGGATCTCGTATGGAGATGTTTAGTGAAGTAGAATGGAAAAAACCAAATGCAACTACACAAGAGCTAGTGTGTAACTGTCGTTCGGAATCAGTTTTGCACAGTGTTAACTGAAACATAGATATCTGACTCATACGGAGTACGTTTTGGCTCCACAAGTAGTCAAAACGTTTGTGACGACCAGATGCTTCAAAGGATTCTTTCATAGGGAACTTTTGGAGAACTTTTCTTACGGTGTTCGTTCAATAACTTGTATAGAAACTTTCTTAATGAGCACTCGACAAACGCATTTCGAGAACATACACAAAGTCCCAGCTATGGACCTAGTGCATCATCATAACTGAGGTCTCTAGCATTTCCCTACAAGTAATTGGATGTCATATGGAGATGTTTAGTGAAGTAGAATGGAAAAAATCGAATGCAACTACACAAGAACTAGTCTCTAACTGTCGTTCGGAATCAGTTTTGCACAGCGTTAACTGAAACATGGATATCTGACTCATACGGAGTCCATTTTGGCTCCACAAGTAGTCAATACATTTGTAACGACCAGATGCTTCAAAGTATTCTTTCACAGCAAACTTTTGCAGAACTTTTCTTAAGGACTCCGTTCAGAAACTTGTATAGAAACTTTTTTAATAAGCACTCGACAAACGTATTTCGAGAACATACACAAAGTCCCAGCTAGTGACCTAATGCATCATCATAAATGAGATCTCTTGAATTTCCCAACAAGTAATTGGATCTCATATGCAGATGTTTAGTCAAGTATAATAGAAAAATCGAATGCAAGTACGCAAGAATTAGTCTGTAACTGTCGTTCGGAATCATTTTTGCATAGTGTTAACTGAAACATGGATATCTGACTCATACGGAGTCCGTTTTGGCTGCACAAGTAGTCAAAACGTTTGTGACGACCAGATGCTTCAAAGGATTCTTTCACAGGGAACTTTTGGAGAACTTTTATTAAGGAGTTCGTTTAGAAAATTGTATAGAAACTTTCTTAATGAGCACTCGACAAACGCATTTCGAGAACATACACAAAGTCCCAGCTATGGACCTAGTGCATCATCATAACTGAGGTCTCTTGCATTTCCCTACAAGTAATTGGATCTCATATGGAGATGTTTAGTGAAGTAGAATGGAAAAATCGAATGCAACTACACAAGAGCTAGTCCGAACTTTCGTTCGAATCAATTTTGCACAGTGTTAACTGAAACATGGATATCTGACTCATACGGAGTCCGTTTTGGCTCCACAAGTTGTGAAAACATTTGTGACGACAAGATGCTTCAAAGGATTCTTCCATATGGAACTTTTGGAGAACTTTTCTTAAGGAGTTCGTTCAGAAACTTGTATAGAAACTTTCTTAATGAGCACTCGACAAACACATTTCGAGAACATGCACAAAGTCCCAGCTATGGACCTAGTGCATCATCATAACTGAGGTCTATTGCATTTCCCGACAAGTAATTGGATCTCATATGGTGATGTTTAGTGAAGTAGAATGGAAAAAATCGAATGCAACTACACAACAACTATTCTGTAACTGTTGTTCGGAATTAGTTTTGCGCATGTGTTAACTGAAACATGGATATCTGACTCATACAAAGTCCGTTTTGGCTCCAAAAGTTGTCAAAATGTTTGTGACGACCATATGCTTCAAAGGATTCTTTCATACGAAACTTTTGGAGAACTTTCTTAATGACCACTCGACAAATGCATTTCGAGAACATACACAAAGTCCAAGCAATGGACCTAGTGCATCATCATAACTGAGTTCTCTTGCATTGCCCTACAAGTTATTGGATCTCATATGGATATGTTTAGTGAAGTAGAATAAAGAAACCGAATGCAACTACACAAGAACTAGTCTGATACCATCGTTCAGAATCGGTTTTGCGAAGTGTTAACTGAAACATGCATATCTGACTCATACGGAGTCTATTTTGGCTCCACAAGTAGTGTAGCGACCCGACCTCAGACGGTCAAGCCTCTGTGTATCTGTGCCATCCCTGGATCAGTATGCTGGCACACACAGTACATCAATGTATATATCAAAGTGCAATCACATGTATAAATAACGTAAAATGATATATACCTCAATAGTCTCAGCGGAAACATGTAATCGGGTGTGGAGTCCCATCAACGCCATCGGCAGGTTGAGTGTAGACCGTAACCCTGTACCGTATTCTTACTCGTCGGAAGAAAGTATCTGCAACATGATACGATGCAGCCATGTAGGTCAGTACATTGAATGTACCGCAAGATCACAATAAAAGAACAGATGATAAAACTATACTATATGCAATATGGCTTTGTGGCTCGTGTGCGGGGTTTTTGCGTAAAAGCTGGTTTTATTTTCCCTACATCAAAGGAATAAATGAAGTCTGTACTATGGAGTTTTCTATCATGACATGGTTCCGCCAACCGATGTCTCATAGCCCAAAATCATCATAAGTTGCCCACAATTAAGTTATCAATCCGGTGTTGAGAGTTCGAGATAGATCCAAGTCCAGATGCTCAAATTGTCCGTGAATCGGGACACGGCTAATCGATTAGGTTTTAACCCTCTGCAGAGGTTTGTACACTTTACCCGCAAGATTCGATCCTCTATTTTACGTTCTCGCACTTCGTGGTGTTTGAGAACAAGATGACCAAACATGGTCTTCGAAGAGTTCCTCGACCACCGTCCGGTGCTCATCCCATCCTACCGTAGTTCTACATCTGCTAGCACCGCCCCAGCCAGAGTCACCACTAAGGTCAACCAAGCCGAGCCCATAATGACTTGCGGTTTGCAGGTAAGCTTCCGGGCATGAAGTATTCTTCCGTCTCTTTGAGTCTGGGTGAAGCTTTCCGCAAGATGTCATGGCGCTTCTCCATGCATCTCGGCCAACCATTGGTTTCTCCAGGGTGCCCGTCAACCATCCTTCACCCAGTAGTGTGTATTGAATTCTTGTCTCGAGTCTTGAAGTCTTGAGGCCTTGAAGATGCAGTCCTTGCAGATTCCATCATGGAGTTGTCATCATTGACGTAGAGCCTCCATTCTCACACCACTCCCGAGCACTCATACCAACCCCGTCTACTATAGCGTAGCATTAAAATAAATAACGTCCCGGGCTTGGTAACAGGGTGATGGGTTCCTACCTCATGCATACTACTCAACTACAAGGATTCAATATCACTACTGGAGGGATTGTTGCGAAGATGACACTAGATGCAATAAAATACATAGGTATGAAAAACATGGTCAAAGTGAACTTGCCTGGTATGTTGATGAAGATATAAACGCTCTCGGAAACTTGATAAAACTATTCGTCACTCCGATGTAAATCTATATAGTCAAACATAGCATTCATATAAGCAAACATCCTAGCAAATAATTCTAACACTCATAATAAAACCAACAAATAAAAATGCAAATCAAGGGACACCAAATAAAAACAAGGAAAACTACACAATAAAACTACTAAAGAAAACTCTAAGACATAACACAAAAATAGTTTTATCCTAAGTAAAATTTAACAACAAAGAAAATACCAACATAACAAATAATCTGAAAATAAAATATAAAACAACTAATTTTTAACAGAAAGTATTTTTCATAAACTTTTAATAGCAAAAAGAAACAAATAAAAGCTTTTATAAAACTCTAACTATGACCTATAGAAGGTTTCATACAAAACTAAGGAAAATAAATTTTTTAAATAAAATAAATTTTCTCCTGTTGTCTAACAGAAACACAACTAATTTTGTCAAAAGTGACAAAAATAAATACTTTAAAACTAATAAAAACAATAAAGAAAAAGCTAAAACAGAACTAATACTAAAACAGTACTGTTTTGCTAAAAACCTAATTTAAATTAACCTGAAAATAAAATACTAAATACTACTGGATAAACAAAGGTCCTAGAGACCAGGAGCAAAAAGAATCGGTCGAAAATAATATTCCTAACTCAAAATATCTCAAATCTAGTGATTTGAGAAAATTCATACAAACACAAATTTAAACTGCTCAAATATGAAATACAATTGAACTAACAGAAACTTCAGCAAATTTGTGACACATAGCAATTGGAATCACTCAAAAATACTAAAACTCTAAAAGATATGAATTTTCTAAGATTGCTATTTTCTGAAAAAAATGAATTACAGGATTTCGTGGATCTCACGGAGTAGTCGTCGGAGTTGGGGAAGAGGATCGGATCCGATGTTGCAGTTGATCCTAGAGGAAAGGAGATCACGGGCGGTGGAGAGGAGATCATATAAACCTCAGGAGAGGTCGAGGCGTGGCGGCAACACTTGGCGGCGGCGGTGGTGCTGCTACTGCTGCTGCTGGAGAGGAGCGGAGAGGAGGAGAGGAGAGGTGTTGGTTTGATGTGTTGGAGGGGGGTGCTTGGGTATTTATAGTGGGGAGGGAGGGCTTTGCTTGGGTAGGGGACAAGAAATAGACTAGGATTAGGAAACAAAGGAAAAGATCTAGAAACAAATCGGAATAAACGGAATAACGAAACGGGATCAAATCCTACTAGGATTTGTAAAAGAATAGGAAACCTTGGCTCCCTGGCTCCCTAGGTGCGTGCGGTGGATGGCCTTGGCCGGCCGGCCGCTGGCTTGGCCTTGGGCCTTGGCCCTTGAACCGCAAGTAGCGCAGCAAATTTTTTTTTTGACACAGACAACAAAACAGAAATAAATAAAATTTTATATAGGCATATAATATATCAAAATTTTTAGAAAAGATTTTCTACAACATGAACACTATTTTAGCTTCAAATAAAATACACACAAATTTTAATAATTCACACAGTGCTACGGTCCAATAAAATCCAATAAAATCATTTTAAAATACCAAAATGACTTCAAATTAATTTCTCTCCAATTTTCTCGATGTAGGGAATCATGTTACCCTATTTTCTATATATTTTGTTTTTGGAGAAAAATAATTTGAATAAAACTCAAATAACTCCAAATTGGAAATAAATTCAAAAGAACTTTGAATTTAATTCTTTTAAAACTCCCAACTCATATTTCATTTAATTTGAAGAAGTCATTTTATCTTCTCTCGTGAAAATCATTGAGTTGCATAAAGTTTCAGAATTGGAAATATTTTCCAAATGAAATTCAAATATTTTCAACACCCTTGTCATTTAAATAAATGGAAGAAGTCATGTCATCTTCTCTCCAGGGTTTTGTGATGAAAAGAATTTGAATTCATGGAGATCATAAATGCAAGGTGGAAGTTTGGGAAAGTCATTTCATTCCTCTCATTCAACTTTCAGAAAGTTTCAAATTTTTCAACTCAATTTCACACAATAAATCACACAATAAACAATCAATCAATCAAAACTATTTATTTATTATAACATTCCAAAATTTAGAATTTTGGGATGTTACAAACCTACCACACTTAAAATGAATCTCGTCCTCGAGATTCGAAGAGGCAGCAAGAAAAGGTTAGGGTTTGGGGTCTTCCAAGCAAATCCATCGATCGAATGGTCTAGTGTGCTACCACACTTAAAAGCAGGGTTATGGTTCCAAAGGAACTCAGGTACTCCATCCCTAGGGTGAACACCATCGGTCTTCTCACAACTTCGAAGTAACTCCTACACTGGGGCTCTTCCGGTAGGGTCAAAACCTTTTCCTCAATTCTTTTGTCCTTTCATCTTGGTAAGGTTATTCCGAGACTGGGTCTTCATAACTGATAGTTCTGGCGCCAATGCTAAACAACTATCGATATCTCATGGTGGTCAACAATTTATGGTTTCTCCGGCAGAAAACAGGTCTGGGTTGAACCTCACCGTATGACCTACGATTGGCAACCACTGCCGTGTACAAGGGAAAAGAAAAAAATACCTATACCAGTCTAAGGTTTAAACAAGGTTTTGATCGTCGTCTCTCTATTATAGGTAAGTCACTCAGATTTACCATCCCATATAGCAAAGCGAATAATAAGAGTAAGTCGGTATGGTGATCAATCCATCCCGCACCCAAATCATTACCTTGTACATGGTTTAGCGAATCTCGCATTCTAACACGCGGTCATCCTCACAAGCATTGCAGGATTTCTCTTGTCGACGAACCAAGTTCGGATAAATCCATTGATTCTGCAAGCCAAACAAACATCTATCGTTCCTTAACAACTCTCAGGTTTTGCGTAAACTCCTATAGAATCGTTGGTTGATAAAATCGTAACTTCTTCCAGGGTTTTTTCCTTCAGCAAGAATGTGCTTGCTTCTTGGCAGGTCCTGGGGCCTGTGGGTTATGGCCCACTTCAACACTAGTGCAGATTTAACTCATCCTTGGAGTAACTCTCTTGTTCCATATTACACCTCCTTTAAATCCAGTAGTACTCTGTTTCTTCATACCTTCATATCAAAAGCAAAACTCCAACTTTTTTTCCTTCGAACTACAGTCCGTGGAATATATATTTTCTTATCCATTAGTCTAGTCTTCTTCACAGGGTACTACCACCCTTAAAATGAAATTCACAAATCCATCCATAGACCATATTTCTCATATCCTCGAAAATGGTCAAAATCTTTGTTCACAGAGTAACAACTCATACAATTAACCATATGAAAGCACGTCACCTTAACTTTATTGATTTCATGAATCCATTACAAACTCTGAGCACCCATTACATAACTCAACTCATTGAACTCATGAAAATGAAATTGCTTTCTACTACTCTTGTTTCCAATATTAAAATTCCAACTACTCAACTCCAGCTTTCATCTTGTTGTGACATTTAGTAGCATAATGTCCTGCTTCCTTGCAGCGAAAACAAATGACTTCCGACATGTCTCGGGCTTCTTTGTGATTATGTAGGCTCCTTGGATTCTTGGCTTCTTTTCGGACATTTACTAGCGTAATGACCTAAATCCTTGCACCTGTAACAAGTGATATGACTCAGGTCCTTCTCTGCGAAAATTGTGTTGTTCGGGGTTGCCTTCTTTTCTCTTCTGGATTTCTCTGTAATGATCAGAGCTTCTATTTCCGAGGGTCAAACTTCACTTCGCTGTCGGAAATATCCCAGATACTCTTTTCTTTCCTTGGTGCAATCTCGAAAAATGTCCTTCTTCTCCACATGAATAGAAGGCATTGGAGTAAAATCTGTTGAGGCCTTCTCCATCGGGTCTTCAACACATTCCTTCATCACAGGTTCTTTCATAACTTCTCGGAGGGCTTCTTTCATTCCTTCTTCCTGCTCCTGAATATTTTGTTGCACCATGGGGTAAATGTGACCTTTGGGTCGGGTAGTGGGTGGTTCCTTCACACAAGAAACAAGTCACCGACTAGTTGGGCATTCCTCACTGGGTGTTTCTCCTCACAATGAGGGCATCCATCCTTGTGTTCCTCCTGGTGTGTCCTATTTCTCCATAAATCTTGTAGGCACAAGGTTTATTTCTTGGTGTATCATGGTGCTTCGGGTAAGACGAGATCTTGTCGAGTCTTCTTGAATTCTTCCCAAGTCTTTGCTCCATTCCATCCTGTATAGCTTGATGCATCTGCCACCATGTTGCAGCACTTCCTTCAAAGTACTGAAGAGCGTACGATACTTCATTCTTCCTTGAAACCAAATTGCTCCCGAAGTGATTCTCCATGTTCCAAATCCATAGCTCTACCTCCGGCTGAGCCTTCGGTCCAGAGAATATCAGTCCAACTTCATTCATCATCTATGGGGTCCAAAAGTTTTGGGATGAGATATGAGAGAGGTGGGGAGGGATATACACACAATACAAACAATAGTTATTGAAGAAACGGGTTTTACTTTGTGGCTGTCGGAAAACATCAAAAAAATGATAGCTCACAAATCGCCGCATCTAACGTAAGTGTGTAACAGGGGTTTGGTCTTCTAAAGGTCAAATAATTCTTCAAGAACTTCAAATTCTTCAAGTCTTCAGAGTCTTCAATTGTTGCAGCTGCAATTCTTCCAACGCATGGTGAAATCCTCTTTACTCTGAAATGGCCATCAGTTGTCCGATATCTTTACTTCTTGGAGCGGCTTCATTGATCCTCCGTGTGGTCAAAAGGAAAGGGTATATTCTAACTATTTGAGGTGAGAGTGTCTATTTGATAAAATCTGAAAAGATGAGAAGTAAGAGTCTTTTGAAAATAAAGTTTTAGAAATTTCCTGTCCTAGGGCTTTCCGGTTTCTAGGGTCACGTCCTCTGATCAACATGTGCTCGATACCATATCAGAGCGACCGACCTCGACGGTCAAGCCTCGTGTATCTCTGTGCCATCCTGGATCAGTATCTGTCGGCACACACAGTACATCAATGTATATATCAAAGTGCAATCACATGTATAAATAACGTAAATGATATATACCTCAATAGTCTCAGTGAAAACAAGTAATCGGGTGTGGAGTCCCATCAACGCCATCGGCAGGTTGAGTGTAGACCGTAACCTGCATCGTATTCTTACTCGTCGGAAGAAAGTATACGCAACATGATACGTTGCAGCCATGTAGGTCGATTACATTGAATGTACCGCAAGATCACAATAAAAGAACAGATGATAAAACTATACTATATGCAATATGGCTTTGTGGCTCGTGGTCGGGGTTTTTGCGTAAAAGCTGGTTTTATTTTCCTACATCAAAGGAATAAATGAAGTCTGTACTATGGAGTTTTCTATCATGACATGGTTCCGCCAACCGATGTCTCATAGCCCAAAATCATCATAAGTTGCCCACAATTAAGTTATCAATCCGGTGTTGAGAGTTCGAGATAGATCCAAGTCCAGATGCTCAAATTGTCCGTAATCGGGACACGGCTAATCGATTAGGTTTTAACCCTCTGCAGAGGTTTGTACACTTTACCCGCAAGATTCGATCCTCTGCTTTACGTTCTCGCACTTCAGGTGTTTGAGAACAAGATGACCAAACATGGTCTTCGAAGAGTTCCTCGACCACCGTCCGGTGCTCATCCCATCCTACCGTAGTTCTACATCTGCTAGCACCGCCCCAGCAAGAGTCACCACTAAGGTCAACCAAGCCGAGCCCATAATGACTTGCGGTTGCACATGTAAGCTTCCGGGCATGAAGTATTCTTCCGTCTCTTTGAGTCTGGGTGAAGCTTTCCGCAAGATGTCATGGCGCTTCTCCATGCATCCCGCCAACCATTGGTTTCTCCAGGTGCTCACAACCATCCTTCACCCAGAGTGTGTATTGAATTCTTGTCTCGAGTCTTGAAGTCTTGAGGCCTTGAAGATGCAGTCCTTGCAGATTCCATCATGGAGTTGTCATCATTGACGAGAGCCTCCATTCTCACACCACTCCGAGCACTCATACCAAACCCGTCTACTATAGCGTAGCATTAAAATAAATAACGTCCGGGCTTGGTAACAGGTGATGGGTTCCTACCTCATGCATACTACTCAACTACAAGGATTCAATATCACTACTGGAGGGATTGTTGCGAAGATGACACTAGATGCAATAAAACACACAGGTATGAAAAACATGGTCAAAGTGAACTTGCCTGGTATGTTGATGAAGATATAAACGCTCTCGAAACTTGATAAAACTATTCGTCACTCCGATGTAAATCTATATAGTCAAACATAGCATTCATATAAGCAAACATCCTAGCAAATAATTCTAACACTCATAATAAAACCAACAAATAAAAATGCAAATCAAGGGACACCAAATAAAAACAAGGAAAACTACACAACAAAACTACTAAAGAAAACTCTAAGACATAACACAAAAATAGTTTTATCCTAAGTAAAATTTAACAACAAAGAAAATACCAACATAACAAATAATCTGAAATAAAATATAAAACAACTAATTTTTAACAGAAAGTATTTTTCATAAACTTTTAATAGCAAAAAGAAACAAATAAAAAGCTTTTATAAAACTCTAACTATGACCTATAGAAGGTTTCATACAAAACTAAGGAAAATAAATTTTTAAAATAAAAATAAATTTTCTCCTGTTGTCTAACAGAAACACAACTAATTTTGTCAAAAGTGACAAAAATAAATACTTTAAAACTAATAAAAACAATAAAGAAAAAGCTAAAACAGAACTAATACTAAAACAGTACTGTTTTGATAAAAACCTAATTTAAATTAACCTGAAAATAAAATACTAAATACTACTGGATAAACAAAGGTCCTAGAGACCAGGAGCAAAAAGAATCGGTTGAAAATAATATTCCTAACTCAAAATATCTCAAATCTAGTGATTTGAGAAAATTCATCTAAACACAAGTTTAAACTGCTCAAATATGAAATACAATTGAACTAACAGAAACTTCAGAAAATTTGTGACACATAGCAATTGGAATCACTCAAAATACTAAAAACTCTAAAAGATATGAATTTTCTAAGATTGCTATTTTCTGAAAAAATGAATTACGGGATTTCGTGGATCTCACGGAGTAGTCGTCGGAGTTGGGGAAGAGGATCGGATCCGATGTTGCAGTTGATCCTAGAGGAAAGGAGATCACGGGCGGTGGAGAGGAGATCATATAAACCTCAGGAGAGGTCGAGGTGGCGGCAACACTTGGCGGCGGCGGTGGTGCTGCTGCTGCTGCTGCTGCGGAGAGGAGCGGAGAGGAGAGGAGAGGAGAGGTGTTGGTTTGATGTGTTGGAGGGGGTGCTTGGGTATTTATAGTGGGGAGGGAGGGCTTTGCTTGGGTAGGGGACAAGAAATAGACTAGGATTAGGAAACAAAAGGAAAAGATCTAGAAACAAATCGGAATAAACGGAATAATGAACAGGATCAAATCCTACTAGGATTTGTAAAAGAATAGGAAACCTTGGCTCCTGGCTCCCTAGGTGCGTGCGGTGGATGGCCTTGGCGGCCGGTCCGCTGGCTTGGCCTTGGCCTTGGCCTTGGCCAATGGGCAGCAGCAATTTTTTTTTTTTTGACAGAGACAACAAAACAGAAATAAATAAAAATTTTATATAGGCATATAATATATCAAAATTTTAGAAAAAGATTTTCTACAACATGAACACTATTTTAGCTTCAAATAAAATACACACAAATTTTAATAATTCACACAGTGCTACGGTCCAATAAAATCCAATAAAAATCATTTTAAAATACCAAAATGACTTCAAATTAATTTCTCTCAATTTTCTGATGTAGGGAATCATGTTACCCTATTTTCTATATATTTTGTTTTTGGAGAAAAATAATTTGAATAAAACTCAAATAACTTCAAATTGGAAATAAATTCAAAAGAACTTTGAATTTAATTCTTTTAAAACTCCCAACTCATATTTCATTTAATTTGAAGAAGTCATTTTATCTTCTCTCGTGAAAATCATTGAGTTGCATAAAGTTTCAGAATTGGAAATATTTTCCAAATGAAATTCAAATATTTTCAACACCCCTTGTCATTTAAATAAATGGAAGAAGTCATGTCATCTTCTCTCCAGGGTTTTGTGATGAAAAGAATTTGAATTCATGGAGATCATAAATGCAAGGTGGAAGTTTGGGAAAGTCATTTCATTCCCTCTCATTCAACTTTCAGAAAGTTTCAAATTTCACTCAATTTCACACAATAAATCACACAATAAACAATCAATCAATCAAAACTATTTATTTATTATAACATTCCAAAATTTAGAATTTTGGGATGTTACAAGTAGTCAAAACGTTTGTGACGACCAGATGCTTCAAAGGATTCTTGCATAGGGAACTTTTGGAGAACTTTTATTAAGGAGTTCGTTTAGAAACTTGTATAGAAACTTTCTTAATGAGCACTCGACAAATGCATTTCGAGAACATACACAAAGTCCAACCTATGGACCTAATGAATCATCATAACTGAGATCTCTTGCATTTGCCTACAAGTAATTGGAGCTCATATGGAGATGTTTAGTAAAGTAGAATGGAAAAAATCGAATGCAACTACACAAGAACTAGTCTGTAACTATCGTTCGTAATCAATTGTGCGCAGTGGTAACTGAAACATGGATATCTGACTCATACGGAGTCCGTTTTGGCTCCACAAGTAGTAAAAAAGTTTGTGACGACCAAGTTCTTCAAAAGATTCTGTCATAGGGAACTTTTGGAGAACTTTTCTTAAGGAGTTTGTTCAGAAACTTGTATAGAAACTTACTTAATGAGCACTCGACAAACGCATTTCGAGAACATACACAAAGTCCCAGCTACGGACCTAGTGCATCATCATAACTGAGGTCTATTGCATTTCCCGACAAGTAATTGGATCTCATATGGAGATGTTTAGTGAAGTAGAATGGAAAAAATCGAATGCAACTACACAAGAACTAGTCTGTAACTGTCGTTCGGAATAAGTTCTGCGCAGTTTTAACTGAAACATGGATATCCGACTCATACGGAGTCCATTTTGGCTCCACAAGTAGTCAAAACATTTGTGATGACCAGTTGCTTCAAAGGATTCTTTCACAGTGAACTTTTGGATAACTTTCTTAAGGAGTTCGTTCAGAAACTTGTATAGAAACTTTCTTAATGAGCACTCGACAAACGCATTTCGAGAACATACACAAAGTCCCAGCTATGGACCTAGTGCATCATCATAATTGAGGTCTCTTGCATTTCCTTACAAGTAATTGGATCTCATATGGAGATGTTGAGTGAAGTAGAATGGAACAAATCGAATGCAACTACACAAGAACTAGTCTCTAACTGTCGTTCGGAATCAGTTTTGCACAGTGTTAACTGAAACATGGATATCTGACTCATACGGAGTCCATTTTGGCTCCACAAGTAGCCAAAACATTTGTGATGACCATATGCTTCAAAGTATTCTTTCACAGTGAACTATTGGTGAAATTTTCTTAAGGAGTTCGTTCAGAAACTTGTATAGAAACTTTCTTAATGAGCACTCGACAAACACATTTCGAGAACATACACAAAGTCCCAGCTATGGACCTAGTGCATCATCATAACTGAGATCTCTTGCATTTCCCGACAAGTAATTGGATCTCATATGGAGATGTTTAGTGAAGTAGAATGGAAAAAATTGAATGCAACTACACAACAACTATTCTGTAACTGCAGTTCGGAATCAGTTTTGTGCAGTGTTAAATGAAACATGGATATCTGACTCATACGGAGTCCGTTTTTGCTCCACAAGTAGTCAAAACATTTGTGACGACCAGTTGCTTCAAAGGATCCTTTCACAGGGAACATTTGGAGAACTTTTCTTAAGGAGTTCGTTCAGAAACTTGTATAGAAACTTTCTTAATGAGCACTCGACAAACGCATTTCGAGAACATACACAAAGTCCTAGCTATGGACCTAGTGCATTATCATAACTGACGTCTCTTGCATTTCCCTACAAGTAATTGGATCTCGTATGGAGATGTTTAGTGAAGTAGAATGGAAAAAACCAAATGCAACTACACAAGAGCTAGTCTGTAACTGTCGTTCGGAATCAGTTTTGCACAGTGTTAACTGAAACATAGATATCTGACTCATACGGAGTAAGTTTTGGCTCCACAAGTAGTCAAAACGTTTGTGACGACCAGATGCTTCAAAGGATTCTTTCATAGGGAACTTTTGGAGAACTTTTCTTACGGTGTTCGTTCAGTAACTTGTATAGAAACTTTCTTAATGAGCACTCGACAAACGCATTTCGAGAACATACATAGAGTCCCAGCTATGGACCTAGTGCATCATCATAACTGAGGTCTCTAGCATTTCCCTACAAGTAATTGGATGTCATATGGAGATGTTTAGTGAAGTAGAATGGAAGAAATCGAATGCAACTACACAAGAACTAGTCTCTAACTGTCGTTCGGAATCAGTTTTGCACAGCGTTAACTGAAACATGGATATCTGACTCATATGGAGTCCATTTTGGCTCCACAAGTAGTCAATACATTTGTGACGACCAGATGCTTCAAAGTATTCTTTCACAGCAAACTTTTGCAGAACTTTTCTTAAGGACTCCGTTCAGAAACTTGTATAGAAACTTTTTTAATAAGCACTCGACAAACGTATTTCGAGAACATACACAAAGTCCCAGCTAGTGACCTAGTGCATCATCATAAATGAGATCTCTTGAATTTCCCAACAAGTAATTGGATCTCATATGCAGATGTTTAGTCAAGTATAATAGAAAAATCGAATGCAAGTACGCAAGAATTAGTCTGTAACTGTCGTTCGGAATCATTTTTGCATAGTGTTAACTGAAACATGGATATCTGACTCATACGGAGTCCGTTTTGGCTCCACAAGTAGTCAAAACGTTTGTGACGACCAGATGCTTCAAAGGATTCTTTCATAGGGAACTTTTGGAGAACTTTTATTAAGGAGTTCGTTTAGAAAATTGTATAGAAACTTTCTTAATGAGCACTCGACAAACGCATTTCGAGAACATACACAAAGTCCCAGCTATGGACCTAGTGCATCATCATAACTGAGGTCTCTTGCATTTCCCTACAAGTAATTGGATCTCATATGGAGATGTTTAGTGAAGTAGAATGGAAAAAATCGAATGCAACTACACAAGAGCTAGTCTGCAACTTTCGTTCGGAATCAATTTTGCGCAGTGTTAACTGAAACATGGATATCTGACTCATACGGAGTCCGTTTTGGCTCCACAAGTTGTAAAAACATTTGTGACGACAATATGCTTCAAAGGATTCTTCCATATGGAACTTTTGGAGAACTTTTCTTAAGGAGTTCGTTCAGAAACTTGTATAGAAACTTTCTTAATGAGCACTCGACAAACGCATTTCGAGAACATGCACAAAGTCCCAGCTATGGACCTAGTGCATCATCATAACTGAGGTCTATTGCATTTCCCGACAAGTAATTGGATCTCATATGGTGATGTTTAGTGAAGTAGAATGGAAAAAATCGAATGCAACTACACAACAACTATTCTGTAACTGTTGTTCGGAATTAGTTTTGCGCAGTGTTAACTGAAACATGGATATCTGACTCATACAGAGTCCGTTTTGGCTCCAAAAGTTGTCAAAATTTTTGTGACGACCATATGCTTCAAAGGATTCTTTCATACGAAACTTTTGGAGAACTTTTCTTCAGGAGTTCGTTCAGAAACTTGTCTAGAAACTTTCTTAATGACCACTCAACAAATGCATTTCGAGAACATACACAAAGTCCGAGCAATGGACCTAGTGCATCATCATAACTGAGTTCTCTTGCATTTCCCTACAAGTTATTGGATCTCATATGGATATGTTTAGTGAAGTAGAATAAAAAAACCGAATGCAACTACACAAGAACTAGTCTGATACCATCGTTCAGAATCGGTTTTGCGAAGTGTTAACTGAAACATGCATATCTGACTCATACGGAGTCTGTTTTGGCTCCACAAGTAGTCAAAACGTTTGTGACGACCAGATGCTTCAAAGGATTCTTGCATAGGGAACTTTTGGAGAACTTTTATTAAGGAGTTCGTTTAGAAACTTGTATAGAAACTTTCTTAATGAGCACTCGACAAATGCATTTCGAGAACATACACAAAGTCCAACCTATGGACCTAATGAATCATCATAACTGAGATCTCTTGCATTTGCCTACAAGTAATTGGAGCTCATATGGAGATGTTTAGTAAAGTAGAATGGAAAAAATCGAATGCAACTACACAAGAACTAGTCTGTAACTATCGTTCGGAATCAATTTTGCGTAGTGTTAACTGAAACATGGATATCCGACTCATACGGAGTCCGTTTTGGCTCCACAAGTAGTCAAAAAGTTTGTGACGACCAAGTTCTTCGAAAGATTCTGTCATAGGGAACTTTTGGAGATCTTTTCTTAAGGAGTTTGTTCAGAAACTTGTATAGAAACTTACTTAATGAGCACTCTACAAACGCATTTCGAGAACATACACAAAGTCCCAGCTATGGACCTAGTGCATCATCATAACTGAGGCCTATTGCATTTCCCGACAAGTAATTGGATCTCATATGGAGATGTTTAGTGAAGTATAATGGAAAAAATCGAATGCAACTACACAAAAACTAGTGTGTAACTGTCGTTCGGAATAAGTTTTGCACAGTGTTAACTGAAACATGGATATCTGACTCACACGGAGTCCATTTTGGCTCCACAAGTAGTCAAAACATTTGCGACGACCAGTTGCTTCAAAGGATTCTTTCACATTGAACTTTTGGAGAACTTTCTTAAGGAGTTCGTTCAGAAACTTGTATAGAAACTTTCTTAATGAGCACTCGACAAACGCATTTCGAGAACATAGACAAAGTCCCAGCTATGGACCTAGTGCATCATCATAACTGAGGTATCTTGCATTTCCTTACAAGTAATTGGATCTCATATGGAGATGTTGAGTGAAGTAGAATGGAAAAAATCGAATGCAACTACACAAGAACTAGTCTCTAACTGTCGTTCGGAATCAGTTTTGCACAGTGTTAACTGAAACATGGATATCTAACTCATACGGAGTCCATTTTGGCTCCACAAGTAGTCAAAACATTTGTGACGACAAGATGCTTCAAAGTATTTTTCACAGTGAACTATTGGAGAACGTTTCTTAAGGAGTTCGTTCAGAAACTTTTATAGAAACTTTCTTAATGAGCACTCGACAAACACATTTCGAGAGCATACACAAAGTCCCAGCTATGGACCTAGTGCATCATCATAACTGAGATCTCTTGCATTTCCGACAAGTAATTGGATCTCATATGGAGATGTTTAGTGAAGTAGAATGGAAAAAATAGAATGCAACTACACAACAACTATTCTCAGAATCGCTGTTCGAATTAGTTGTGTGCGATGTTGTTGAAACATGGATATCGACTCATACGGAGTCCGTTTTCGCTCCACAAGTAGTCAAAACGTTTGTGACGACCAGATGCTTCAAAGGATTCTTACACAGGGGACTTTTGGAGAACTTTTCTTAAGGAGTTCGTTTAGAAACTTGTATAGAAACTTTCTTAATGAGCACTCGACAAACGCATTTCGAGGACATACACAAAGTCCCAGCTATGGACCTAGTGCATCATAATAACTGAGATATCTTGCATTTCCCTACAAGTAATTGGATCTCATATGGAGATGTTTAGTCAAGTAGAATGGAAAAAATTGAATGCAACTACACAAAAATTAGTCTGTAACTGTCGTTCGAAATCATTTTTGCACAGTGTTAACTGAAACATGGATATCTGACTCATACGGAGTATGTTTTGGCCCAACAAGTAGGCAAAATATTTGTGACGACCAGATGCTTCAAACAATTCTTTCACAAGAAACTTTTGGAGAACTTTCTTAAGGAGTTCGTTCAGAAACTTGTATAGAATTTTCTTAATGAGTACTCGACAACCGCATTTCGAGAACATACACATACTCCCAGCTATAGACCTAGTGCATCATCATAACTGAGGTCTATTGCATTTCCCGACAAGTAATTGGATCTCATATGGAGATGTTTAGTGAAGTAAAATGGAAAAAATCTAATGCAACTACACAAGAACTAGTCTGTAACTGTCGTTCGGAATCATTTTTGCGAAGTGTTAACTGAAACATGGATATCCGACTCATACGGAGTCCGTTTTGGCTCCACAAGTAGTAAAGATGTTTGTGACGACCGGATGCTTCAAATGATTCTTTCACAGGGAACTTTTGGAGAACTTTTCTTAAGGAGTTCGTTCAGAAACTTGTATAGAAACTTTCTTAATGAGCACTCGACAAACGCATTTCGAGAACATTCACAAAGTCCTAGCTATGGACCTAGTGCATCATCATAACTAAGGTCTCTTGCAATTTTCTACAAGTAATTGGATCTCATATGGAGATGTTTAGTGAAGTAGAATGGATAAAATCGAATGCAACTACACAAGAATTAGTCTGTAACTAACGTTCTAAATCAGTTTTGTGCAGTGTTAACTGAAACATGGATATCTAACTCATACGGAGTCCGTTTTGGCTCCACAAGTAGTCAAAACGTTTGTGACGACCAGATGCTTTAAAGGTTTCTTTTATAGGGAACTTTTTGAGAACTTTTCTTTAGGAGTTCGTTCAGAAACTTGTATAGAAACTTTCTTAATGAGCACTCGACAAACGCATTTCGAGAACATACACAAAGTCCCAGCTATGGACCCAGTGCATCATCATAATCGAGGTCTCTTGCATTTCCCTACAATTAATTGTATCTCATATGGAGATGTTTAGTGAAGTAGAATGGAAAAATCGAATGCAACTACACAAGAATTAGTCTCAGAATCGCGTTTGGGATCAGTTTTTGCAAATGTTAATGAAACATGGATATCTGACTCATACGGAGTCCATTTTGGCTCCACAAGTAGTCAAAACATTTGTGACGACCAGTTGCTTCAAAGGATCCTTTCACAGGGAACATTTGGAGAACTTTTCTTAAGGAGTTCGTTCAGAAACTTGTATAGAAACTTTCTTAATGAGCACTCGACAAACGCATTTCGAGAACATACACAAAGTCCTAGCTATGGACCTAGTGCATCATCATAACTGAGGTCTCTAGCATTTCCCTACAAGTAATTGGATGTCATATGGAGATGTTTAGTGAAGTAGAATGGAAAAAACCAAATGCAACTACACAAGAGCTAGTCTGTAACTGTCGTTCGGAATCAGTTTTGCACAGTGTTAACTGAAACATAGATATCCGACTCATACGGAGTACGTTTTGGCTCCACAAGTAGTCAAAACGTTTGTGACGACCAGATGCTTCAAAGGATTCTTTCATAGGGAACTTTTGGAGAACTTTTCTTACGGTGTTCGTTCAATAACTTGTATAGAAACTTTCTTAATGAGCACTCGACAAACGCATTTCGAGAACATACACAAAGTCCCAGCTATGGACCTAGTGCATCATCATAACTGAGGTCTCTAGCATTTCCCTACAAGTAATTGGATGTCACATGGAGATGTTTAGTGAAGTAGAATGGAAAAAATCGAATGCAACTACACAAGAACTAGTCTCTAACTATCGTTCGGAATCAGTTTTGCACAGCGTTAACTGAAACATGGATATCTGACTCATACGGAGTCCATCTTGGCTCCACAAGTAGTCAATACATTTGTGACGACCAGATGCTTCAAAGTATTCTTTCACAGCAAACTTTTGCAGAACTTTTCTTCAGGACTCCGTTCAGAAACTTGTATAGAAACTTTTTTAATAAGCACTCGACAAACATATTTCGAGAACATACACAAAGTCCCAGCTAGTGACCTAGTGCATCATCATAAATGAGATCTCTTGAATTTCCCAACAAGTAATTGGATCTCATATGCAGATGTTTAGTCAAGTATAATAGAAAAATCGAATGCAAGTACGCAAGAATTAGTCTCAGAATCGCTGCTCGAATCATTTTGCATAGTGTTAATCAAACATGGATATCTGACTCATACGGAGTCCGTTTTGGCTCCACAAGTAGTCAAAACGTTTGTGACGACCAGATGCTTCAAAGGATTCTTTCACAGGGAACTTTTGGAGAACTTTTATTAAGGAGTTCGTTTAGAAAATTGTATAGAAACTTTCTTAATGAGCACTTGACAAACGCATTTCGAGAACATACACAAAGTCCCAGCAATGGACCTAGTGCATCATCATAACTGAGGTCTCTTGCATTTCCCTACAAGTAATTGGATCTCATATGGAGATGTTTAGTGAAGTAGAATGGAAAAAATCGAATGCAACTACACAAGAGCTAGTCTGCAACTTTCATTCGGAATCAATTTTGCGCAGTGTTAACTGAAACATGGATATCTGACTCATACGGAGTCCGTTTTGGCTCCACAAGTTGTAAAAAAATTTGTGACGACAAGATGCTTCAAAGGATTCTTCCATATGGAACTTTTGGAGAACTTTTCTTAAGGAGTTCGTTCAGAAACTTGTATAGAAACTTTCTTAATGAGCACTCGACAAATTCATTTCGAGAACATGCACAAAGTCCCAGCTATGGACCTAGTGCATCATCATAACTGAGGTCTATTGCATTTCCCGACAAGTAATTGGATCTCATATGGTGATGTTTAGTGAAGTAGAATGGAAAAAATCGAATGCAACTACACAACAACTATTCTGTAACTGTTGTTCGGAATTAGTTTTGCGCAGTGTTAACTGAAACATGGATATCTGACTCATACAGAGTCTTTTTTGGCTCCAAAAGTTGTCAAAATGTTTGTGACGACCATATGCTTCAAAGGATTCTTTCATACGAAACTTTTGGAGAACTTTTCTTGAGGAGTTCGTTCAGAAACTTGTCTAGAAACTTTCTTAATGACCACTCGACAAATGCATTTCGAGAACATACACAAAGTCCGAGCAATGGACCTAGTGCATCATCATAACTGAGTTCTCTTGCATTTCCCTACAATTTATTGGATCTCATATGGATATGTTTAGTGAAGTAGAATAAAAAAACCGAATGCAACTACACAAGAACTAGTCTGATACCATCGTTCAGAATCGGTTTTGCGAAGTGTTAACTGAAACATGCATATCTGACTCATACGGAGTCTGTTTTGGCTCCACAAGTAGTCAAAATGTTTGTGACGACCAAATGCTTCAAAGGATTCTTGCATAGGGAACTTTTGGAGAACTTTTATTAAGGAGTTCGTTCAGAAACTTGTATAGAAACTTTCTTCATGAGCACTCGACAAACGCATTTCGAGAACATACACAAAGTCCCAGCTATGGACCCAGTGCATCATCATAACTGAGGTCTATTGCATTTCCCTACAATTAATTATATCTCATATGGAGATGTTTAGTGAAGTAGAATGGAAAAATCGAATGCAACTACACAAGAATTAGTCTCAGAATCTATCGTTTGGGATCGGTTTTTGCAGATGTTAAGCTGTTTTAATCTGAAACATGGATATCTGACTCATACGGAGTCCATTTTGGCTCCACAAGTAGTCAAAACATTTGTGACGACCAGTTGCTTCAAAGGATTCTTTCACAGCGAACTTTTCTTAAGGAGTTCGTTCAGAAACTTGTATAAAACTTTCTTAATGAGCACTCGACAAACGCATTTCGAGAACATACACAAAGTCCCAGCTATGGACCTAGTGCATCATCATAATCGACGTCTCTTGCATTTCCTACAAGTAATTGGATCTCATATGGAGATGTTTAGTGAAGTAGAATGGAAAAACCAAATGCAACTACACAAGAACTAGTCTCAGAATCGCTGTTCGAATCAGTTTTGCACAGTGTTAACTGAAACATAGATATCTGACTCATACGGAGTATGTTTTGGCTCCACAAGTAGTCAAATCGTTTGTGACGACCAGATGCTTCAAAGGATTCTTTCATAGGGAACTTTTGGAGAACTTTTCTTACGGTGTTCGTTCAATAACTTGTATAGAAACTTTCTTAATGAGCACTCGACAAACGCATTTCGAGAACATACACAAAGTCCCAGCTATGGACCTAGTGCATCATCATAACCGAGGTCTCTAGCATTTCCCTACAAGTAATTGGATCTCATATGGAGATGTTTAGTGAAGTAGAATGGAAAAAACCAAATGCAACTACACAAGAGCTAGTCTCAGAATCGCTGCTCGAATCAGTTTTGCGAAGTGTTAACTGAAACATGGATATTCTACTCATACGGAGTCCATTTTGGCTCCACAAGTAGTCAAAACGTTTGTGACGACCAGATGCTTCAAAGGATTCTTTCATAGGGAACTTTTGGAGAACTTTTCTTAAGGAGTTCGTTCAGAAACTTGTATAGAAACTTTCTTAATGAGCACTCGACAAACGCATTTCGAGAACATACACAAAGTCCCAGCTATGGACCTAGTGCATCATCATAACCGAGGTCTCTTGGATTTCCTAAAAGTAATTGGATCTCATATGGAGATGTTTAGTGAAGTAGAATGGAAAAATCGAATGCAACTACACAAGAACTAGTCTCTAGCGCTGTTCGAATCAGTTTTTGCATGTTAAATGAAACATGGATATCGACTCATACGGAGTCCATTTTGGCTCCACAAGTAGTCAATACATTTGTGACGACCAGATGCTTCAAAGTATTCTTTCATAGCAAACTTTTGCAGAACTTTTCTTAATGACTCCGTTCAGAAACTTGTATAGAAACTTTTTAATAAGCACTCGACAAACGTATTTCGAGAACATACACAAAGTCCCAGCTAGTGACCTAGTGCATCATCATAAATGAGATCTCTTGAATTTCCCAACAATTAATTGGATCTCATATGGAGATGTTTAGTCAAGTAGAATAGAAAAAATCGAATGCAACTACACAAGAATTAGTCTGTAATTGTTGTTCGGAATCATTTTTGCATAGTGTTAACTGAAACATGGATATCTGACTCATACGGAGTCCGTTTTGGCTCCACAAGTAGTCAAAACGTTTGTGACGACCAGATGCTTCAAAGGATTCTTTCACAGGGAACTTTTGGAGAACTTTTATTAAGGAGTTCGTTTAGAAAATTGTATAGAAACTTTCTTAATGAGCACTCGACAAACGCATTTCGAGAACATACACAAAGTCCCAGCTATGGACCTAGTGCATCATCATAACTGAGGTCTCTTGCATTTCCCTACAAGTAATTGGATCTCATATGGAGATGTTTAGTGAAGTAGAATGGAAAAAATCGAATGCAACTACACAAGAGCTAGTCTGCAACTTTCGTTCGGAATCAATTTTGCGCAGTGTTAACTGAAACATGGATATCTGACTCATACGGAGTCCGTTTTGGCTCCACAAGTTGTAAAAACATTTGTGACGACAAGATGCTTCAAAGGATTCTTCCATATGGAACTTTTGGAGAACTTTTCTTAAGGAGTTCGTTCAGAAACTTGTATAGAAACTTTCTTAATGAGCACTCGACAAACGCATTTCGAGAACATACACAAAGTCCCAGCTATGGACCTAGTGCATCATCATAACTGAGGTCTATTGCATTTCCCGACAAGTAATTGGATCTCATATGGAGATGTTTAGTGAAGTAGAATGGAAAAAATCGAATGCAACTACACAACAACTATTCTGTAACTGTTGTTCGGAATTAGTTTTGCGCAGTGTTAACTGAAACATGGATATCTGACTCATACAGAGTCCGTTTTGGCTCCAAAAGTTGTCAAAATGTTTGTGACGACCATATGCTTCAAAGGATTCTTTCATACGAAACTTTTGGAGAACTTTTCTTGAGGAGTTCGTTCAGAAACTTGTATAGAAACTTACTTAATGAGCACTCGACAAACGCATTTCGAGAACATACACAAAGTCCCAGCTACGGACCTAGTGCATCATCATAACTGAGTTCTATTGCATTTCCCTACAAGTTATTGGATCTCATATGGATATGTTTAGTGAAGTAGAATAAAAAATCGAATGCAACTACACAAGAACTAGTCTGATACCATCGTTCAGAATCGGTTTTGTGAAGTGTTAACTGAAACATGCATATCTGACTCATACGGAGTCTGTTTTGGCTCCACAAGTAGTCAAAATGTTTGTGACGACCAGATGCTTCAAAGGATTCTTGCATAGGGAACTTTTGGAGAACTTTTATTAAGGAGTTCGTTCAGAAACTTGTATAGAAACTTTCTTAATGAGCACTCGACAAATGCATTTCGAGAACATACACAAAGTCCATCCTATGGACCTAATGAATCATCATAACTGAGATCTCTTACATTTGCCTACAAGTAATTGGAGCTCATATGGAGATGTTTAGTAAAGTAGAATGGAAAAAATCGAATGCAACTACACAAGAACTAGTCTCAGAACTATCGTTCGAATCAATTTTCTTGCGATGTGGTTAATGAAACATGGATATCTGAATCATCTGAGTCCGTTTGGCTCCACAAGTAGTCAAAAAGTTTGTGACGACCAAGTTCTTCAAAAGATTCTGTCATAGGGAACTTTTGGAGATCTTTTCTTAAGGAGTTTGTTCAGAAACTTGTATAGAAACTTACTTAATGAGCACTCGACAAACGCATTTCGAGAACATACACAAAGTCCCAGCTATGGACCTAGTGCATCATCATAACTGAGGCCTATTGCATTTCCCGACAAGTAATTGGATCTCATATGGAGATGTTTAGTGAAGTAGAATGGAAAAATCGAATGCAACTACACAAGAACTAGTCTCAGAATCGCTGTTGGAATAAGTTTTATAAGTTTTAACTGAAACATGGATATCCGACTCATACGGAGTCCATTTTGGCTCCACAAGTAGTGAAAACATTTGTGACGACCAGTTGCTTCAAAGGATACTTTCACAGTGAACTTTTGGATAACTTTCTTAAGGAGTTCGTTCAGAAACTTGTATAGAAACTTTCTTAATGAGCACTCGACAAACGCATTTCGAGAACATACACAAAGTCCCAGCTATGAACCTAGTGCATCATCATAACAGAGGTCTCTTGCATTTCCTTACAAGTAATTGGATCTCATATGGAGATGTTGAGTGAAGTAGAATGGAACAAATCGAATGCAACTACACAAGAACTAGTCTCTAACTGTCGTTCGGAATCAGTTTTGCATAGTGTTAACTGAAACATGGATATCTGACTCATACGGAGTCCATTTTGGCTCCACAAGTAGCCAAAACATTTGTGATGACCAGATGCTTCAAAGTATTCTTTCACAGTGAACTATTGGAGAAATTTTCTTAAGGAGTTCGTTCAGAAACTTGTATAGAAACTTTCTTAATGAGCACTCGACAAACACATTTCGAGAACATACACAAAGTCCCAGCTATGGACCTAGTGCATCATCATAACTGAGATCTCTTGCATTTCCCGACAAGTAATTGGATCTCATATGGAGATGTTTAGTGAAGTAGAATGGAAAAAATCGAATGCAACTACACAACAACTATTCTGTAACTGCCGTTCGGAATCAGTTTTGTGCAGTGTTAAATGAAACATGGATATCTGACTCATACGGAGTCCGTTTTTGCTCCACAAGTAATCAAAACGTTTGTGACGACCAGATGCTTCAAAGGATTCTTTCACAGGGAACTTTTGGAGAACTTTTCTCAAGGAGTTCGTTCAGAAAATTGTATAGAACCTTTCTTAATGAGCACTCGACAAACGCATTTCGAGAACATACACAAAGTCCCAGCTATGGACCTAGTGCATCATCATAACCGACGTCTCTTGCATTTCCCTACAAGTAATTGGATCTCATATGGAGATGTTTAGTGAAGTAGAATGGAAAAACCAAATGCAACTACACAAGAGCTAGTCTCAGAATCGCTGTTCGAATCAGTTTTGCAGTGTTAATGAAACATGGATATCGACTCATACGGAGTAAGTTTTGGCTCCACAAGTAGTCAAAACGTTTGTGACGACCAGATGCTTCAAAGGATTCTTTCATAGGAACTTTTGGAGAACTTTTCTTACGGTGTTCGTTCAGTAACTTGTATAGAAACTTTCTTAATGAGCACTCGACAAACACATTTCGAGAACATACACAAAGTCCCAGCTATGGACCTAGTGCATCATCGTAACATAGGTCTCTAGCATTTCCCTACAAGTAATTTGATGTCATATGGAGATGTTTAGTGAAGTAGAATGGAAAAAATCGAATGCAACTACACAAGAACTAGTCTCTAACTGTCGTTCGGAATCAGTTTTGCACAGTGTTAACTGAAACATGGATATCTGACTCATACGGAGTCCATTTTGGCTCCACAAGTAGTCAATACATTTGTGACGACCAGATGCTTCAAAGGATTCTTTCACAATGAACTTTTGGAGAACTTTTCTTAAGGAGTTCGTTCAGAAACTTGTATAGAAACTTTCTTAATGAGATTCGACAAACGCATTTCGAGAATATACACAAAGTCCCAGCTATGGACCTAGTGCATCATCATAACTGAGATCTCTTGCATTTCCCAACAAGTAATTGGATCTCATATGGAGATGTTTAGTCAAGTAGAATAGAAAAAATCGAATGCAACTACACAAGAATTAGTCTGTAACTGTTTTTCGGAATCATTTTTGCATAGTATTAACTGAAACATGGATATCTGACTCATACGGAGTCCGTTTTGGCTCCACAAGTAGTCGAAACATTTGTGACGACCAGATGCTTCAAAGGATTCTTTCACAGGGAACTTTTGGAGAACTTATCTTAAGGAGTTCGTCCAGATAATTGTATAGAAACTTTCTTAATGAGCACTCGACAAACGCATTTCGAGAACATACACAAAGTCCTAGCTATGGACCTTGTGCATCATCATAACAGAGGTCTCTTGCATTTCCCTACAAGTAATTGGATCTCATATGGAGATGTTTAGTGAAGTAGAATGGAAAAAATCGAATGCAACCACACAAGAGCTAGTCTGTAACTCTCGTTCGGAATCAGTTTTGCGCACTATCTGAAACATGGATATAAGACTCATACGGAGTCCGTTTTGGCTCCACACGTAGTCAAAACGCTTGTGACGACCAGATGCTTCAAAGGATTCTTCCACAGGGAACTTTTGGAGAACTTTTCTGAAGGAGTTCGTTCAGAAACTTGTATAGAAACTTTCTTAATGAGCACTCGACAAACACATTTTGAGAACATACACAAAGTCCCAGCTATGGACCTAATGCATCATCATAACTGAGGTCTATCGCATTTCCTGACAAGTAGATGGAGCTCATATGGAGATGTTTAGTGAAATTGAATGGAAAAAATCGAATGCAACTACACAAGAACTAGTCTGTAACTGTCGTTCAGAATCATTTTTGCGAAGTGTTAACAGAAACATGGATATCTGACTCATACGGAGTCCGTTTAGGCTCCACAAGTAGTAAAATTGTTTGTGACGACCAGATGGTTCAAATGATTCTTTCACAGGGAACTTTTGGAGAACATTTCTTAAGGAGTTCGTTCAGAAACTTGTATAAAAACTTTCTTAATGAGCACTCGACAAACGCATTTCGAGAACATACACAAAGTCCGAGCTATGGACCCAGTGCATCATCATAACTGAGGTCTCTTGCATTTCCCTACAAGTAAGTGGATCTCAAATGGAGATGTTTAGTGAAGTAGAATGAAAAAAATCAAATGCAACTACACAAGAACTAGTCTCAGAATCGCTGTTCGAATCAGTTTTGTGCAGTGTTAACTGAAACATGGATATCTGACTCATACGGAGTCCATTTTGGCTCCACAAATAGTCAGAACATTTGTGACGACCAGATGCTTCAAAGTATTCTTTCGCAGGGAACTTTTGGAGAACTTTTTTGAGGAGTTCGTTTAGAAACTTGTATAGAAACTTTCTTAATGAGCACTCGACAAACGCATTGAGAGAACATACACAAAGTCTCAGCTAAGGACCTAGTGCATCATCATAACAGAGGTCTCTAGCATCTCCGTACAAGTAATTGGATCTCATATGGATATGTTTAGTGAAGTAGAGTGGAAAAAATCAAATGTAACTACACAAGAACTAGTCTCTAACTGTCGTTCGGAATCAGTTTTGCGCAGTGTTAACTGAAACATGGAAATCTGAATCATACAGAGTCCATTTTGCTCCACAAGTAGTCAAAACATTTGTACAAGTAATTGGATCTCATATGGAGATGTTTATTCAAGTAAAATAGAAAAAATCGAATGCAACTACACAAGAATTAGTCTGTAACTGTCGTTCGGAATCATTTTTGCATAGTGTTAACTGAAACATGGATATCTGACTCATATGGAGTTCATTTTGGCTCCACATGTAGTCAAAACGTTTGTGACGACCAGATGCTTCAAAGGATTCTTTCACATGGAACTTTTGGATAACATTTCTTAAGGAGTTCGTTGAGAAAATTGTATAGAAACTTTCTTAATGAGCACTCGACAAACGCATTTCAAGAACACACACAAAGTCTAAGCTATGGACCTAGTGCATCATCATAACTGAGGTCTCTTGCATTTCCCCACAACTAATTGGATCTCAAATGAAGATGTTTAGTGAAGTAGAATGGAAAAAATCGAATGCAACTACACAAGAGCTAGTCTCAGAATCGTTGTTCGAATCAGTTTATGCTGTGTTAATCAAACATGGATATCTGACTCATACGGAGTCTGTTTTCGCTCCACAAGTAGTCAAAACGTTTGTGATGACCAGATGCTTCAAATGGTTCTTTCACAGGGAACTTTTGGAGAACTTTTCTTAATGAGTTCGTTCAGAAACTTGTATAGAAACTTTCTTAATGAGCACTCGACAAACGCATTTCGAGAACATACACAAAGTCCCAGCTATGGACCTAGTGCATCATCATAACTGAGGTCTCTTGCATTTCCCTACAAGTAAATGGATCTCATATGGAGATGTTTAGTGATGTAGAATGGAAAAAATCGAATGCAACCACACAAGAGCGAGTCTGTAACTGTCGCTCGGAATCAGTTTTGTGCAGTGTTAACTGAAACATGGCTATCTGACTCATAAGGAGTCCATTTTGGCTCCACAAGTAGTAAAAACGTTTTTGACGACCAGATGCTTCAAAGGATTCTTCCACAGGGAACTTTTGGAGAACTTTTCTTAAGGAGTTCGTTCAGTAACTTGTATAGAAACTTTCTTAATGAGCACTCGACAAACGCATTTCGAGAACATACACAAAGTCCCGGCTATGGACCTAGTGGATCATCATAACTGAGGTCTATTGCATTTCCCGGCAAGTAATTGGATCTCATATGGAGATGTTTAGTGTAGTAGAATGGAAAAAATCGAATGCAACTACACAAGAACTAGTCTCAGAATCGCTGCTCGAATCAGTTTTTGAGTGTTAACTGAAACATGGATATCTAACTCATATGGAGTCCATTTTGGCTCCACAAGTAGTCAAAACATTTGTGACGACCAGTTGCATCAAAGGATTCTTTCACAGCGAACTTTTCTTAAGGAGTTCGTTCAGAAACTTGTATAGAAACTTTCTTAATGAGCACTCGACAAACGCATTTCGAGAACATACACAAAGTCCCAGCTATGGACCTAGTGCATCATCATAACTGAGGTCTCTAGAATCTCCCTACAAGTAATTGGATCTCATATGGAGATGTTTAGTGAAGTAGAATGGAAAAAATCAGATGCAACTACACAAGAACTAGTCTCTAAATGTCGTTCGGAATCAGTTTTGCCCAGTGTTAACTGAAACATGGAAATCTGACTCATACGGAGTCCATTTTGGCTCCACAAGTAGTCAAAACATTGGTGACGACCAGATGCTTCAAAGGATTCTTTCACAGCAAACTTTTGGAGAACTTTTCTTAAGGAGTTCGTTCAGAAACTTGTATAGAAACTTTCTTAATGAGCACTCGACAAACGCATTTCAAGAACATACACAAAGTCCGAGCTATGGACCCAGTGCATCATCATAACTGAGGTCTCTTGCATTTCCCTACAAGTAAGTGGATCTCAGATGGAGATGTTTAGTGAAGTAGAATGAAAAAAAATCAAATGCAACTACACAACGGCTAGTCTGTAACTGTCGTTCGGAATCAGTTTTGCGCGGTGTTAACTGAAACTTGGATATCTGACTCATACGGAGTATGTTTTCGATCCACAAGTAGTCAAAACGTTTGTGATGTTCAGATGCTTCAAAGGATTCTTTCACAGGGAACTTTTGGAGAACTTTTCTTAATGAGTTCGTTCAGAAAATTGTATAGAAACTTTCTTAATGAGCACTCGACAAACACATTTTGAGAACATACACAAAGTCACAGCTATGGACCTAGTGCATCATCATAACTGATGTCTCTTGCATTTCCCTACAAGTAACTGGATCTCATATGGAGATGTTTAGTGAAGTAGAATGGAAAAAATCGAATGCAACTACACAAGAGCTAGTCTGTAACTCTCGTTCGGAATCAGTTTTGTGCAGTGTTAACTGAAACATGGATATATGACTCATACGGAGTCCATTTTGGCTCCACAAGTAGTAAAAACGTTTTTGACGACCAGATGCTTCGAAGATTTCTTCCACAGGGAACTTTTGGAGAACTTTTCTTAAGGAGTTCGTTCAGTAACTTGTATAGAAACTTTCTTAATGAGCACTCGAGAAACACATTTCGAGAACATACACAAAGTCCCAGCTATGGACGTAGTGGATCATCATAACTGAGGTCTATTGCATTTCCTGACAAGTAATTGGATCTCATATGGAGATGTTTAGTGAAGTAGAATGGAAAAAATCGAATGCAACTACACAAGAACTACACAAGAATCACTATGTTAATGAAACATGGATAGACTCATATGGAGTCCATTTTGGCTCCACAAGTAGTCAAAACATTTGTCAGTTGCTTTGAACTTTTCTTAAGGAGTTCGTTCGAAACTTGTATAGAAACTTTCTTAATGAGCACTGGATTTCGAGAACATACACAAAGTCCCAGCTATGGACCTAGTGCATCATCATAAATGAGATCTCTTGCATTTCTCTACAAGTAATTGGATCTCATATGGAGATGTTTAGTCAAGTAGAATGGAAAAAATAGAATGCAACCACACGTCTCAGAATCGCTGCTCGAATCATTTTTGCATAGTGTTAACTGAAACATGGATATCTGACTCATACGGAGTCCGTTTTGGCTCCACAAGTAGTCGAAACGTTTGTGACGACCAGATGCTTAAAATGGTTCTTTCATAGGGAACTTTTGGAGAACTTTTCTGAAGGAATTTGTTCAGAAACTTGTATAGAAACTTTCTTAATGAGCACTCGACAAACGCATTTCGAGAACATACACAAAGTCCCAGCTATCGACCTAGTGCATATTAAATTTTTTAAATTTCCAAATAAATTTTATTTAAATAAAAATTTTTGGGAAAATTTTTCCCCCCTAAATTTTTTGTTTGAAAATTTTAAAAAAGATTTCAAAAAACCCCCGGGGGGAAAAACAAAAATTTTTTAAATTTTAAAATTTAAATTTCAAATTTTTTAAAAAAAAATAAAACCCACAAAAAATAAAAACAATCAAAATAAATTTTTATTTTTAAAAAATTTTTTTTGAATAAAAATTTGCCCTTTAATAAAACGGGTTTTTTTAAAACGTTTGTTCAAAGATCCGGGAACCTTTTGGGAAAATTTTTCCCGGAATTTTATAATTTTTAAGAAAAAAAAGATAAAACCAAAAAACACCAAAGTTTTGGAAAAAAACCCCGGGGCATTTTCCAAAAAATTGGGCTCTTTTTTTAAAGTAAATAAAAATTGGAAAAAGTCTAATAATTTAAAAAACTTTTTTTGGTTGAAACGTTAAACTTTTAAAAAGGTTTTACAAAAAAATTTTTGGCCCAAGTCCAAAAATTTTTGAAACTTAAAGAATTTTCCAAGGAAATTTGTTAAATTTTTAGAAATTTTAAAAAATAAACCAAAGAACTCCAATTTCTCAGTTTAAAAAGGTTTCTTAAACAGATTTTGGCCAAAAAATTTTATAAATGAAATTTAATGAATAAAGTTTCAATTTTAAAAGTTTGAAATTTTTTGGAAAGGAAAAACATGGTTTTAAAAGTCCCTTTTGTCCCATTCAAAATTTTTTCGACTTTTAAAATTTCTTAAGGGGTTTTAGAATTTTTAAAAATTTGAACTAAAAAATTTAAAAAACCCAAAGTTGGAAATTTCCTTTTAAATGAAATTTGATTTCCTACGGTTTTTTCCCAAAGAATTTATTTGTGAGGAAAAAGGGAAAAAAAATTTCCAACGAAATTTTGAGTTTGAAACGTTTTCCCTTTAATAATTTGAAAAGGAAAATTTGGGAAACAATGCAAAGCTTTGTGAAATTTTAATTTCTTGGATTCTTTCAAGGGTTTTAAACTTTCTTAGGGGTTTGAAAAAATTTGAAAAAAAATAGCATGATTTTGGCATTTTTGGGGCCCCAAAATTTCACTTTGGGTTTTCCAAAAGTTTGGAGAAGGAATTTAAAAAAAAATAGAATTTAAATTTTCTTAAGGGGAAATGTTTTAAAACTTTCCTTTTGGCCCACAAATTAAAACATTTTGGCCCACATGTAAAATTTTACGGGGCTTAGATTTTTCCCAAGAAATTTTAATTTTTAAGGTTGAAAAAGATGAAACTAAAAATCCAAGGATTGAAAATTTCAGGTTTGCTTTCCAAATTATCATAAGGTTTTTTAAAACAATTTTTCCAAAAGTGTTAATTTTTAACAATTTGACTTTAAGGCTGTTCGGCTATATTTTAATTTGGCCCAAAAGGTTTTGGGCCCAAAGGGGGCCCCATAAAAATTTGGAAATTTCTTAAACCCAGGGTTTAAATTTATAAAATTTTTTAAAATTGAAAAAACCTTTTAATTAGACTCCAAAATTTGGGAAAATTTCCCTAGGGGTTAAAAGGGGTTTTGAAAAAAAATTTTCTAAAATTTAATTTGTGAATAAAGAAAGTTTTAAACGGAAACTTTTGGATTTTTGGGTTTAAAAAATTAATCATTTACCCTTTTGAAAATTTTAAAAAATTTCAAATTTTTAAATTTCCCTTGAAATTTTGAAATTTTTAAGATTTAAAGGGAAATTTTAAAGAAAAAAAAGGCATCAAAGGATTTAAAATGGGAATCAATTTTAACAATATTAATTTGTTTTGCAAAAATTTAAAAATTGAGAAATAAGAAAGGTTTCTTAATTTTAAAATTTTCTAAAAGGTTTTGAATTATTTCTTTTTAAAGGATAAACAAACGCCAAAATTTCCAAATTTTTAGCTTAAATTTTTAATTCTTTAAATTTTGGGTTAAAATTTTTTAAAATGAATAAAAACATTTGGAAACTAACAAACACTACCTATTTTAATTTTGTTTTCTTGATTTTCAAAATGGATTTTAAAAATTTTGGTAAAAATGAAAAATTTTAAGCCTAAACCAAAATTACAAACAACATTGGGGTTAAAATGAAAATTTGAACAACCAAAACCGGTTTTGGAATTTTAAAATTTCGAAAATTTCAAAGGATTTCCAAATGGAATTTTAAAAAAACTTTCCTTAAAAAATTAGTCCCTTTTTTTCTAAAGGGGTTTAAAAAGGAAAAACCTCCAAAACCTTTAAATTAAACTTTTCATTTAAGACTTTGATGAAAGGGTTTTTTAAGGTAAAATTTATTTAAAATTTTAAAACGAAGAATTTAAAACCAAATTTGGTTTTAAAAACTTATTTAAAATTTAAAAATTTGAAAGAAATAAAAAGCCCCCTTTTGCTCAAATTGAAAATTTTTGGAGGGACCTTTTAGTTAAAAAATCTTTCCCCAAAATGGGAAATTTTTAAAATTTTAAAATTTTAAAAACTTTTAACCCCAAAAATTTTTTGGAAAAAATTTGGCCAAAATTTTAAAACCCAAACCCTTTAAATTTTAAAGGCTTTGATTTCCAAAATGGTCCAATGGGAATTTTAGGGTAAGGAAAAAAAAATGCAATCCAAAACTGGGATGGGTAAATTGGAATGTTTTGAATTTAACAAACAATTTCGATCAACTTTGGTCTTTTTACGACCTTGTAAAACAAAATTTTTAAAAAAACCGGAACTTTTAGAATTTTTAAGGAGTTGGAAATTTAAAAATTTCTTAATGGACCCAAAATTTAAAAACAAAGTCCCCGGATTGATCTCATAATGAGATTTTGGGAATTTGGAAAAAAATTTTAAAAAAAAGAATTAAATTTTTGGTGTGAAAAAGGTTCAAAAAAAATTTACGTAAACTTGGAACAATTTTCAAAATTTAACGAAACTTTTAAGGGCTTAAAATTTGTTTTTTTAAAGAGAAAAAATTTTTGACAAAAATTTTCCCCAAAAAACCCTTTTCATAAAGAATTTTTTTAAAGAAATTTTTTTGGGTTAAAATTTTAAAAATTTTAAATTGAAGTTTCCAAAAAAAACCCCAAATCCCTTTTGGACTTCAAAAAAATTAAGGGAAGGGTTTTGGGTTTTCAAAGTAAAGAAAATTTTAAAATAAAGTTTGGGTTTTAAAAAATAAGGAAAAAACCCCGGAAACTCCCCAAAAATGATTTAAATTTTTTTAATAAGTTTTGTGGGGTTTTAACAAAAAAAGGAATTGATTTAAATCTTTTTTAGGTTAAAAACATTTCGAAACCCAGGTTTTTTCCAAATTAAAATTTTTGGAGATCTTAAAAATTCTTTAAAAACTTTTAGAATTTCTTAAATTTGGAAACTTTAAGAAATTTCAATGAGCACCCAAAACTTTCCCTCCCTTGGAATTATCTCATTTCTTTTTCCCAATAATTGGATCTCAATTAATTTTGGGGGTTAAAATGAAAAAAAAAAAACAACCCAAAAAAAGGAAATTTTTCGGTGTTGGTAAAAGGGTTTTCGAAATGTTTTCTAAAATGGAAATTTTTTCCCCTTTTTTTTTTGGCTAAAAGATTTCAAACTTTGTTAAAACCCCTTTAAAAATTTTTAAATTAAAATTTTTAAGGATTTTTTGAAAAATTTTTAAAAATTTTAAAGTTTGGGGGAAAAAAATTTAAAACTCAAAAAATTTCCCGCTAAAGGTTTTTTTAAAATTAAAATTTTTCACCAATTTGCTCAAAAAAATTTTGGAAAATTTTAAAGGGTTTTAAAAAAAATTTCAAAAAAAACTTTTGGCTTAAAGGGTTTTCCAGGTTCAAACATTCCAATTTCCCTTTTGGCCAAGGATAAAATTGGGAAACCCAAATGTTTCCCAAAAACTAAAGGGAAATTTTTAAAAGGGAATAAAATAGAAAACCCAAAAAGGCCTAAAAATTTTGGAAATTTAAAAAATTTCAAATTTTAAAATTTTGAGGCACTGTGCTCGACGTGGTAATCAAATTGAGGGCCAACAGCAGCTGGAGGAACCAGAAGAGGCCATTTGACAGTGATTAGCTGGCCATAGTTGTATGCTTGCTCGATAGTATGTGGCCTTGGAGGCGGAACAAGAGCAGTGGCATTGACTTCAGGCTGCTGATTTGCGTTAGGTGCAACATTAGCTTTAGGTCCTGTCACTTCAGGCACCACATTGACTTCAGGCGCCACATTAGCTTCAGCCATGACAACGTCATTGGCTTCAGTGTTGGTGTTGGTGGCCGCCTCAGTATGTGTAACCTCCACTTCAGGAGCTGGAGGGTCGGACACGTTCTCCTAGAGAACAACTTGGTTGGCAGGGGGTGTGGAAACACGTGCTTCTCTTGGTACTTCTTCTTTGTCATCGGTGATGCAGCCGGAATATCTTCAGCCACTTTGGCTTCAGACTCAGGGATGTTCACAATAGGAGAGGCTTCAGGAAACACTTGGCGTGAAACAGATTGGCGCTCATCTCCTTCTGGAACACTTGACATATTGACTTGTGGCCTTGGTCCTTTACGAATCCTGCGAAATGCTGGCGACGCTTGTGGTGATGGAGTTGGTTGGGCCACAAAGTCTTCATCGTCAACCACCGGAGTGGTGAACTGTGTTAGGGGAGTAACTGGTGTTGCTTCATCACGAGGGTATTCTTGAGGGTGATCATCCCATGAGTCATACTGAGCAATTGGCGTCAATGGACAACCAATGCTGCTGAGTTCGCTGTTCGTGAGAACAGGCGATGATACCACATTGTGCTCGATCTGAGGAAGGACTTCACCATCTTCAACATTGTCTTGATGACCAATGTCTTTAGCTGCGGTGGGGTCAACAGCTGGAATATCTTCAGCTTCAGGAGCCTCTGTGGAAGCAAGCTCATGAACTATCAGACGTCGTTCTTGGTGTGCAGAATCAGGACGAGCAAAAGAGATTGTCTTGACTACAAGGGGCTCTGTAGGAGCAGCCCGATCTTTCTTGGTTTTGCGCTTCTTGGTGGGTGGAGCAGCATTAGGGGTGTTCTTGGTCTTGCGCTTCCTGGCCTTGGCTTCAGCTGCCCTTGTCTTCTGAAGCTCTAAAGCCACTGTGGGGACCTTAGGCTTCACGCCTATCATGCTGGCTGGGAAGACAATGTGAGGCTCTTCCCGCCTTGATGGTTTAGTTTGGTCCACAGATGGCTTCTTCTTCTTGGCAGCCATCCTGGGGTCGATGCCTGGACGCCCCAGAGCCTTGCGCTTTTCAGCTTCATTATAAGCTTGAACACACTTGGCAGCAAGAATCTTCATGCGCTCTCGAGAACCTTTAGCTTCTTCGCATTTCTTGTGAAACGCCTCCTTGAGCTCATGCAGCATGACCTTGAAGTTCTGGACATCCTTCACACTGAGCCTAGCCATATCCTTCTTGAACTGAGCCTTTTCAAAATCAATCTTGTGCTTCAGCTCAACAATTTTTTGAGCAAGAGATAGCCCAGGAGCAATGGCGCCGTGAAAGGAGATGCTGAGGCCCATTGGAAGTTGCAGATCATCAAAATTGAGATTGGGGGTGTCAAACCACTCATCAATGAAGTTGTTTATAACTGCCACGTCAAAGAGAGTCAAGTCATTGAAGATTTCTGCTTCTTGCTTGCTCTTTATCAATTGTTCAAGAGCGTCATCGGCAAGATCGTCGTCACTCGACAGATCAATGGCTTCATTCTCGTTTCTCAAAACAGCAGCAGGAGTCAGAGCAGGACTGGAGGAGTGCATGGGCTTCTTCTTTTTCTTCTCGGTCTTGGAGATGAGAGAGAGATCTTCAGACTGCACACTTGGTGCAGGAGGAGCAGTGTCCAAGGGCTTCACTCGTGAAGCTTTTGGTGGAGTGGAAGGCTTCGACGCCTTGGGTTTCTTCTGCTTCTTGACTTCGGTGGTGCAGGCGCTTCATCAGAGTCAACGTCGTCCGCAGGTCGATCCACATCTGCCCCTTGAACCCTTATATGAGTGATAAGACCTTCTAAGTCATAGAAGGGCCCAACAAGATTTGGTTCAGCTTCGTGTGTGCCATTGGCACGAGGCGCAGAGGGGCCAGGGTTGAAGTCTAATCCCCAAGATTTCTTGTTTTCCTTGGCCGAGTTCTTGGCAAACTGAAAGTTGCGCTTGAAAAGATTGTCATCTCCACACCATAGCAATGACGATGGGTCGGCATCAGCTGGTTGTGTCCCACGGACCATGCAAGGATAGAAGCCTTGCTCAATGGCTTCAGCTCTGGACCTGGGTGGAAGATTTTTGTACAAAATGTCTCCCCATGGTCGCTTGATGGCATTCTTCTAAGGATACTCCTGGGTCACAAACCTGTACTTGTACCACTGTTCTACCCAATATCTTTGAATCCATTGGATTCGAGTCTTGCTCTGACCATAGCTTTCTTCGGGATCAGTTTTGTATAGATCCATTGATGTACCCCCACGGTGCTGTCTGCCACCCTTCCTAGCTGATTTCTCGGTTGCCATGAAGTTTAAACTGAAAGGCTTCAACACTATCAAAGGCTTCCGTCTGCTGGTCAGATAGGAACTTGCTTCGGGAGAGTTGATGTGATGCTGTAAGAATTCTGCAAATGAATGCGGACTATGAGAACCAAGGGATTCTCCCACGGACATGTAACTGTGACACCATTAGAGATGCGAGGGAAGGGGAAGAGGTCATATGCATTCTCAGAAGATTTTGAAGATAAATCAGTTTAGAAGACATTGATCTCATAGCGCGAAGACATTCACTTATATGTTGAGAGTTGGTTCCAGATTTGTACGAATCCAAGAATAAGTACAAGTGAGGAATCTAACTATGTGTGAAGCATACATGAATATACTAGGCATTATATGAGATGCATACAGGATAGATCCACTTTTGTGGAGGAAGAAACCACGTTTGGCAAAAAGGATGAATCTATAAGATCAAAAAGACGGTAAAAAGAGGGTTTTTATTTACTGCAAGATGAACTGATAGACGGAGAAGAAGTGGAGGCCGAGCAGTTCGATCTTCCATGCCCTAACTTGGCAACGGAGGACACCTATGGCGGCAGCGGAGAAGACGATGTCGGCGGCCGGCGTGAAGACGGCGTCAGAAAAGTCGCGGCAGCTAAGCGCTTCGTCGCCGGTGTCGTCGAGAGCTAGCGGTGGCGCTAGGGTTTTGGCGAGGTGGAGAGGTGGAAGAAGGATTTTTGATAGCGATTGGACTTGCATTTATAGGGAAAGGGACGGCACAACACAATTACGCAGGTGCCCCTGGCGGTTCACATTTGAGGGACACGTGGCGAACATGCAACACATTTGGGGTTGTCCCACGTTCCCACGCCCGCCTGGACTGTCGGATGGTCGTTCCGGCTTCTCCGGATTTCAGGCAATAAGAATAGAGCATTTAAAATAGATTTAATGTTTGTCTCTGTATCTTCTGCTCACAAGGACACAGAGAAGACATTCGACAGTTTCAACAAAATGCATATGATTTGGATAGATAGAGTTTGAGGTAGAAAGCATAGATAGATTAGGGTCCGATCACATTCACTTAGTTCAAGAGATTCAAAAAGAAGACATAGCTATAAGTGAATGCTGTAGAGGACAAAATACTCATGTATATATATATATATATATATATATATATATATATATATATATATATATATATATATATATATATCAAAATGCAACCAAGTCAACATAGTGAAGATAATCAAGAAGACAAGATGATATCGAAGACAAACCAAATGTGAAGACATAGCAAATGTAACGCCATGAGAAAAGCACTTCAAACAGAAGAATTTGGTGGTGGTGTTACCCACCGTATAGGAAGTATTAGACCCAGACACGGCGCACAATTATCGTGGCGCTCCGAAGTCAAATTCCACGTTATTGCATTCACACTTAGAATGTAAGTCTTCATTGATTGAAGATATACTTTACTTCATGTGTTGCACATCTAAGTCATCAACATGCATAAGTGTTAGGATGTGTGCCTGATCACAGGACATTTGAGGATTCCAAGATATTTAGCTCACACCGCAACTTGCCAAACCTTTTCTCATCCAAGGGCTTTGTGAAGATATCGCGATTGCTCTTGGTGTTGGCGTGTATGATATCAATATCTTCCTTCATGACACGATCTCTGAGAAAGTGATGACGAATTTCAATGTGCTTTGTCTTCGAGTGCTGAACTGGGTTGTTGGCAATCTTGATGGCGCTTTCGTTGTCGCAGTAGAGTGGTACTTGTTTCAAATGGATTCCATAGTCCTTGAGAGTTTGCTTCATCCATAGGAGCTGAGCGCAGCAAGATCCATCAGCAATGTATTCTAATTCAGCAGTGGAAAGTGATACACAGTTCTGCTTCTTTGAAGACCAACAGAAAAGTGATCGTCCCAGAAAGTGACATGTGCCTGATGTGGACCTGCGATCCACTTTGTCACCTGCATAATCAGCATCCGAGAATCCAACCAGATAAAACTCTGAGCCCTTTGAATACCATAATCCTAATGTCGGGGTGTAAGTCAAATATCGAAGAATTCGCTTCACAGCTAAGTGATGCGATTCCTTTGGTGCCGCTTGGAATCGAGCACACATGCAAACACTTAGCATAATATCTGGCCTAGATGCACATAGATAAAGTAAAGAACCAATCATGGAGCAGTATACCTTTTGATCAAACTCTTTACCATTGGGGTCAGGACCCAGATGACTCTTTGTTGGCATTGGCGTCGTATAACCTTTGCAGTCTTGCATTCCGAACTTCTTCCGCAATCTTTGAGGTATTTCTCTTGAGATATGAAGATGCCATTTCTTTGCTGACAAATTTGAAGACCAAGGAAGAACTTCAGCTCACCCATCATGGACATCTGATATTGCTCTTGCATCATGTGTCCAAACTCATCACTGTATTTTTGGTTGGTGCAGCTGAAGATAATGTCATCCACATATATTTGGCACACAAATAGTTCACCATCATATGTCTTCATGAAGAGTGTGGGATCCAGGGAACCAAGTTTGAAGCCTTTGCTCTTCAGGAAGTCTTTGAGCGTGTCATACCAAGTGAGAGGAGCTTGTTTGAGGCCATACAGTGCTTTGTTTAGGTTGCACACCATATCAGGATGTTTTAGATCTTCAAAGCCAGGAGGTTGTGCAACATACACTTCTTCTTCAATCTTGCCGTTGAGAAATGCAATATTCACATCCATTTGATATAGCAAGATGTTGTGATGGTTAGCATAGGCTAGCAGTATGCGAATAGCTTCAAGCCTAGCCACAGGAGCAAATGTTTCATCGAAGTCAATCCCTTCAACTCGAGTATATCCTTGAGTAACAAGACGAGCCTTGTTTCTGATGACTTGACCATGCTCATCTTGCTTGTTGCGATATATCCATTTTGTGCCTATTATGTTATGCTTGCGAGGGTCAGGACGCTTGACCAGTTCCCAGACATTGTTCAGTTTGAACTGTTGAATCTCTTCTTGCAGAGCTTGAATCCATTCAGGTTCCATAAAGGCTTTAGCAACTTTCTTGGGTTTAGATATTGAGACAAAAGCAAAGTGCCCACAGAAATTTGCTAGCTGTGTTGCTCTTGAACGAGTAAGTGGGCCAGGCGCATTTATGCTATCAATTATCTTCTCAATTTGTACTTCATTTGCAACACGTGGATGGACTGGACGAAGATTTTGTTCTTGCTGATCATTGTCATCGTTGGGAGGATTGTCTTCAGGCTGAGCATTGTCTTCAGGTTGATTAGGTGCAGAAATAATGAGTTCCTCTTCAGGCTGTGCTTCAGACGGCATGATTTCACTAGTTCCCATTAGCCTGATAGATTCACTAGGTGGAGCTTCGTCTAGCATATTTGGCAGTTTCTCTCTTTGCGAGCCGTTAGTCTCATCAAACTGCACATCCACAGTTTCAACCACTTTATAGAGAAAGAGGTTGAAGACTCTGTAGGAGTGCGAGTCCTTTCCGTAACCGAGCATAAAACCTTCATGTGCTTTCGGTGCAAATTTTGATTTGTGATGTGGATCCTTGATCCAGCACCTAGTTCCAAATACCCTGAAGTAACTAACATTTGGCTTCTTGCCAGTGAGGAGTTCATAGGAAGTTTTCTTTAGAAGCTTGTGAAGATAAACACGTTTGATGACATGGCATGCAGTATCAATAGCTTCAGGCCAGAACTTTCTTGGTGTCTTGTATTCATCGAGCATCGTTTGAGCCATCTCAATGAGGGTTCTGTTCTTGCGCTCCATGATGCCATTCTGCTGAGGTGTGTACGGAGCTGAGAACTCATGAGTGATTCCCATTGTATCCAGATAAAGATCAAGGCCGGTGTTCTTGAACTCAGTGCCATTTTCACTTCTGATATGCTTGATCTTGACGCCATAGTTGTTCATGACGCTGTTGGCGAAGCATCTGAAGACATCCTGCACTTCAGTCTTGTAGAGAGTTATGTGCACCCACGTATATGTTGAGTAATCATCAACAATGACGAAGCCATAGAGACAAGCAGTTGTTGTGAGGGTAGAGTAGTGATTAGGGCCAAATAAGTCCATGTGTAGTAGCTCGAAGGGTTGAGATGTCGTCATGATTGTCTTCGAGGGATGCTTGGCCGTAGTCATCTTTCCAGCTTCGCAGGCACCGCACAAATGATCCTTCTTGAACTTGACACCCTCGATGCCTATGACATGCTTCTTCTTTGCGAGAGTGTGTAAGTTTCGCATGCCAGCATGCCCTAGCCTCCGATGCGAGCCAGCACTCTGAAGCTTTTGCAAGAAGACATACGGCAAGCTGTGGACCTGCTGAGAAATCTACCATGTATAGATCATCTTTCCGGTACCCTTCAAAGACTAGAGACTTGTCAGATTCCATTAGTACATGGCAACGATATTTTCCAAATATCACAATCATGTTCAAGTCACAAAGCATTGAGACAGACATTAAGTTGAAACCAAGGGATTCAACAAGCATCACTTTATCCATGTGTAGATCCTTTGAGATTGCAACTCTACCTAGACCCAATACATTGCTTTTACCAGTGTCAGCAAATGCGATGTGACTCTTGTCAGATGGACGTAAAGTTGAGTCCATGAGAAGACTTCGATCACCAATCATATGATTAGTGCACCCGCTATCCATAATCCATTCTGAAGCATGAGGTGTCATACCCTACAGTACCGTCAGGGGGATAGGCCTCACCAAGAGATGTGTGAAGCATAAACATTTTACGGGCAAGAGGATTATTGAAGCTCAGATCAAGATTAGGACTGAGAGGATGAATAGCAAACGATTCAGGAACAAAATACATAGTGAGACCATTTGGGCATTTGATCTTGTGCCCTACAAGATGTTTTAGGTCCCCAGCAATAGCATCACACGCCTTTGATTTCTAGCTGGAGACCTTTCCCTGCAACAGAAAGTTAATTCTTCTTAACCACCCACATCTTCAGGGGTGGCTTAGAAGCAATGAGTCTAAGTGCAGCATCTGAGAACTTCGGCTTTGGAGCTGTCGGTGTACAAAAAGAGGGGTACACTTTTTGTACCCCTATAACTGTGCACGGACAGTCTGAGCCGCGAGCACCACCGCACTAAGCAAGGCAAGGGAGGTGAGCCAAGGTAAGGCCGAAACTCGAAAGGAGCAGAATGACGCCAAGACCAAGAACACAAAGAGCAAAGGGGACGAAGGGGACTCCCCCGGCAAGATCCTTGCCGGGAGGCGGTTTTAGCAAACCCGGCAAGACCCTTGCCGTGGCAGCTCGCCCCACACCTACGGAGCGAATCACCCTTGAGTCCACTGCCCCCATGGGGCAAGGATTCGGGAGACATCCCCGTGGTGGCATGCAGATCTTTGTGAAGACATTCAAGATCAGATACACACTATAGAAGATGACGACCCTTGGCGGGATCCCAGCCAAGGAGGATCATAAGGCCCCCGGCAAGAGCCTTCCCGGGGATGACAGCAGGCGCCATGGCAAGACCCTTGCCGGGGCCCTGGAAAGACCCTTGCCGGGGCTACGGCGAGGCCCTTGTCAAGAACACCCGTAGGGCCACCATTAGGCCCATGCCAATCAAACCTCCACCACCGTTCGCATGCAGCTGCCGACCCAACCAGTTGGGAAGGCACCTGCGTGGCGGCAAGCGGATCTTCGTGGAGACCCACCACTGCGCCACCTCAGCTGCCTGCCTGCCTACATGGCACCACGGGCATCGCTGGCAAGGGCGCGTGTCGACACGAAAGGGAGTGGGGACGGACGAGAAAGGGCTCTCCCCGTCCCCGATAAAGCAAGGACACCTAAGCAAGATGAATTAAAGGCGCCTTGTCATGTAATGCGAGGGATAAACTCGCATCACTGTACCCTTTCCACCTCTTGTGTGCCACTGTGGCAACCCCTTTCCCTATAAAAGGAGGCCCAAGGCGACCAGGAGGGGGATTCGGCTTTTTGGAGCTCTTCACGCCCCATTGCTAGTTCAAGAACACAGATAAACAAACCACCAAAGCAGGAGTAGGGTTTTACGCATCCTCGCGGCCCGAACCTGGATAAGGAAACCGTGTGCTATCTGTTTGATCCGCTCTTCTCACGACCCCGCGCCCCGTGACCGTAGTAGGGATTCTTCTGATCCCATAGGTGTCGTTCCCACCGACATCTTTGGCGCGCCAGGAAGGGGGGCGCAGTTGTGAGAATCGGCTCTAGCAGTTAGTTCGACGCTTCTTCATCGTCATGGCGCCCAAGAAGAAGATGACGTTGGCGGTTGGACCGTCGGAAGCCGGGCATCCCGTCCCGACGCGGGCGAGCAGTGGACCGGTCGCAGAAAGGACACGGGGCGCCATTCGCGAACACCAACACCATCCCAGCAGCCGAAGTTTGGGAGGCGGCCTTGTTCGTGCGCCTGGTAACGGGCCGCACGCCGCCAAATCCAAAGACGGAGCCAGGCCCTCCGCGGGGGGCGCGGGGCCTTCCAAGATCGCTGCCACCCGCCCGAAGGCGACGCGAGGGCTTCCAAGACTCCCACGCCGGACCGACGGCGCGCTCCTCTCAAGCGGCGCGCGACGAACGGCGTAATCACGCCGAGGACCCCGGGCGTCGCCGCGGAAAGAGCCCCGAGCGCCACTCCCAGGATTTAGAAGACCCGCCCGCTCGCTGAGGCGCTGGTGAAGATGGCATGCGACCGCGGGGTCGTGACATGGTCAGAAGTCAAAGCGCGTCGCGATCCGTGCAGGTTTCGCTGCCACCAACGCCAGCAGAAGCCCTGGCGCACGTGCAGTTGCTCCTCGATTTTCCTCCCACTACTGGAAACTTCGGCGAATGGAAACCACTATCTGAAGCCTTGTTGCGGTGGCCAACAAAGACGAACCGAGTCCGGTGGAGCCCCCGGGTCGACGCTCCAACGGAGTCCCACGCACCAGTGGCAGGAAAGCCGGCGGTGCCGCGACCATGGTGCACTCGCCTCCTCCTCGCCCGGTACCGCGGACGCCAGCCCGTCGCGACGTTACAGGCGATGAAATCTCCATAGCATCGTCCGACACATGGGCCCACTGTGACCAGCGCCAAGTTCTTTGGGAACGAGAACATGAAGACGCTCGAACCACTATCGAGCGCCGGCGTGGAGCGCGGCACCAATTAGATAGGCGAACAGGGCCTGCTGTGAGCCACCCGGCACCGGAGAGCCCTGGAGGCCTACCTTATGAGGTAGGCTGTCCGGCTTTTACCCATGAGCTGCGGCAGTTCCAGTGGCCCACTCACCGCACCTTAAAACCCGACGTGGGCGAAAAGTACAGCGGCAAGACCCACCCGTCCGAGTTCCTCAGCATCTACACCATCGCGATGCAAGCTGCCGGAGCCCGCGACGATAAGGTGCTTGCGAATTACTTTCTGTTGGCTCTTAAACCCAATGCCATGTCATGGTTGATACACTTGCCGGTAGACTTTATTTCCTCCTGGTCGGATTTGTGCCATGAGTTCGTGGGCGCCTTTACTGGAGGCCACCAAGCCCATGGCCAAGCAAGCGACCTGCACGTCATTCCCCAGAAGGGAGGCGAGAGTCTCCGCAAGCATATACAGAGGTTCAGCCGGATACAGTACAATATCCCTGATGTTCACCCTGCCGCCATCATCAACGCGTTCCATCAGAACATGCGTAACCGCTAGATGCGTGAAGAGCTGGCAATGAACAAGGTGAAAGATGTAGCCGAACTCTATGTTCTTGCTGACAGATGTGCCCGAGCTGAAGAGGGAAGGAAGTACCCCGGCGAGGATGCCGACATGGAAACCGACTCCTCAGATGAGGATACTGCCGCCCCGACGAAGAAATGCCGGCGCCGCAACAGGAAGCGCAAAGGTAAAGTCGTGCTTGCCGTCGAGGGATTTGATGACGCCGGCTCCACCAAGAAAACCAAGGCAGATGACCCTGGCAAGGAAGTTGCCGGATGTGTCGCCTGCCGGGCCTTGGCGACTGCCGAGAAGCGAAACTCCGACAAGCGATACTGCAAGATCCATCGCACCAAAGGCCATGCTCTCCAAGACTGCCGACAGGTTGAGCTCCTCGCTGAGAAGCAGAGGCTGAGTATGAGAGGCGGGACAAGGAGAAGGGCCCAGACGGTGCTGAGGGGTCCGGCAAGAAGCGTGACGGCCACGCGGGCCGTCGCGGCAAGGATAAACAACAGGAGAGGCCCGCCGGGGCCGTGACAGAAAGCCAGAAGACGACGATCACGAAGAGGACGACGAATCCGGCGACCAAGAGTTTTAGAAAGCTACAGAGGCCATGTGCGTCGACGGCGGCGCCTCGCTGCATACTTCTCACCGCCGGCTTAAACAGTTGGCGCGAGAGATTACAGCGGCAGAGCCGTCGTTTGATGCCCAAAGGCCGCTGAAGTGGTCCAGCACACCTATCATTTTTGACACTGAGGATCACCCTGATCGCACTACTGCGGTCGGGTGCTTGCCATTGTTGGTTTCACCAACAATACGCAACCTCATGGTGACGAAGATGCTAGTCGATGGCGGGGCCGGTCTGAACTTGATCTCGCCTGCCCTGATCGAGAAACTGCAGATTCCTGATGGAGACATCGAAGAGACGGGCACGTTTCAGGGGGTCAACCCGGGAAGAAGCCAACCCAAGGGAAAGGTCACGCTGCCCGTGACTTTTGGAAGCGACGTGAACTACAGGACGAAGAGGATCGTGTTTGATGTTCCCAAGATCCCCTTGCCCTACAACGGGATCCTTGGCCGCCTAGCGCTGGCCAAGTTCATGGCGGCGTCACACTACGCCTACAACACCCTGAAGATGCCAGGACCCGTGATGATCATCACCATCCCTCCGATAAGAAAGATCGCTGATTTGCGCCGACCAACTATACCAAAGAAGCGGTTGCAGCAGCTGCCGCCACTAGGGCACTTGCTCCCGCGGCTGGGACCCCGGGAGGAAGAAGAAGAAGACGGTGAGACCTCAGACACCCACTCCGCAAGCGCACCTCTTGGAGTGTAGCGCTGCCGTCGAGGGCGTGCTGAGAGCTCCACCGCGGAAACAAAGCCCGAGGCCATACCGCCGGGAACCAAGAAGGTTTCTGTCAATGAGGACGGCACGGGAGGAGCTTTTACCATAAGCTCCACCCTTGACGTTAAATAGGAAGACGCGCTCGCCACCTTCCCGCGGGCGAATGTCGATGTGTTTGCATGGCAAGCTTCCGACATCCCCGGTGTTCCCAGGGAGGTGATTGAGCACCACCTTGCTGTCTGCCTTCATGTGCGGCCCGTCAAGCAGAAGGTCAGAAAGCAAGCTTTGGAACGACAAGAGTTCATCACAGAAGAGATCCGGAAACTAGAAGCAGCGGGTTTGGTAAGAGAGGTGCTCCATCCAATGTGGTTGGCCAATCCGGTCGTAGTGCGCAAGGCAAATGGGAAGTGGAGACTGTGTATTGATTACATAGATATCAATAATGCTTGCCCTAAAGACCCCTTCCCGTTGCCACGCATTGACCAGATTGTTGACTCCACGGCTGGGTGTGATCTGTTGTCATTCCTCGACGCCTACTCCGGCTACCACCAGATCTTCATGACAAGAGAAGACGAAGAGAAAATAGCATTCATCACCCCATGCGGTACGTATTGTTTCATGCGGATGCCTTTCGGGTTGAAGAGTGCTGGTTCGACGTTTGCAAGGGCGGTCCAGATTGGTTTTGAACCCCAGCTCCATAGAAATATGGAAGCTTATATGGATGACATAGTGGTCAAAACGAACGACTTGGCAAACCTCATACCAGATTTGCAAGAAACATTTGCAAACCTGCGCAAGATAAATCTCAAGCTGAACCCTGAGAAGTGGGTCTTTGGCGTCCCGTCCGGCAAGCTTCTCGTGTTCTTGGTGTCACAGCGTGGGATAGAGGCCAATCCGGACAAAATCAAAGCTATTGAGCAGATTGAAGCACCCAAGCGAATCAAGGATGTGCGTCGGCTTGCTGGTTGCATCGCCGCCATGGGCAGGTTCATTTCAAGTTCGCTGAAGCGCGCCCTTCCCTTTTTCAAGATCCTGAAAAAGGCGGGCCCGATGGAGTGGACGCCAGAAGCCGAAGCAACATTGCAAGGTTTGAAGAAGTACCTCTCCTCCGTGCCAATACTAGTTGTGCCTTGGCCACAGGAGCCGTTGCTGCAATACCTGGCGGCAACGGACCAGGTGGTCAGCGCCGCACTAGTGGCACCGAGAGAGGTTGACGAAGAGGTAATGGCAGCGGCAGAGCCCGACACCACCAATGCAGAGACGACACAGCTAGTTGAAGTGCCGCCGAAGAAGAAAATGATGCAGCACCCGGTCTACTTTGTTAGTTCCCTCCTGCAGGGGGCTAGATCAAGGTACTCCGGCGTGCAGAAACTGCTCTTCGGCCTTCTCATGGCCTCGAGGAAGTTGCGTCACTACTTCCAGGCACACGAGATCACAGTCTTCACTCGCCTCCCTCTGCAACGGATATTGCACAATCCGGATGCAACGGGAAGAATTGTGGAATGGGCACTGGAGCTGTCCAGCTTTGGCCTCAAGTTTGAAAGTACTTTGACGATTCAGAGCCGAGTCCTAGCGGAGTTCATTGCAGAATGGACCACAATGCCTGACGAAGAAGCCCAAGAGACTGCTCTCCCCGGTAAGGAGGCAATGTAGCAACCCGACCCGAATGGATCAAGTCTCTGTGCTTAAGTGTCATCCCTGGATCGGTATGCTGACACACATAGTACTCGAGGATTTATAACAGAGGTAAATCACATGTATAAATAACGTAAATACTATTACCTCAATCCAAATATAGCGGAAGTAACAAGGTTGTGGATTCCCATCAACACCAACGACAAAGTTGAGTGTAGAAATCGTAACCCTAACGTATCACTTACAAATGTAAATGCGAAGTCTCGCAACATGAAAAGTTGCAGCCCGAAAACGGGCCAGCACATGGAATATGCTGGCAATTTAACACATAGATATTAATGAAGGAATAAGCCTATACTACATGCATATATGGCTAGTGGAAAGCTCTATGGTTACAGTTTTTGCGAAAAGCCAATTTTTCCCTACATCAAAGGAATAAATTTTAATTTAACTATCATGGTGGTTAAAACATCATTGAGAAGGTATAACCCCAACTCAATCACAATTAAAGTAATTAACAGCCCAACAATATTAATTTAGAGTGATGTGATACATGTGAATACTCAAGTACTAGATACTCAGAATTGTCCATAACCGGGGACACGGCTAACCATGATTAGATTGTACACTCTGCAGAGGTTTGCGCACTTTTCCCCACAAGACTCGGTCGCCTCCGTTGATTTCTCGCACTACATGGTGTTTGAGAAACGGATGACCGAGACACAGTCTTTCAGAAACATTAACTCTCTACTCCGGATAGATCATACCAAACCTATAAAACCCACTACCTGCTGATCTACCTCTTCGAGAGCTTCACGTAACTTACTCAACTATGCTAGAGCCCATAATAGCTTGTGGCTGCACACGGAAGTTTCTAGCATGAATAATCTCAGTTCCCTTTTAGCCTGGGTGGCGGCCCATAGGAAGATCACACGGGTACCCCGGGATTTCCAGTAAAAAACAGACAACACTGGGTTCCCCAGGTGCCTCAATCCACCCAGATGTGTATTAAAGTTGCCACCTTAAAGTAAACCATTAATTAACAATCTCACATGTGTCATGAATAACTCTCAAACCCAACCACGTCTACGAGCATAGCATAGCAATATAAGCAACACGTAGAAGTAACTCCCAAGGGTTTGATATTAACAGGGCAATAGGTTCCTACCTCATCATCTCCTTCCCAACCCACAAATTAATGACATCCTAACCATGCAATGTTTGAGGGTTGAACTAATGCATAAAAACTGGGTATGAAAAGAAATATGATCAAAGTGTTACTTGCCTGCAATGTTGATGAAGATGATTCGCACTCAAAACTCTTGATAGATCTACTCGTCACACTTCGGTCAATCTATCGTAATCAAGCAATAGTAACCACACATAAGCAATCACTCAAAAGATCGGAAAGAACGAAGAAGACAATTCGGAAAACATCAAAACCAATGAAATAACTCTTGCAACATAAAACAATTTCTAACAGTACCAAAATTATGTGAATTTGGTCTTATCAGAAAGTTTAGGTCAAGAGCTTCAATTTGCAAAAAGGATCAACTAAAACGGAGCTACGAAACTCAAGTTATGATCAAACGAAGTTTGAATTCAAATCTGATCTAATTCAAATTTTAAATTTTCAAAAACATGTTTGAGTTTGATTACTGGATAGAGGGGATCATAACGAAGACGTGAGCGTTGATTTCATTGAATTTGGACTAACGAGTAAAAAGATGTGAGCGTTTGAAAACCAGGGGTTAAACTGGAAAAAAAATACTACATCTAGGTCCCTGGCCACGTGTCAGATTGTCAGTGGCTGAAAACTGTTCGCTGCGCAGACTAAACAGAGAACGTCCGCTACTTAGCGCATAACGGTTCAGAAGGAAAAAAACAAAAACTAGATCTAATCTTGACCGCCGATTATAGATCGGAAGGAGGAGGCGGCGACGGCGACTTACTGCAGCGGCGGCGGCGTCGTTGGCGAAGGGCAACGGCGGCGGGGCGTCGGGCTTGACCGGGGCGGCTGCCGGGGCTCGCCAGCGGCAGCGGAGTAGTGGGGAAGGGCGGCGGCGAGGCGAGAAGATGGCGGCGTCGGCGGTGGTCCACGGCGACGGGACGGAGCGGGACGAGGCGTCGGATCTCGCCGGCGGTGGCGGCTTCCGGCGAAAATCGGCCGAGGGGAGAGAGAGAGAGAGAGAGAGAGAGAGAGAGAGAGAGAGAGAGAGAGAGAGAGAGAGAGAGCGATGGGTGGCATGGAGGAGGCAGCTTAAAAGGCGGAGGGAGAGATGGGTGGCATGGAGGAGGGGCAAAGGCGGCGGGAGAGTCCGCCGCTGCACGGACGCCGAGGCGGGCGGAGTCTGCGGGATCCGCCTCAGTGAGGTCGGGACGGGCGAGCCTTGCTGGGCCTGGCTGGCTGGCTGTGGCTGGCGCTCTTGGGCTGGGCGGGTGGCCTGGCTGGCTTGGTCGGTGGGCTTGGGAGGGAGGGCGGCGCGGGAGCGAGGCCTTGGCACAACCGGCTGGGCCCAAAGCCAGTGACGGACAATCTTTTTTAGATAAAGGTTTTCAGTCAAACAAAATAATTAAAACTAAATAAACAGAAATGTAATATAGGCATATAATATACCAAAATTTGCAGAAAAAGATTTTCTACAACATGGACATTTTGTAATGCCAAATAAAATCCACAAAATTCATATAATTCAAACAGTGCTCTTGACCTATTTAAAACCCAAAAAAATCATTTTAAAAATACCAAAATGGTTTCAAATTTATTTCTTTCCATTTTTTCGATGTAGGAATCATGTTATCCTATTTTCCATATATTTTATTTTTGGAGAAAAATAATTTGAATAAAACTCAAATAACTCCAAATTGAAAATGAATTCAAAAGAACTTTGAATTTAATTCTTTGAAACTCCCAACTCATATTTCATATATTTTGAAGAAGTCATTTTATCTTCGCTCATGAAAATCATTGAGTTGCATAATGTTTCAGAATTGGAAATATTCTCAAATGAAATTCAAATTTTTTCAACACCCCTTGTCATTTAAATAAATGGAAGAAGTCATGTCATCTTCTCTCCAGGGTTTTGTGATGAAAAGAATTTGAATTCCCGAAGATCATAAAAGCAAAAATGAAAGTTTGGGAAAGTCCTTTTATTCCCTCTCATATAACATTATAAAAAGATTTCGAATTCACTCACTTTCAGTCAATCAATCAAACAATCAATCAAAACTATCTATTTGTTTATAACATTCCAAAATTTAGAATTTTGGGATGTTACAAACTACCACCCTTAAAACGAATCTCGTCCTCGAGATTCGGAGAGGCTAGAACGAAATAGGTTAGGGTTTGGGTGTCTTCTCAAAATCCATCGATCATCACGAGGGGTCTGGGGTGCTACCACCCTTAGAAGCATGGTTACGGTTCCATCAAAACTCATATACTCCATCCTTATCGTTAACAGTGTCGGTCTTCTCAGATCGTAAGGACAATTCCTTCTCTGGGCTCTTCTGGTAGTGGCATAACCTTTTCCTCAATTCTTTTGTCCTTTACTCTTGGTAAGGTTATTCCGAGATTGGGTCTTCATAGCTGACGGGTCTGGCGCCAATTCTAGTCAACTATCGATATCTCATGGTGGTCAACAACTTATGGTTTGTCCTGCAGAAAACGGGTCTGGGTTGAACCTCACCGTATAACCTACGGTTGGCAACAACTGCCGTGTACAAGGGAAAAAGGGATACCTATACCATTCTAAGGTTCAAACAAGGTTTTGATCGTCGTCTCTCTACTATAGGTTAGTCACTCAGATTTACCATCCCATATAGCAAAGCGAATAATAAGAGTAAGTCGGTATGGTGATCAATCAATCCCGCACCCAAATCATTACCTTGTACATGGTTTAGCGAATCTCGCATTCTAACACTCGGTCATCCTCACAAGCATTGCAGAATTTCTCTTGTCGACGAACCAAGTTCGGAGAATCCATTGATTCTGCAAGCCAAACAAACATCTATCGTTCCTTAACAACTCTCAGGTTTTGCGTAAACTCCTATAAGATCGTCTGTCGATAAAATCATAATTTCTTTCAGGGTTTTTCCTTCAGCAAGGGTGTGCTTGCTTCTTGGCAGGTCCTGGGGCCTGTGGGTTATGGCCCATCTCATCACTTGTAAACCTTGAAATCATCATCGCGGGAAACTGATCGTTATTCCAACATTCAACTTCCAGCTTCCTAGCATACTTAAAATCCATCCAATTGTAATGTCTTTCTTCCTTCTATTTGTACCAAACTGATACGTGATTACTCAGACTCATCATGGAATTTCCATTGATCCATATTTCCAACATCATACCTCCTTTATATCCGATAGTAATTCATCTCTTCATCCTCGTGGGATATCCCACCTACCGAGATAAAAACTTATACTTATGAAGTCCATACTCCACTTCGTGGAACATCATTATCCTTTCCAGGGTCAAGCGTCCTTTACAAGGAAATATTGGCCATCTCTGCATGGCACTTCTTCAACTGGGAAACGTGAAACACATCATGAACTCCTGACAGTCCTTCGGGTGACTCCAACTTGTTAGCCACTTCTCCCATACGCTCCAAAACTCTGTATGGTCCTACAAATCTCGGGGCTAACTTTCCCTTAACTCCAAATCGTTTAAATCCTCGCAGAGGGGACACATGAAGACATGCTCCGTCTCCAATTTCAGAATTCCTCCTTGCGTTTCTGAGTATGCATAACTATTCTGCCTGGACTGAGCTACCTTCAGTCTATCTCGAATCAACTTAACATTCTCTTCTAAATCCTTGATCACATTTGGTCCAAACAACTGACGGTCTCCAACTTCATCCCATATCAACGGTGTCTGGCTCCTTCTCCCATACAAAGCTTCAAAAGGGCCCATCTTCATACTGACTTGGTAGCTGTTGTTTGAATGAGAACTCCGCGTAAGGTAGATTATCATCACTACTAGATTCATAATCTAGCGCACACGCTCTCAACATGTCCTCCAGGATCTGATTGACTCTCTCGATTTATCCATCTGTCTGCGGATGAAAGGCTGTACTGAACTCTAGCCTAGTACCCAAAGTCTGGTGCAGCTGGTTCCAACTTTGAGGTGAACTGTGTTCCTCTATATGATACGATGGTCCTCGGAACTCCATGCAGACATACGATCCTGGTCATATATATCTTGGCCAACTTCGCACTTGTATAGGTGGTTTTCACTGGGATAAAGTGATCCACTTTGGTCAACAAATCAACTACTACCCAGATAGAATCATATCCTGATCGGGTTCTGGGAAATCCGGTAATGAAATCCATGCCAAGCTTATCCCACTTCCATTCGGCTATCGGTATAGGATGTATTAATCCTGCTGGCTTCTGATGCTCTGCTTTTACTCTCTCTGGCATACATCACCTACGACTACATACTCCGCAATATCCTTCTTCATACTAGTCCACCAGAAACACTCCTTCAAATCCAAATACATCTTGGTGTTTCCAGGGCGAATCGAGTATGGTGAGTCATGAGCCTCCTGAAGTATTAACTTCCTGATCTTTGCATTATTAGGCACATATACACGATCCTCGAACCATAAGGTGTCGTGCTCATCCTTACGAAAACCTTCGGCCTTTCCTTTGCTCATCCTCTCTTTTACCTCAGCAATCTCTTTGTCATCCTTCTGAGCTTCGCGGATCTTTCTCAACATTGTAGACTGAACTTCCATTGCTGCAACAAAACCTTTGGGAACAATCTCCAACCGAAGTTCCCTGAAAATCCTCGGCTAACTCCTTTGGTAATTCTCTGCTTATGAGGGTATTCGTCCTTATTTTCTTTATGGTTGTGTCCTATTTCTCCACAAAGCTTGTATGCACAAGGTTTCTTCATATCCTTTCCATAAGGCCTCAACTTCTGGGACACAAACCGAGACTTTAGCAAAGTCAACTTAAATTCTTCCCAAATGGTTACTCCTTGCCATCCATTGATGGTTTGGTACATCCTCCACCAAATAGCAGCACCTCTTTCAAAGCACTCAAGAGCATGCTGGGCCATCCTTTTCGAATATAGGGTTAATCTCCATATGATCTTCCAAGTTCTAAATCCATCGGTGTGTCTCCAATTGACTCATCGGTCCAGAAAATACAAGCTCATCTCCATTCGTCCTCTATTGGGTCCATGGGTTTTGGGTGGGATAAGAGAGATCGAGAGGGATGCTCACAATACAAACAAAAGTTTTGAAAAGACAGATTTTATTGTGGCTGTCGGAAAAAAACATCAAACAAAATGACAGCTCACAATCGTCACATCTAACGTAGGTATGTAACAGGAGTTTGGTCTTCTAATGGTCAATAGATCTCAAAGTCATCAAACTCTTCAAGTCTTGTTCATGTCTCCGATGGCTTATTCTGATCATGCTTGTCCTTCTCAAGTTGCTATGCCAGAACTCTGTTGACGTGAAATCTCTCGTGACATCCTTTAATATTTTTTTTGGAGTTGCGTTCCAAACTTCTGGGTTTCAACATCCTTGGTATGAACCATGGTCCTACTATCCTTCAGTTCTTGACAAACCTCCGGTATCTCGATGTTTGCTCCTCCAGCTTGGCTACTTTCAGCTTCTGGGTCCGGAGTCCTTCACGAACTGCTTCCTTATCAAATCTGCTTCTGCAGGTCCATCTTAACTTCTTGATGTAACACTCCAGATCCTGGTGATACATCAGCTAAGGTTAAAACTTCATCTTTTCTTGATTGGTGCTCCATCAGCCTTCTACCATCAATCCTTCCTTGCATATGCATGCTTAACTCAAGCACGGTGACAACAGCATAAGCGGGCGATAACATCATGGATAGCGTGTTTCTGCTCTTGTCATTTCCATGAGCTATCTCTCCAGAGTTGATATCTCCTGCCTTGGGGTTTCCTTGACAAAACTTTGAGTTCTGATGCTCCATGTTCCGGTCTTACTCCAATACACCTTGATCTCGGGTATTGACAACTTCCATAGTCTCTCAATTTCCATAAGGGGTGCCTTCCTAGGTCATACAAATCTGGGAATTCTTTAGAGCCTTCAAAATCTCCTAGTCTTCGGAGTCTTCAATAGTTGTAGTTTCCATTTACACTGTAAAATCCTCTTCATTCCAATTGGTCTTAGTTGTCCGATATCTTTTCTCCTTGGAGTGGTCTCATCAGTCGAACCTTCGAGTGGTCAAAAGGGGAAAAGGGGTATGGTCTCACTAAAAGGGAATATTTGAATAAACTCAGAAGAGAAGAGAGATAAAAGATCTTTTTGAAAAGAAGTTGTAGAGAAAAATCATTCCTATGGGCTTGTAAATTTCTAGGGTCAAGTCTGGATCAAGTCTCTGTGCTTAAGTGTCATCCCTGGATCGGTATGCTGACACACACAGTACTCGAGGATTTATAACATAGGTAAATCACATGTATAAATAACGTAAATACTATTACCTCAATCCAAATATAGCGGAAGTAACAAGGTTGTGGATTCCCATCAACACCAACGGCAAAGTTGAGTGTAGAAATCGTAAACCTAACGTATCACTTACTCGTCGTCTGAAAAGTCTGCAACATGAAAAGTTGCAGCCCGAAAACGGGTCAGCACATGGAATATGCTGGCAATGTAACACATAGAGAGTAATGAAGGAATAAGCCTATACTACATGCATATATGGCTGGTGGAGAGCTCTATGGTTACAGATTTTGCGAAAAGCCAATTTTTCCCTACATCAAAGGAATAAATTTTAATTTAACTATCATGGTGGTTGAAACATCATTGAGAAGGTATAACCCCAACTCAATCCCAATTAAAGTAATTTACAACCCAACAATATTAATTTAGAGTGATGAGATACATGTGAATACTCAAGTACTAGATACTCAGAATTGTCCATAACTGGGACACGGCTAACCATGATTAGATTGTACACTCTGCAGAGGTTTGCGCACTTTTCCCCACAAGACTCGATCGCCTCCGTTGATTTCTCGCACTACATGGTGTTTGAGAAACGGATGACCGAGACACAGTCTTTCAGAAACATTAACTCTCTACTTCGGATAGATCATACCAAACCTATAAAACCCACTACCTGCTGATCTACCACTTCGAGAGCTTCACGTAACTTACTCAACTATGCTAGAGCCCATAATAGCTTGTGTCTGCACACGGAAGTATCTAGCATGAATAATCTCAGTTCCCTTTTAGCCTGGGTGGCGGTCCATAGGAAGAAAACACGGGTACTATGGGATTTCGAGAAAAAAACAGACAACACTGGGTTCCCCAGGTGCCTCAATCCACCCAGACGTGTATTAAAGTTTCCACCTTAAAGTAAACCATTAATTAACAATCTCACATCTGTCATGAATAACTCTCAAACTCAACCACGTCTACGAGCATAGCATAGCAATATAAGCAACACATAGAAGTAACTCCCAAGGGTTTGATAATAACAGGGCAATAGGTTCCTACCTCATTATCTACTTTGCAACCCACAAATTAATGACATCCTAACCATGCAATGTTTGAGGGTTGAACTAATGCATAAAAATTGGGTATGAAAAGAAATATGATCAAAGTGTTACTTGCCTGCAATGTTGATGAAGATGATTCGCACTCAAAACTCTTGATAGATCTACTCGTCACACTCTGGTCAATCTATCGTAATCAAGCAATAGTAACCACACATAAGCAATCACTCAAAAGATCGGAAAGAACGAAGAAGACAATTCGGAAAACATCAAAACCAAGAAAATAACTCTTGCAACATAAAACAATTTCTAACAGTACCAAAATTATGTGAATTTGGCCTTATCATAAAGTTTAGGTCAAGAGCTTCGATTTGCAAAAAGAATCAATTAAAACGGAGCTACGAAACTCAAGTTATGATCAAACGAAGTTTGAATTCAAATCTGATCTAATTCAAATTTTAAATTTTCAAAAACAAGTTTGAGTTGGATTACTGGATAGAGGGGATCATAACGAAGACGTGAGCGTTGGTTTCGTTGAATTTGGACTAACGAGTAAAAAGATGTGAGCGTTTGAAAACCAGGGGTTAAACGGAAAAAATACTACATCTAGGTCCCTGGCCACGTGTCAGATTGTTAGTGGCTGAAAACTATTCGCTGCACAGACTAAACAGGGAACGTCCGCTACTTAGCGCATAACGGTTCAGCAGGAAAAAAATAAAAACAAGATCTAATCTTGGCTGCCGATTCTAGATCGGACGGAGGAGGCGGCGACGGCGACTTACTGCAGCGGCGGCGGCGTCGGTGGCGAAGGGCAACGGCGGCGGCGGCCGGGCTTGACCGGGCGGCTGCTCGGTGCTCGCCACGGCGGCAGGAGAAAGGGAAGGGAGAGGCGGCGAGGCGAGGAAGATGGCGGCGTCGGCGGTGGTCCACGGCGACGGGACGGAGCAGGACGAGGCAGCGGATCTCACCGGCGGTGGCGGCTTCCGGCGAGTGCGGCGCATCGGCTGAGGGAGAGAGAGAGAGAGAGGGGGCGGCAGCTTAAATAGGCGGAGGGAGCGACGGGTGGCGTGGAGGAGGGGCAAAGGCGGCGGGGAGAGTCCGGCCGCGGCACGGACATCGAGGCGGCGGCGGAGTCGTCTGAGATCCGCCTCAGTGAGGTTGGGAAGGGCGGGCGGGCTTGCTGGGCTTGGCTGGGCTGTGTGGTGGCTGGCTGCTGGGCTGGGCGGGTGGCCTGGCTGGCCTTGTAGAGTAGGTGGGCTTAGGAGGAGGCGGGCATGAGCGAGGCCTTGGCCTGGCTTCTGCTGGGTCCAGTCCACGCCAAGGAGAAACTTTTTTAAATAAAGGTTTTCCAGTCAAACAAAAATAATTAAAACTAAATAAACAGAAATGTAATATAGGCATATAATATACCAAAATTTGCAGAAAAAGATTTTCTACAACATGGACATTTTAGAATGCCAAATAAAATCCACAAAATTCATATAATTCAAATAGTGCTCTGACCTATTTAAAACCCAAAAAAATTCATCTTAAAAATACCAAAATGGTTTCAAATTTATTTCTCTCCATTTTTCTGATGTAGGGAATCATGTTACCCTATTTTCCATATATTTTATTTTTGGAGAAAAATAATTTGAATAAAACTCAAATAACTCCAAATTGAAAATGAATTCAAAAGAACTTTGAATTTAATTCTTTGAAACTCCCAACTCATATTTCATATGTTTTGAAGAAGTCATTTTATCTTCGCTCATGAAAATCATTGAGTTGCATAAAGTTTTAGAATTGGAAATATTCTCAAATGAAATTCAAATATTTTCAACACCCCTTGTCATTTTAATAAATGGAAGAAGTCAGGTCATCTTCTCTCCAGGGTTTTATGATGAAAATAATTTGAATTCCCGAAGATCATAAAAGCAAAAATGAAAGTTTGGGAAAGTCCTTTTATTCCCTCTCATTTAACTTTCAAAAAGATTTTGAATTCACTCACTTTCAGTCAATCAACCAAACAATCAATCAAAACTATCTATTTGTTTATAACATTCCAAAATTTACAATTTTGGGATGTTACAGGCAAGTTGTGATTAGATCATGTACTCTGATGGAGCTTTTTCCTTACAAGGCGCCGGGGCTGGCGTACTGCTTGTCGCGCCCACTGGAGAGCACCTCAAGTACGTGATCCAGATGCACTTCCCCGTGGAGGTGTCAACAAACAATCTGACAGATCTGAAGGGTTGCTTGCGGTCTTAGGATCGCGGCGGACCTCGGAATCAAGAAACTCATCATCAGGGGAGACTCGCAGCTTGTCGTCAAGCAAGTCAACAAGGATTACCAGAGCCCGTTGATGAAGGCCTACGTCGATGAAGTGAGAAAGCTGGAAGAGCGTTTCGACGGTATACAGGCTGAACACGTTCCCTGAGCGGAGAACGATATCGCCGATTACCTTTCAAAACGTGCTGCCCTCAAGCTACCTGTGGAACTAGGTACCTTTGTGCTTCAGCTAACTCAGCCATCCGTTGATCCATCAAAAGAGCAGAATAAGAGGAGGAAATCAGGGCCCGGCAAGTACTTTCGCGCCGAGCTCCCCGGAGCCGCCGGCAAGGATGTTGCCGGGGATACTGAGCCCACCACGGGACGACTGGCTCCGGCGGAGCGTCAAGCTCTTGCCGTCGAGACAGCCGCTCCTATAGTGGAGGAAATGCCTTTTGTCCTCGCCGTCGAGCCCCAGGCTCCAATGTGGGCACAGCATACCGTCCGATCTTCCAAAGAGGGGAACTTCCTGAGGAGCAGGAAGAAGCGGAAAAAGTAGCCCGTCGCTCTACCATGTACCAGTTCGTCGATGACGTCCTGTACAAAAAGAGGCCGAATGGTGTGAAATTGAAGTGTATCCCTCGAGAGGAAGGACTGGAGCTATTGGCGGAGATACACGGAGGCATATGTGGATCCCACATTGGGTCAAGGGCCCTTGCCGGCAAGGCATTTCGGCAAGGCTTCTTCTGGCCCACCGCCCTCCGAGATCTTGACGACACTAGTCACCAGGTGTGAAGCGTGTCAGTTCCATTCAAAGAAGCTTCATCAGCCAGCTCAAGCGCTTCAAACCATTCCTCTCTCCTGGCCCTTCTCGGTCTGGGGGCTCGACATACTGGTCCCTTTCCCCCGCGCTGTCGGGTCTTTGAGTACTTGTACATTGCAATCGACAAGTTCACAAAGTGGCCGGAGGTGGAGGCAGTGTGGAAGGTCACAGCTCAGTCAGCCGTCAAGTTCTTCTAGGGACTAGTGTGCCGTTTTGGCGTACCCAACAGGGTTATCACCGACAACGGCACATAGTTCACAAGCCCCACCTTCATGCAATATACCCAAGACCTCGGCAGCAAAGTCTGTTTCGCTTCTGTTGCTCACCCGTGAAGCAATGGTCAAGCTGAGAGGGCAAATGCTGAAGTACTGCGAGGCTTAAGGACCAAGACCTTTGACAGGCTGCACAAGAGTGGAAGGCGCTGGATTGATGAGTTGCCGGCGGTTCTTTGGTCGATCAGGACGACCCCAAATCGAGCCACCGGCCAGACACCTTTTGCCCTAGTATACGGGGCAGAAGCAGTTCTCCCCACTGAACTCAAATACGGGTCACCTCGAGTGCTCGCTTATGACGAGCTTGAGCAAGAGCAACTGCGCCAAGATGAAGCAATGCTCCTTGAGGAAGATCGTCTTCGGGCGGCTGTGAGAGCACCACGCTACCAGCAAGCCTTGCACCGCTACCATAGCCGCAAGGTTCATGCCCGAAGCCTTGAGGAAGGCGAACTTGTCCTTCGGCGCGTTCAATCGGCCAAGAATTCCAACAAGTTGACGCCAAAGTGGGAAGGCCCTTATCGGGTAATACGAGTCACCAGGCCCGGCGCAGTCCGCCTGGAGACCGAAGATGTCGTTCTGATGAGTAACTCCTGGAACATTGAGAATCTTCGCAAGTTTTACCCGTGAGGCGCGGCTTGCCGGGCCCCCTGGCAAGCCACCTTTTGTACAAGCATTTCCGATGATGCATGTAACCCTTTGTACAAAGCCAGGTGCAGACCCTGAGCATAAATAAATGAAGCGCTGGCGCCCTAAGTTATAGCATGCATGCTAGGTCGAGTCTTGTCCTTGGTTAGGGTTGACAGTGCTTAGCGGCGACTAACCCCTAGCTTAGAGGTCGAGTGTGCATCTCTTTGCCGTTCTTTTGTCTTCTTTGGTTTGTAGGACTCACAGATATCCTTGCTGGATCAGTTGAGGACAAAAAAGAGAAGAGGGACAGACCGGCATCTAGACCCCGGCAAGCCAGTATTGCCGGGGGCTGCAAGTGCAAAGATTCACCCACGGCAAACCAGAGTTGCCGGGGGCTACAGCTTTAGTTAAGTTCTTCATCCCTTATCATGCATTCCCTTATGGACTGAGGTATGTGAAACCTCATTTTTTCCCAAAGCTACCGTGCTCCCCTAAAACTCTAGGCCCTAGGGCTCGTTCCTGGGGCCAGGTTTGGTCGTAGTCGCGGTAGCAAAAGGATGAAACGAGGAGCTTGAACCCACCTCATCCCTGCCTCCGCCAAAAGCGTGAGAAAGGTCGAGCAAAGTGGGAAGACGGCAGGGCCTGTTGCCGGGCAAGGAAATGTTTATCTTAGAGATATCAAGGATTTACTCCTTGTCGTGGGTTCTAGCCGCAAACAAATGACCCGTCAAGCATCCCTTTTTCACTAAAAACATTCCAATCACGTACAACCCATGGGGAATGAAAAACATGAATGATGGGATTACAAGTTTTAAATTCAGCCAAGGCCCAAAGGCTTACAAGTTAAAAGAGATAAGGTGCCCGTAACCCCTTTCTTGTCCCTCTCCTCAGGAGGCAGGTCAAGGAGGCGAAAAGGGCAGAAGGGGCTCCTAGGCGAGCTACGGGTGGCAGGAGACACCAAGAGAACATCTCGGTGGCCGTCCGAAGGCTGGATGGTGATGTCGGCGCCGGAAGCAGAGCTTGAAGACGAGGCGGCAGGATGTCAGCACGCGTCGAAGGCGTCGGTGCCCGCGTACTCTGATTTGACAGCCTTGCCGCCCGCCCTCTTCCTCTTTCGCAACCTCCCAACGCTAGCAACCCAAGGAGACGACCCCGAGAAGTTCAGGGAGCCGGCGACACGGATGATGGGGTCGCAGATGCCGCACGGAGCGGCGCCCGACACCTAGTCGGACCCGTCATCCCGCCGCCTGCTACCCTCGTCGTCGCTGCCGCTGTCCTCGTCGCCACTCCTGCCCGAGGAGGGGTCTTCTCTATCATAAGAGCAATCCACGTAGCACCTTGCCCGGGTCCGGAAGAGCCCGAAGACCTTGACGGAGAGGAGGCCGCCCTCCATCAGCTTGAAATGGAGAGTGAGCCCCTCCGTCAAGCGGTGGATATGAGCGAACGTCTTCCATCCCCGACGAAGATACATCACGTGAGGGGCTGGGAAGTCGACGCGAACTTGCGTATCGCTGATCCCACAGCCCCTCATGTGCAGCCGCAATGACTCCAGCGGATCCAGCTCCATCTCCTGCGTGAATGGAGTCGGGAGACGAAGGCGACGGCGAGGCGGCCGGCGTAGCCTGACGAAGAACTCGCAAGGGTCATCCCCAACATGGCCCTCCATGGGGGGAGGAACTACTGGCGGAGGCGAGACCGGCGCGCCGCCCCGTCCTCCTCTTCCCCAAGCGCCTCGGCCTCGCCCCCTCCCCCTTCCCTTCGCGGCTGGCTCTGCCACCGCAAGTGCAGGAGAAGGAAGGACGCGTTGTCGAGCGGCGACCCTCGCTGCCACCATTGAAGGGCCAGGATTCCCTCTCTCCATGGCGGATGGAGGGGGGAGCAGAAGCTGAAGGAAGGAGGAGATGGAAGAATGCGGGGCGCCATCCCCCCCTCCCGCTCTTTATAAAGGAACGGGGTGGGGGCTCGGCCACCCCGCTCAGCCAATCAAGACGCGGAAGGCGCAGGAAACTGGGACCAACCCGCTGCCCCAGCCCGCGACGACCCGGTTTCCCGCCTCTACCGTTCGCCACCCCAAGCGCATGAGATCCACGTGGCAGGCGTGCGGGACCAAGGCGACGGGTGAGGCGACCTCTCCCCACCCCGTGATCGTGGGGAGTGGACGCCTTGAAGAACACGCCTCGGCCCCGTTCAGTAAATGGGCCGCGCCTCCACGCCTCCCTCCGTTTATGGGGAAGGCGCGAACCGCCCCCTTTACTACGACGTGACGCATGTGCGCAGAGCTCAGCCCCACACATGTCGCCCACGTCACGCACGCCTCCCCACGCCGAGCCACGCGCGGGAGCCATGGGAAGCGCAGTGCGCGAAGAGACTTACCGCGGTAAAAACCACCCCGCCTGCCCGTGCACCGTTTTTGGGCCTAGCCCAACGACGCGATTGCGCTTACGTGTGGCCCAGGCCCGGGGGCTCCTGTCGGTGTACAAAAAGAGGGGTACACTTTTTTTACTCCTATAACTGTGCACGGGCAGTCTGAGCCGGGGGCACCACCGCACTGAGCAAGGCAAGGGAGGTGAGCCAAGGTAAGGCCGAAACTCGAAAGGATCAGAACGACGCCAAGACCAAGACCACAAAGAGCAAAGGGGACGAAGCGGACTTCCCCGGCAATATCCTTGCCGGGAGGCGGTTTTAGCAAACCCGGCAAGACCCTTGCCGTGGCAGCTCGCCCCACACCGACGGAGCGAATCACCCTTGAGTCCACTGCCCCCATGGGGCAAGGATTCAGGAGACATCCCCGTGGTGGCATGCAGATCTTTGTGAAGACATTCAAGATCAGATACACACTATAGAAGATGACGACCCTTGGAGGGATCCCAACCAAGGAGGACCATAAGGCCCCCGACAAGAGCCTTGCCGGGGATGACAGCAGGCGCCACGGCAAGACCCTTGCCGGGGCCCCGGCAAGACCCTTGCCGAGGCTACGGCGAGGCCCTTGCCAAGAACACCCGTAGGGCCACCATCAGGCCCACGCCAATCAAACCTCCACCACGGTTCGCATGTAGCTGCTGACCCAACCAGTTGGGCAGGCACCTGCGTGGCGGCAAGCGGATCTTCGTGGAGACCCACCACTGCGCCACCTCAGCTGCCTGCCTGCCTACATGGCACCACGGGCATCGCTGGCCAGGGCGCGTGTCGACACGAAAGGGAGCGGCGGCGGACGAGACAGGCTCTCCCGTCCCGATAAAGCAAGGACACCTAAGCAAGACGCATTAAAGGCGCCTTGTCATGTAATGCGAGGGATAAACTCGCATCACTGTACCCTTTCCACCTCCTGTGTGCCACTGTGGCAACCCCTTTCCGTATAAAAGGAGGCCCAAGGCGACTAGGAGGGGGATTCGGCTTTTTGGAGCTCCTCACACCCCATTGCTAGTTCAAGAACACAAATAAACAAACCACCAAAGCAAGAGTAGGGTTTTACGCATCCTCGCGGCCCGAACCTGGATAAGGAAACCGTGTGCTATTTGTTTGATCCGCTCTTCTCACGACCCCGCGCCCCGCGACCGTAGTAGGGATTCTTGTGATCCCATAGGTGTCGTTCCCACCGACAGGAGCCCTAGAAAATAGCCTTGCAGGAGATGAATGATGCTCATATGAATAAGCAGAAAAGTTCTTAGTTCTATGAACATAGCGGTTTGAAGACACACGCTCATATTCATAAGTCTGAGTATGGTTTCCCCGCAAAACATTGGCGTTAGGGTGACTCAGGTGAGTCCTCTGTTTGTATGAAGCCTTTGGACCATATGAAGCCTTAGGCCTGGGTTTTGTCTTCTTCCCAGGTGGTTTCATGATGACATTCACTGGAAGATTCTCAAGACAGCTTTTGGGAACCCAAATCTTCTTCATAGGTGGCCCATTCCTGCAGTTAGTACCAATATACCTGGCAAACACTTCACCATTCTTATTCTTAAACAGTTTATAGTTTGCATCAAAGGATTCATCAATGATAATAGGGTTAACACATGTAAAGCCAGACAAGGTGGATGGGTCCACTGAAGGTCCTTTTGCAGCAAGCCATGTGGTTTTGGGGTACTACTCAGGCTTCCAGGAGGAACCATCAACATTCATTTTCCTCTCGAACCGAACACCCTATTTCCTAGGGTTTCGGTTCAGAATCTGCTTTTTGAGGACATCGCACAGTGTCTGATGCCCTTTCAGACTTTGTACATCCCTGTTTCAAGCAATGTCTTCAACCTAGCATTTTCATCAGCAATGGTAGTGGTATCCTCAGCAGAGGGGTTAGTTACCACATCAGTAGTTGAAGACAATGCAACGATAGCATGATAGAACATTCAACAACAGAGGTAGCGTTATCACGCTCAAGGCATTTTAGACATGGTGGTTCAAATCCTTCATGGCGGGACTGATCATTGGCGTGAAGTGACTCATTCTCTTTTTGAAGATCTTCATGAGCCGCTCTCAATTTCTCAAGCTCTTGCTTCCTTTGAAGATAATCATAGGAGAGCTTTTCATGAGTGGTTGAGAGAGTTTCATGACGACTTTGAAGTTCTTGGTACTTAGCATGAAGATTTTTTATGTCTTCAACTAAGGACTGTGAACGAGTCATTTCCGCGTCCAACAGGTCATTGCTTTTGTCTAACAAATTTTGAGTATGTTCCATAGCTTTTTGTTGTTCAGTTGCAATTTTAGCAAGTGTTTTGTAGCTGGTTTTGGATTCACAATCAGAGTCATCTTCACTTGATGTTTGAAAGTAAGCATCGCGTGATTTTACGTTGGCACCACGTGCCATGAAGCAGTAGGTGGGAGCAGAGTCATCCTTGTCATTAGCTTCAACGTTGGTGAGGGAGTCATTGTCTTCAGTGTTGAAGATGGACTTGGCAACGTAGGCTGTGGCTAGAGCCAGACTTGCAACGCCGGGGTCGGACTCCTCCTCGGACTCCACCTCCTCCTCCTCAGAAGCAGACTCCTCCTCTGAATCCATCTCCTTGCCAACAAAAGCATGAGCCTTGCCAGATGAGCTCTTCTTATGAGATGAAGACTTGGATGAGGACTTGGAATAAGACTTTGAAGATTTCTTCTTCTTCTTGTCATCAGAATCATATTCCTTGCTCTTCTTCTTCTTCTTCTTCTTCTCATTGTCCCACTATGGACACTCAGAGATATAGTGTCCATGTTTCTTGCACTTGTGACATGTTCTCTTCTTGTAGTGATGAGTGGAAGCTTCATCATTTCTTGAGCTGGATCGTGAAGACTTTCTGAAGCCCTTCTTCTTAGTGAACTTCTGGAACTTCTTCACAAGCATAGCAAGTTCCTCTCCAATATCTTCAGGATCATCAGAACTACAGTCAGATTCTTCTTCAGATGAGGAAATAGCTTTTGCCTTCAGAGCGCGAGTTCGGCCATAGATGGGACCATAGATATCTCTTTTCTCAGATAGCTGAAACTCATGTGTGTCAAGCCTCTCAAGTATATCAGACGAATGGAGTGTCTTGAAGTCAGGGTGTTCTTGTATCATGAGGGCAAGGGTGTTAAAGGAGCTGTCAAGTGATCTCAGCAGTGTCTTGACGATTTCATGCTTGGTAATCTCAGTAGCGCCGAGAGCACGAAGCTCATTTGTGATGTCAGTGAGGCGATCAAACGTGAGCCGGACATTTTCATTGTCGTTTCTCTTGAAGCAGTTGAAGAGGTTGTGAAGAACATTGATCCTTTGATCTCTCTGGGTTGAGACGCCTTCGTTGACCTTGGACAGCCAGTCCAGACTAAGCCGGCGTTCCCAGAGCACTCACACGGCCATCTTGTCCTTTTTAGATGACCACAGATGATGTTCTTTGCGGTAGAATCCAGTTGAGCGAACTTCTTGACATCAGCGGGGTGACACCTTCACGGACTTGGGAACGCCATTCTTGACGACATACCAGAGGTCGACATCAATGGCTTCAAGATGCATGCACATCTTATTCTTCCAAAGAGGGATATTCAGTTCCATCAAAGACGGGCAAGCAGCGGAGACTTTGATTATCCTGCGATCGACATAGCTAAAACTCCAGGTGGTTAAACCGAATCACACAGAACAAGGGAGTACCTTGCTCTGATACCAATTGAAAGTGCTAGTTATCGACTATAGGGGGGTGAATAGGTGATTTTTATGAAAGTCATCAAAACATGGAAGTTTCGCAGACAAACAATAGAAATGACCCTATAAATATGCAGCGGAAGGTAAACTACACTAAGCAAGCCATAGTCAAGTATGCAATGAAGTGAAAGCACGAAGACTAATAGCAGCTAGGTAGTAAGGATCAGGATGGAAGATGGTATGAAGCCAAACAGCAATTGTAGTCAAACAGTGAAGACAAATAAGGAAAGCAAACAGGCAATGACTTCATGAAGACAAACTTTAAGTAAAGAGAGGGATAGGATAGAACCAGTCACTTGTTGAGGACATGATTTGTTGGACCAGTTCCAGTTGCTATGACAACTGTACTTCTAGTTGGGGAGGCTGAGATTCAACTCAGAATACCGCGTCTTTACCTTATTCCCCTTGAGCTAAGGACACCCAATCCTCGGCCAATTACTCTGGTAAGTCTTCAAGGTAGACTTCCAAACCTTCACAACCTTCGTTCACCGGCGATCCACAATGACTCTTGGATGCTCAGAACGCGACGCCTAACCGGCTGGAGGATTCATAGTCCTCAAGTGTAACAAGTCTTCAGGTCACGCGGAAAGAAAGACTTCAGTGATGCCTAACACTCTTTGCCTCTAGGTGTTTGGGCTTTGTCCTCACAAGGATTTATCTCTCTCAAAAGCTTAGGAGGTGGGTTGCTCTCAAACGACAAAAGCCGTGCACTAACTCTAAGCAGCCGACCAATTTATGGTGTAGGGGGTGGGCTATTTATAGCCACTAGGCAACCCGACCTGATTTGTCCGAAATGACCCTGGGTCACTAACGAACTGACACGTATTCCAATGGTCAGATTTCAAACACACACGACAACTTTACTTGGGCTGCAAGTAAAGCTGACTCATCCAGCTCTGGATAAGATTTTCTCTCATTGTCTTCGCTCGAAGACATAGGATTTTGGTTGAGCATCACTTTAGTCACTCTGACTTTGTTTACTTGGACCCCACTTAATAGTACGGTGGTTCCTATGACTCAACACAGAAGAAATGGAAACAACGAAACAACTAAGTCTTCGCGCTCCATAGTCTTCACTCAATGTCTTCTCACGTCATAGTCTTCAATGTGAATATCTTCATATACCACCATTGTCGTCAATGTCTTCATACATTTTTAGGGGTCGTCTCCGGTAGGTAAACCGAATCAATGAGGGACTACTACCTGTGTTATCCTGCAATTCTCACAAACCCATTAGTCCCTCAACCAGTTTTGTCGTTAATACTCCAAAACCAACTAGGGGTGGCACTAGATACACTTACACACTCGACAAACGCATTTCGAGAACATACACGAAGTCCCAGCCATAGACCTAGTGCATCATCATACCTAAGGTCTCTTGCATTTCCCTACAAGTAATTGGATCTCATATGGAGATGTTTAGTGAAGTAGAATGGAAAAAATCGAATGCAACTACACAAGAACTAGTCTGTAACTATTGTTTGAAATCAGTTTTGCACAGTGTTAACTGAAACATAGATATCTGACTCATACGGAGTCCGTTTTGGCTCCACAAGTAGTCAAAACGTTTGTGACGACCAGATGCTTCAAAGGATTCTTTCACAGGGAACTTTTTGAGAACTTTTCTTAAGGAGTTCGTTTAGAAACTTTCTTAATGAGCACTCGACAAACGCATTTCGAGAACATACACAAAGTCCCAGCTATGGACCTAGTGCATCATCATAACTGAGTTCTCTTGCATTTCCCTACAAGTAATTGGATCTCATATGGAGATGTTTAGTGAAGAAGAATGGAAAAAATCAAATGCAACTACACAAGAACTAGTCTCTAACTGTCGTTCGGAATCAGTTTTGCGCACTGTTAACTGAAACATAGATATCTGACTCATACGGAGTCCGTTTTGGTTCCACAAGTAGTCAGAATGTTTGTGAAGACCAGATGCTTCAATGGATTCTTTCATAGGTAACTTTTGGAGAACTTTCCTTAAGGAGTTCATCCAGAAACTTGTATAGGAACTTTCTTAATGAGCACTCGACAAACGCATTTCGAGAACATACACAAATTCCCAGCTATGGACCTAGTGCATCATCATAACTGAGATCTCTTGCATTTCCCTACAAGTAATTGGATCTCATATGGACATGTTTAGTCAACTAAAATGGAAAAATTGAATGCAACTACACAAGAATTAGTCTGTAATTGTCGTTCGAAATCAGTTTTGCACAGTGTTAACTGAAACATGGATATCTGACTCATACGGAGTCCGTTTTTGCTCCACATGTAGTCAAAACTTTTGTGAAGACCAGATGGTTCAAAGGATTCTTTCACAGGGAACTTTTGGAGAACTTTTCTTAAGGAGTTCATTCAGAAACTTGTATAGAAACTTTCTTAATGAGGACTCGACAAACGCATTTAGAGAACATACACAAAGTCCCAGCTATGGACCTAGTGCATTATCATAACTAAGGTATCTTGCATTTCCCTACAAGTAGTTGTATCTCATATGGAGATGTTTAGTGAAGTAGAATGGAAAATGTCGAATGCAACTACACAAGAACTAGTCTGTAACTGTCGTTCGGAATCAGTTTTGCGCAGTGTTAACTGAAACATGGACATCTGACTCATACGGAGTCTGTTTTGGATCCAAAAAAAGTCAAAACATTTGTGATGACCAGATGCATCAAAGGATTCTTTCATAGGGAACTTTTTGAGAACTTTTCTGAAGGAGTTCGTTCAGAAACTTGTATAGAAACTTTCTTAATGAGCACTCGAGAAACGCATTTCGAGAACATGCACAAAGTCCCGGCTATGGAGCTAGTGCATCATCATAACTGAGGTCTCTTGCATTTCCCTACAAGTAATTGGATCTCATATGGAGATGTTTAGTGAAGTAGAATGGAAAAAATTGAAAGCAACTACACAAGAACTAGTCTGTAACTGTTGTTCGGAATCAATTTTGTGCAGTGTTAACTGAAGCGTGGATATCTGACTCATACGGAGTCCGTTTTGGGTCGACAAGTAGTCAAAACGCTTGTGATGACCAGATGCTTCAAAGGATTCTTTCACAGGGAACTTTTGGAGAACTTTTATTAAGGAGTTCGTTCAGAAACTTGTATAGATACTTTCTTAATGAGCACTCGACAAACGCATTTCGAGAACATACACAAAGTCCCAGCTATGGACCTAGTGAATCATCATAACTGAGGTCTCTTGCATTTCCCTACAAGTAAATGATCTTATATGGAGATGTTTAGTGAAGTAGAATGGAAAAAATCGAATGCAACTACACAAGAACTAGTCTGTAACTGTCGTTCGGAATCAGTTTTGCAAAGTGTTAACTAAAACATGGATATCTGACTCATACGGAGTACGTTTTGGCTCCACAAGTAGTCAAAATATTTGTGACCACCAAATGCTTCAAATGATTCTTTCACAGGGAACTTTTGGAGAACTTTTCTTAAGGAGTTCGTTCAGAAACTTGTATAGAAATTTCTTAATGAGCACTCAACAAACGCATTTCGAGAACATACACAAAGTCCCAGCTATGGACCTAGTGCCTCATCATAATTAAGGTCTCTTGCATTTACCTACAAGTAATTGGATCTCATATGGAGATGTTTAGTGAAGTAGAATGGAAAAAACCGAATGCAACTACACAAGAACTAGTCTGTAACTATTGTTCGAAATTAGTTTTGCGCGCTATTAACTAAAACATGGATATCTGACTCATACGGAGTCAGTTTTGGCTCCACAAGTAGTAAAAATATTTGTGATGACCAGATGCTTCAAAGGATACTTTCATAGGGAACTTTTGGAGAACTTTTATTAAGGAGTTCGTTTAGAAACTTGTATAGAAACTTTCTTAATGAGCACTCGACAAACCCATTTCGAGAACATGCACAAAGTCCCGGCTATGGACCTAGTGCATCATCATAACTGAGGTCTCTTGCATTTCCCTACAAGTAATTGGATCTCATATGGAGATGTTTAGTGAAGTAGGATGGAAAAAATCGAATGCAACTACACAAGAACTAGTCTGTAACTGTGGTTCGGAATCAATTTTGCGCAGTGTTAATTGAAGCATGGATATCTGACTCATACGGAGTCCGTTTTGGCTCCACAAGAAACGTTTGTGTCGACCAGATGCTTCAAAGGATTCTTTCACAGGGAACTTTTGGAGAACTTTTTTTAAGGAGTTCGTTCAGAAACTTGTATAGAAACTTTCTTAATGAGCACTCGACAAACGCATTTCGAGAACATACACAAAGTCCCAGCTATGGACCTAGTGAATCATCATAACTGAGGTCTCTTGCATTTCCCTACAACTAATTGGATCTCATATGGAGATGTTTAGTGAAGTAGAATGGAAAAAATCGAATGCAACTACACAAGAACTAGTCTCAGAATCGCTGTTCGAATCAGTTTTTTGCACTGTTAACTGAAACATGGATATCTGACTCATACGGAGTCCGTTTTTGCTCCATATGTAGTCAAAACTTTTATGAAGACCAGATGCTTCAAAGGATTCTTTCACAGGGAACTTTTGGAGAACTTTTCTTAAGGAGTTCGTTCAGAAACTTGTATAGAAACTTTCTTAATGAGGACTCGACAAACGCATTTAGAGAACATACACAAAGTCCTAGTTATGGACCTAGTGCATTATCATAACTAAGGTATCTTGCATTTCCCTACAAGTAGTTGTATCTCATATGGAGATGTTTAGTGAAGTAGAATGGAAAATGTCGAATGCAACTACACAAGAACTAGTCTGTAACCGTCGTTCGGAATAAGTTTTGCGCAGTGTTAACTGAAACATGCACATCTGACTCATACGGAGTCTGTTTTGGATCCAAAAATAGTCAAAACATTTGTGATGACCAGATGCATCAAAGGATTCTTTCACAGGGAACTTTTGGAGAACTTTTCTTAAGGAGTTCGTTCAGAAACTTGTATTGAAACTTTCTTAATGAGCACTCGACAAACGCATTTCGAGAACATGCACAAAGTCCCGGCTATGGAGCTAGTGCATCATCATAATTGAGGTCTCTTGCATATCCCTACAAGTAACTAGATCTCATATGGAGATGTTTAGTGAAGTAGAATGGAAAAAATCGAATGCAACTACACAAGAACTAGTCTGTAACTGTTGTTCGGAATCAATTTTGCGCAGTGTTAACTGAAGCGTGGATATATGACTCATACGGAGTCCGTTTTGGGTCCACAAGTAGTCAAAACGTTTGTGACGACCAGATGCTTCAAAGGATTCTTTCACAGGGAACTTTTGGAGAACTTTTCTTAAGGAGTTCGTTCAGAAACTTGTATAGATACTTTCTTAATGAGCACTCGACAAACGCATTTCGAGAACATACACAAAGTCCCAGCTAATGACCTAGTGAATCATCATAACTGAGGCCTTTTGCATTTCCCTACAAGTTCATGATTTTATATGGAGATGTTTAGTGAAGTAGAATGGAAAAAATCGAATGCAACTACACAAGAACTAGTCTGTAACTGTCGTTCGGAATCAGTTTTGCAAAGTGTTAACTAAAACATGGATATCTGACTCATACGGAGTATGTTTTGGCTCCACAAGTAGTCAAAATATTTGTGACGACCAAATGCTTCAAATGATTCTTTCACAGGGAACTTTTGGGGATATTTTCTTAAGGAGTTCGTTCAGAAACTTGTATAGAAACTTTCATAATGAGCACTCAACAAACGCATTTCGAGAACATACACAAAGTCCCAGCTATGGACCTAGTCCATCATCATAACTGAGGTCTCTTGCATTTCCGTACAAGTAATTGGATCTCATATGGAGATGTTTAGTGAAGTAGAATGGAAAAAATTGAATGCAACTACACAAGAACAAGTCGGTAACTGTCGTTCGGAATCAGTTTCGTGCAGTGTTAACTGAAACATGGATATATGACTCATACGGAGACCGTTTTGGCTCCACAAGTAGTCAGAACATTTGTGACGACCAGATGCTTCAAAGGATTCTTTCACAGGGAACTTTTGGAGAACTTCTCTTAAGGAGTTCGTTCAGAAACTTGTATAGAAACTTTCTTAATGAGCACTCGACAAACGCATTTCAAGAACATACACAAAGTCCCAGCTATGGACCTAGTGCATCATCATAACTAAGGTCTCTTGCAGTTCCCTACAAGTAGTTGGATATCATATGGAGATATTTAGTGAAGTAGAATGGAAAAAATCGAATGCAACTAAGCAAGAGCTAGTCTGTAACTGTCGTCCAGAATCAGTTTTGCGCAGTGCTAACTGAAACATGGATATCTGACTCATATGGAGTCCGTTTTGGCTCCACAAGTATTCACAAGGTTTGTGACGACCAGATACTTCAAAGGATTCTTTCACAGGGAACTTTTGGAGAACTTCTCTTCAGGAGTTCATTCAGAAACTTTTATAGAATCTTTCTTAATGAGCACTCGACAAACGCATTTCGAGGACATACACAAAGTCCCCGCTATGGACCTAGTGCATCATCATAACTGATGACTCTTGCATTTCCCTACAAGTAACTAGATCTTATGTGGAGATTTTTATTGAAGTAGAATGGAAAAAATCGAGTACAACTACACAAGAACTAGTATGTAACTGTCGATCGGAATCCTTTTTGTGCAGTGTTAACTGAAACATGGATATCTGACTCATACAGAGTCTGCTTTGGCTCCACAAGTAGTCAAAACCTTTGTGACGACCAGATGCTTCAAAGGATTCTTTTACAGGGAACTTTTGGAGAACTTTTTTAAGGATTTCATTCAAAAACTTGTGTAGAAACTTTCTTAATGATCACTCGAGAAACGCATTTCGAGAACATACACAAAGTCCTAGCTATGGACCTAGTGCATCATCATAACTGAGGTCTCTTGCATTTCCGTACAAGTAACTGGATCTCATATGGAGATGTTTAGTGAAGTAAACTGGAAAAAATCGAATGCAACTACACAAGAGCTGGTCTGTAACTGTCGTTCGCAATCAGTTTTGTGCAGTGTTAACTGAAGCTTGGATATCTGACTCATACAGAGTCTGTTTTAGCTCCACAAGATGTCATAACGTTTGTGACGACTAGATGCTTCAAAGGATTCTTTCACGGGGAACTTTTGGAGAACTTTTCTTAAGGAGTTCATTCAGAAACTTGTATAGAAACTTTCTTAATGCGCACTCGACTAACGCATTTTGAGAACATACACAAAGTCCCAGCTATGGACCTAGTGCATCATCATAACTGAGGTCTCTTGCATTTCCCTACAAGTAACTGGATCTCATATGGAGATGTTTAGTGAAGTAAACTGGAAAAAATCGAATGCAACTATACAAGAGCTTGTCTGTAACTGTCGTTCGCAATCAGTTTTCTGCAGTGTTAACTGAATCATGGATATCTGACTCATACAGAGTCTGTTTTAGCTCCACAAGATGTCATAATGTTTGTGACGACTAGATGCTTCAAAGGATTCTTTCACAGGGGACTTTTGGAGAACTTTTCTTAAGGAGTTCATTCAGAAACTTGTATAGAAACTATCTTAATGCGCACTCGACAAACGCATTTCGAGAACATACACAAAGTCCCAGCTATGGACCTAGTGCATCATCATAACTGAGGTCTCTTGCATTTCCCTACAAGTAACTGGATCTCATATGGAGATGTTTAGTGAAGTAAACTGGAAAAATCAATGCAACTACACAAGAGCTTGTCTGTAACTGTCATTCGCAATCAGTTTTGTGCAGTGTTAACTGAAGCATGGATATCTGACTCATACGGAGTCCATTTTAGCTCCACAAGATGTCATAACGTTTGTGACGACCAGGTGCTTCAAAGGATTCTTTCACAGGGAACTTTTGGAGAACTTCTCTTAAGGAGTTCATTCAGAAACTTGTATAGAAAGTTTCTTAATGCGCACTCGACTAACGCATTTCGAGAACATACACAAAGTCCCAACTATGGACCTAGTGCATCATCATAACTGAGGTCTCTTGCATTTCCCTACAAGTAATTGGATCTTATATGGAGATGTTTAGTGAAGTAGAATGGAAAAAATTGAATGCAACTACACAAGAACTAGTCTGTAACTATCGTTCGGATTCAATTTTGCGCAGTGTTAACTGAAGCATGGATATCTAACTCATACGAGTCCGTTTTGGCTGCACAAGTAGTCAAAATGTTTGTGACGACCAGATGCTTCAAAGGATTCTTTCACAGGGAACTTTTGGAGAACTTTTCTCAAGGAATTCGTTCAGAAACTTGTATAGAAACATTCTTAATGAGCACTCGACAAACGCATTTCAAGAACATACACAAAGTCCCAGCTATGGACCTAGTGCATCATCATAAATGAGGTCTCTTGCATTTCCCTACATGTAAATGATCCTATATGGAGATGTTTAGTGAAGTAGAATGGAATAAATCGAATGCAACTACACAAGAACTAGTCTGTAACTGTCGTTCGGAATCAGTTTTGCAAAGTGTGAACTGAAACATGGACATCTGACTCATACGGAGTATGTTTTGGCTCCAAAAGTATTCAAAACATTTGCGACGACCAAATGCTTCAAATGATTCTTTCACAGGGAACTTTTGGAGAACTTTTCTTAAGGAATTCATTCAGAAACTTGTATAGAAACTTTTTTAATGAGCACTCGACAAACGCACTTCCGAAACATAAACAAAGTCCCAGCTATGGACCTAGTGCATCATCATAACTAAGCTCTCTTGCATTTACCTACAAGTAATTGGATCTCATATGGAGATGTTTAGTGAAGTAGAATGGAAAAAACCGAATGCAACTACACAAGAACTAGTCTGTAACTATTGTTCGAAATCAGTTTTGCGCACTGTTAACTGAAACATGGATATCTGACTCATACGGAGTCCGTTTTGGCTCCACAAGTAGTCAAAACGTTTGTGACGACTAGATGCTTCAAAGGATTCTTTCACATGCAACTTTTGGAGAACTTTTTTTAAGGAGTTCTTTCAGAAACTTGTATAGAAACTTTCTTAATGAGCACTCGACAAACGCATTTCGAGAACATACACAAAGACCCAGCTATGGACCTAGTGCATCATCATAACTGAGGTCTCTTGCATTTCCCTACAAGTAATTGGATCTCATATGGAGATGATTAGTGAAGTAGAATGCAAAAAATCGAATGCAACTACACAAGAACTAGTCGGCAACTTTCGTTCGGAATCAGTTTCGCGCAGTGTTAACTGAAACATGGATATATGACTCATACGGAGTCCGTTTTGGCTCCGCAAATAGTCAAAACATTTGTGACGACAAGATGCTTCAAAGGATTCTTTCACAGGGAACTTTTGGAGAACTTTTCTTAAGGAGTTCGTTCAGAAACTTGTATAGAAACTTTCTTAATGAGCACTCGACAAACGCATTTTGAGAACATACACAAAGTCCCAGCTATGGACCTAGTGCATCATCATAACTGAGGTCTCTTGCATTTCCCTACAAGTAGTTGGATCTCATATGGAGATGGTTAGTGAAGTAGAATGGAAAAAATCGAATGCAACTACACAAGAGCTAGTTTGTAACTATCGCTCGGAATCAGTTTTGGGCAGTGTTAACTGAAACATGGATATCTGACTCATATGGAGTCCGGTTTGGATCCACAAGTAGCCAAAACGTGTGTGACAACCAGATGCTTCAAATGATTCTTTCACAGGGAACTTTTGGAGAACTTCTCTTCAGGAGTTCGTTCAGAAACTTGTATAGAATGTTTCTTAATGCGCACTCGACTAACGCATTTCGAGAACATACACAAAGTCCCAGCTATGGACCTAGTGCATCATCATAACTGAGGTCTCTTGCATTTCCCTACAAGTAATTGGATCTTATATGGAGATGTTTAGTGAAGTAGAATGGAAAAAATTGAATGCAACTACACAAGAACGTACACAAAGTCCCAGCTATGGGCCTAGTGCATCATCTTAACTGAGGTCTCCTGCAAATCCCTACAAGTAATTGGATCTCATATAGAGATGCTTAGTGACGTAGAATGGAAAAATTCGGATGCTACTACACAAGAACTAGTCTGTAACTGTCGTTCGGAATTAGTTCTGCGCAGTGTTAACTGAAATATGGATATCTGACTTTTCTTCGTGAACTCATTGCCGCTTGCACTACTTGTTTGACTTCACTGTATGACTACTATCATTGCTTGGCTTCCTACTGTCTTCCATCCTGATCTTTACTACCCTGTTGCCATTAGTCTTCGTACTTTCACTTCATTGCATACTTGACTATGGTTTGTTCAGTGTAGTATACCTTCCACTGCATATCAATAGGATCATTTCTATTGTCTGTCTTCGGTTTACCTACCGGAGATGACCCCTAAAAATGTATGAAGACATTTACGACAATGGTGGTATATGAAGATATTCACATTGAAGACTATGAAATGAGAAGACATTAAGTGAAGACTATGGAGCGCGAAGACTTAGCTATTTTGTTGTTTCCTTTTCTTCTTTGTTGAGTCATAGGAACCACTGTACTGTTAAGTGGATCTCATATGGAGATGTTTAGTGACGTAGAATGAAAAATTCGAATGCAACTACACAAGAACTAGTCTCAGAATCGTCATTGAATTAGTTTTATGTGATGTTAAGCTGAAACATGGATATCTGACTCATACGGGGTCCGTTTTGGCTCCACAAGTAGTCAAAACGTTTGTGACGACTAGATGCTTCAAAGGATTCTTTCACAGGGAAGTTTTGGAGAACTTTTCTTATGAAGTTCGTTCAGAAACTTGTACAGAAACTTTCTTAATGAGCACTAGACAAATGCATTTCGAGAACATACACAAAGTCCCAGCTATGGACCTAGTTCATCATCATAACTGAGGTCTCTTGCATTTCCCTACAATTAATTGGATCTCATATGGAGATGTTTAGTGAAGTAGAATGGAAAAAAATTGAATGCAACTACACAAGAACTAGTCTGTAACTATCGTTCGGAATCAGTTTTGCGCAGTGTTAACTGAAACATGTAAATTACTTATATGCACATCTTCAGGGGGAGCCTTTTGCTACTTATGAAGACAATGCCTTGTCCTTTACAATTTCACATGTTTTTATCCCCGTTGAAAACTTCAACCAGTTTGTCATCAATCACCATAAAGGGGGAGATTGTATGTGCATCTAGTGCCAGCCCAGTTGGTTTTGGAGTATTGACGACAAACCTGGTTGAGGGACTAATGTGTTTCTGAGAATTGCAGGATAACACAGGTAGTAGTCCATTATTGATTCGGTTTACCTATCGGAGATGACCCCTAAAAATGTATGAAGACATTGCCGACAATGGTGGTATATGAAGATATTCACATTGAAGAATATGACACGAGAAGACATTAAGTGAAGACTATGGAGCGCGAAGACTTAGCTATTTCCTTGTTTCCTTTTCTTCTTTGTTGAGTCATAGGAACCACCGTACTGTTAAGTGGGGTCCCAGTGAACAAAATCAGAATGACTGATGTGATGCTCAACCAAAATCCTATGTCTTCGAGCGAAGACAATGAGAGCAAATCTTATCTAGAGCTGGATGAGTCAGCTTTACTTGTAGCCCAAGTAAAGTTGCCGCGTGTGTTTGAAATCTGACCGTTGGTACACGTGTCAGTTCCTTAGTGACCCAGGGTCATTTCGGACAAATCAGGTCGGGTTGGCTATGTGACGCCCGGGTAATCAAGCTACAGTAACCCTCTGTTATGATGCCACGTCACCACGATAACTGTTGCTAATCTCGTGTTAGATTAGAACCGATCCAAATTCAAATTTGAATTAAAGTCAAGTAATAAAAGTTTTCGATACTCAAAACTAAAATTTTCTTATTGTGACAAATTAATCATGGATAGTATTGGTGCAGAAATAACATTTTTATAAAATAATTAATTACTCTAAAGTGATTAAAACAAGAGCAAAAACAATTAAGTGAATACCTTTTTCAATTAATAAAATTCTAAACTAATTTATTTCGGGGTAAAACATTTATGGCGGTGGGTGGTTCTTAAACATTAATTGAAGAGTTGTTATCATTTTTTTAAACTAAAAATAATGTGTATCTATAATAAAACAGAACAGAAAAATAAAAATAAAAAGAAGAAAAGAAAACAGAACAAAAAAAGAAAGAAAGGAAAAGACACCCCCCTGGGCTCCGGCCCAGCTGCCGGCCGGCCCAACCGGCCCGTCCACGCCCCCTTATTCCCTCACCCCCCGCAAACCCTAACCCCACGATCCCCACTCACTCCTCCCACTCTCCCCCCGACTGGATCGGGATCGGGCGACCCCGTTCCCGTCGCCCCGAGCTCGACGCCGGTGTCCATCCCCGACGCCGCCCCGCCGTCGTCGGGCTGCCTCGCCCCACCACTCCATCGCCGGAGCACCACCACCGCTCGGATCGAATCACCGCCGCCAGCGACGCCGCCGCCTGGAGCCCCACACCTCGCCGAACTTCCCTGCGCACCCCGCCACCATGTATCCGTCGCCGGACCTCGCCATCATCGCGCCACCACACCCTGGAGCCGCCTCGACGTTGTTGCTCGTGGCCTCCCCGACCCCGTCGCCGCCGCCCGGATCGCCATCACCGGACTGCCTCTCCATCGTCCTCTCCGTCGCCTACTCGTCCCCATCGTCGCTCCCATCGTCCCCGTCGACCTCCTCCCAGAGCACCGCTGCCTTCCCCCTGCAGCTCCCCTGTGAGGAACCCCCCTCATATCCTCCCTCCCCTCCTGTCGTGCAGCCACCGTTCGCTACTCCCTCGACGCACGTGCACACCGCCACACCCGTTCCCCGCGCTTCGCCCTCGCGCCTCCGGCCGGCCCAGTGCTTGCGATCGCCATGCCTGGACCGGCGCCCCGCTCGCCCCTGCCGTCCCGACCAACCACCGCGCTCACCGCGGCCCCCGTGCAGGCCACGCCCACCTCTTGCAGCCATCGCTGCCGACCGCAATCTCCGGCGCCTCCACTAGCCTCGGCGGGCGCCCAAATGGGCTGGCACCCACACGCTCGTAACCCGTTCGCCCGTGTCTGTTTAGCTGTGGGGCCAATGACATGTGGGACCCATCCCAGAATGATTTTATATAAAAAAAGAGAATTTTTAAATAAGTAGTTAATTAATTAATTGATTAGTTAAATAACTAATTAATTTAATTAACTCTTTAAAATTACCTAATTAACTAATTAACCTAATTAACACGGTTAATTAACTAAACAATCAATGACATATGGGACCCACGCGTCAGCTTGACCCAGTAGACACCTGTGTTGACTAATGATGTCATGCTGATGCCATACTGATCCTGTATTGCCATTTTCGAATTAAATTAATTATAATAATAATTTATAAATTGAATTAAATCTTTAAAAATTAATATAAAATAAACCATAGCTCGGATGAAAATACTTTTACATGAAAGTTGCTCAGAACGATGAGACGAATCCGGATACGTAGCCTGTTCATCCGCCACACATCCCTACTATAGCAAACATGCAACTTTCCTCCTCCGGTTCATCTCTTCAAAAACGCGAAACACCGGGGATACTTTCCCGGATGTTTCCCCTTTCGCCGGTATCAGCTATCCTTACGTTAGGTCACCCCTAGCACAACGTATAGCTGCGTCTTGCTTTGTGTTACATTTGATTGCTCTGTTATTTATTGTGTTCCCCCTCCGTTACTTCTTTCCGGTAGGCTCCGAGACCGTTGCCGATACCCCCGTGATTGGCTACATCGCCGACGACCCCTTCTTCTTGCCAGAGCAACTAGGCAATCCCCCCTTTGATCACGAGATATCGCCTACTCTTCTCTATACTGCTTGCATTAGACTAGTGTAGCATGTTACTGCTTTTTGTTTATCCTATCCTGATGCATAGCCTGTCCTTGCTACTACTGTTGTTACCTTTACCTGCAATCCTACATGCTTAGTATAGGATGCTAGTTTTCCATCTGTGGCCCTAAATTCTTCTTCGTCTGCCTTGCTATACTATCGGGCCGTGATCACTCGGGAGGTGATCACGGGTATATACTATACTTTATACATGATACATTTGGTGACTAAAGTCGAGTCGGCTCGTGGAGCACCCGCGAGTGATTCACGGATTGGGGGCTGAAAGGACCTTTGTCCCAATGGCCCTCTGTGTGGATCTTTGTGGCGGAGCGTCAGGGCAGGTTGAGACTATCTGGGTGAGAGGTGGGCCTGGCCCTGGTCGGTGTCCACGGTTACATCATTAACACCCTTAACGACTTGGTATTTGACCTGAGTTGAGTCGTTGACCTTATACGCACTAACCGCCACGTGGGACAAGATATGGGCAACCGGCGTCGTGCTATCAGCCGAAGCATTTCGTGACGTCGTCGATCGGCGGCGCGCCGGATTGGACTGAACGCTGCTAGGCTAGGTCGCTTCGGCCTCCCTACATAGCAACGCTTGGTGTGCTAAGGCGATGGGCCCGGACCCTGTGGCGCTTAGGTTTAGACTAGCGTGCTGACCTCTCTGTTGTGCCTAGGTAGGGCTGCGACATGTTGATCTTCCGCGGCCGGCCATGACCCAGAAAAGTGTGTCCGGCCAAATGGGATCAAGCATGTCGGGTAATGTGGTGCACCCCTGCAGGGAAGTTAATCTATTCGAATAGCCGTGATCTTTGGTAACAGGACGACTTGGAGTTGTACCTTGACCTTATGACAACTAGAATCGGATACTTAATAAAACACACCCTTCCAAGTGCCAGATACAACCCGATGATCGCTCTCTAACAGGGCGACGAGGAGGGGATCGTCGGGTAGGATTATTCTATGCGATGCTACTTGGAGGACTTCAGTCTACTCTCTTCTACATGCTGCAAGACGGAGGCTGCCAGAAGCGTAGTCTTTGACAGGATTAGTTATCCCCCTCTTATTCTGGCATTCTGCAGTTCAGTCCATTGATATGGCCCTTTACACATATACCCATGCATATGTAGTGTAGCTCCTTGCTTGCGAGTACTTTGGATGAGTACTCACGGTTGCTTTCTGCCCCCTTTTTCCCCCTCTCCTTTCTAACTGGTTGTCGCAACCAGATGTCGGAGCCCAGGAGCCAGACGCCACCGTCGACGACGACTACTACACCGGAGGTCCTTACTACTACGTGCGGCCCGCTGAAGACGACCAGGAGTAGTTAGGAGGATCCCAGGCAGGAGGCCTGCGCCTCTTTTGATCTGTATCCCAGTTTGTGCTAGCCTTCTTAAGGCAAACTTGTTTAACTTATGTTGCTTCCGCTGACTCATCTATGATCGAGAACTTGTATTCGAGCCCTCGAGGCCCTTGGCTTGTATTATGATGCTTGTATGACTTATTTTTATTTTAGAGTTGTGTTGTGATATCTTCCCGTGAGTCCCTGTTCTTGATCGTACATGTTTGCGTGTATGATTAGTGTACCATTGAATCGGGGGCGTCAAAAGTTGGTATCAGAGCCGACTGCCTGTAGGAATCCCCCTTCCACACTCCTTGGCCGAAGTCGAGTCTAGACATTACAAAACTTTTACTAACATGGCTGTGTGCCTTACGGGCCCACGTCGCCATTGGGTGGTACTAGGATCTTTTACTCCTTGTCTATACTCCGGGACTCTGATCTCTCTTATATTCGGGTTAAATGAATTTTACTAAATCTAACATTAGGATCTCATTATCACTTTCACCCAGAGAGCCTCTTATTACTGATGATCGTCTGCTGCACGTGAAGACCCTGAAGATACTCTCCGCTGTTAACTCGAGAACTTGTGTTCATCGCGTTTACAATTCCCTTCCACCGTCAACCCTTATGGATAACTACTTGCAGTTGTTATTCTTACATTCATCCCCAGTTGGTCTTGTTATTACAAGATATCCCGAAACACCTGTCGTTGTTTCGATAATCCTTTGAGCTTACTGCCTTGCTGTTCTTTGTCACCTGAATACCCAAACGGATAATTCCTCGCTCTTGCCGAGTATCCCCTCATCCCTAGACGTTCATGTGTTTCACATAAGTCCTCGAAATACCATTCGATTTTCTGAAAATCCTCAGAAGCCCATTGCTCTTGATTTCCTTGCCTTCCGGCATTATGGTTAATTCCATACTTCTAGTAATCTCGTTGAAATCCTCTGTCACTATCATTTCGAGTCACTTGATTCGATATGTTGTGAATGCTTGCAATCCTCAATCAGATCCTAGAATTCATCCTTCCGGCTCAGACGTCATTTTGAACATGATCTGGTTCTCGACCAATCAGATTGCCTTCGATTGTACCCCTAAGTCTATTCAACTTATCCATCCTTGATCAGAGTGTTTGCTCCTGATCCCTTGATTTGAAAATCATAATTCCTTTGTTATTTAAACGATGAATTATTCAGATATTCTATAAACCGATGCCTTTTGCATTATTTTTCCTTCTGATTGAGTACCAATACTCACATCAGATTTCGGGTGGTCCGCGAGACCAATTGCTTGGTTATTATCCGACAGTGTCCTTCATATCCAATAACCTTGAGAGTTTCTCCCCTGATACATAATGCCTTTGGTAAATTGTGTCCTCTGCCTTTGGCAAGTTATATCCTATGCTTGTGTCAACCATGTGCTTTGCTTCGAGCATGTGTTAATTGATCCTAAAGTTCATGATATATGTTCTAAGATGCCCCGATGGGTTGAACCTATGCTTTTCTTAATCTGTGTGATCCTAAAAGATTTCACGTGTCATACTTATCTGGTATTGCACCAGGTAAAAACTTTCAACAACTAATGTCATTTTCGAAATAGGAGAGGTGAATGGAAGGTTATGCATTGAGGAAGTGGGAGTCAACCTTGAACTTTGTGTTCATGCCCATGGACACGGTGTAGAACTTATCATGGAAGCTGCTCGTAAAAATAATTACCCCCTTGTTAGAAGTTCATCTTGTATCCGTGGTTGGTTCATTTGTGATTGTGGTTCCGTCCATAATTTCTTCCTTTCATTCCATTTCTCAAACAAGTTAAAGTGCTTGTCTTCTATATATCAATACACCCCACTTCGACCTTTCATTTGATATGCCTTGGAGTATTATCCCCCTGGTATCTCGAGGATATCATGCCATTGCACTACATCTTATGAATTTGTGCTGGAGTAATACCTTTCCCTCTCAGAGTCACTCCACAAGTTCTGGGGTGTCGTCAACCAAGAACATCGATAAGTGAATTGATTCCGCGCTCCGACCTTCGACACGATAACTCTAAGTAATTTTCGTTGCTTATGAGTTTAATAATCCTTCAAGTCATTCCTAGCCTGATTGGCTATATCATTATCGTGCTAAATTTTAACCGTGCTACCTGGTCCTTCCCGGAGCACAATTTTCAATGATGAGCTAAGCTTACGTCGATATTCCTCGTCATATCATATCATTCGTGTTTGTCCCATACCCATGGTTGAAATCATTCTTTGACTTGACTATCGATTACATCTTGAAATCATCATCGTGATCATCATCGACCTCTTCCAGGATATCAATTGAATTTATATTGAGAAAGACCATCCTTGCCCTCGATGATTAGTATTATCATCGACCACTCTACTGCCTTCCCTCCAACACAAACTTGTTTGTGTTTTGTGTTATACCTTGAGTTCCTTGATATCCAGCAATTGCTCTTCTTTACCTTGGAGTATTACCATCCTTTATGTCAAGAATGTCGTGAGAATTTCACCACCTCTTGAGAATTCTTGGTATTGTGATACTTCTCACCATCACCATTTTTCTTGGTCCCTGGGTTGATTCCAACAAGTGGACGGTGTCGTTTGGATGCTTTCCTTCTAGCAACCCTATTGCTTTGAAGTTAATGGTCGACATTTCATCCTTAGACCATTGGTTATCGAATCACCATTATAACATTGGTCGTGCAACCCAACCCATATTTCGGGCGCACCTTTCCACCAATGTTTAATTGAGTATGTTTTCCTCGAGCATACCTCATTATATCATTTGATCTGACAAATGCTATCTCCCTGTTCACATAATTGTGGAAATCCATCTTTTGGAAATCCCAATGAATTTCGCTGAGTTCATCAGCCACCTCCTCATCCTCTCCTTGGTTTAATGATGAACTCATGATTCAGAACTTGCTTCCATAGTTTATTTCCCGAGAATCTTGCAACTCCATCACGTCAAATTGAGTTGCACCTTTTCTTCTCAGGCATCCTGAGTCCTTGACACCTATCAGATCTGAATTCGGTCAGATATGATGGTTGGAACATATTTCCTAGAGTTATAACATTGGTCTTTATGTGACCCGGTAAGGTGATGTCATGCCTAGCACACCTGGCCGGAGGCCTTACTGTTATAGATTCCTTTTCAGCAAGGTTATCAATTTTCCCATGAGGAAATTGTAAGACTTATTCTACAAGTTATTCCTGATGGATCCTTTGTGTTTCCAAAGTCTGATCTTCACCTGATGACCATGTCAATGCTATTTCGAAGCATGTCTATGGTACTCCGATTTTCAACAAGAACATTTGAAGCCAATGCTAAATGTTTCCTGCTAAATTATCCAAACACCGCTGTATGGGTAATGTCATGAAATTTCTCTCCCCTACCTAAAGAGTTTTCTACATTATATCCTGTCATGGATATCATGCTCTGCTTGTCCTTGGGAAGGATATACCCTTGAAATATGTGTTTAAACACATTTTCCTTTCCATTTTTCTGTTTAATCCGATAATCATATTTCCTTTCCATTGGTTGGTTTAACGTTTCTTGTGATCTATATGATCTAAGGAGTAACATTCTCCTGCTTATGTAAACACCTCGGTGTACAATTCTGTCAGCAAGACCCTGTTACCATTGTTGATGACATTCCGGTAACCGCCGATGGACGAGAACTTTGCCTATTGGCCCGCCTCGTTCAACGAGCAGGAAATGGTTCTCTTCGTCCCTCGCCCTTGGTACCGATGTTGTTGCCGACATAACTGATCAGAATATCCTCTGACATGCCTTGCTTACATGAGCGTGCAAGATGTCACCGCCCTTCCTACTTTTAACCCACATGGTGGGCCCATAACCCAAAGTTCCACAAGATCGAAACCTGACTCTCCTGCACACCTGTTGCCAAAGTTATTCCTAGAGCTTGACTTCTTGTGTAGTTCATGGGCCACCTGCCTAGTGATCTATTCTGGTATCAGACACAATAGTTATCCCCATTGCTCTGAACCCCTTTCACATTTCGTATCAGGCAACGAACGATTGCCTATGGGATTGAAACTTCTACTTTGCACCTTCTTACTTTGCTCTCGATAATTTCTTAAGTTTTAATTCGAGAGTTACTTCCGCCACCTTCCCTGATGTTATCGACCAGATAGACAACCTTGCAGAGGTCTGTTCTCCCGGACTACCCACCCTTTTCTCTTTCGTAAGTACGATGGAGATCCCGAAGAAAGGATGATGACTTGATCTTGGTGACTTGAAGCAGAGAAATGAAGACATCAAAGAAAGGGATCAACATCTTCGAAAGGGCAGCCAAGACCGAGAAGACTCGTTAGGTTTTTCGCTACCAACACCTTCCCCCCCTTACTCCACCGCGTAAATCTCGGGACGAGATTTCTTGTAGTGGAGGAGAATTGTGACGCCCGGGTAATCAAGCTATAGTAACCCTCTGTTATGATGCCACGTCACCATGATAACTGTTGCTAATCTCGTGTTAGATTAGAACCGATCCAAATTCAAATATGAATTAAAGTCAAGCAATAAGAGTTTTCGATACTCAAAACTAAAATGTTCTTATTGTGACAAATAAATCATGGATAGTATTGGTGGCGAAATAACATTTTTATAAAATAATTAATTACTCTAAAGTGTTTAAAATAGCAGCAAAAACAATTAAGTGAATACCTTTTTCAATTAATAAAATTCTAAACTAATTTATTTTGGGGTAAAACATTTATGGCGGTGGGTGGTTCTCAAACATTAATTTAAGAGTTGTTATCATTTTTTTAACAAAAAATAATGTGTATCTAAAATAAAACAGAACAGAAAAATAAAAGAAAGGAAAAGACACCCCCCCCCCACTGGGCTCCGGCCCAGATGCCGACCGGCCCAACCGGCCCGTCCACGCCCCCTTATTCCCTCACCCCCCACAAACCCTAACCCCACGATCCCCAATCACTCCTCCCACTATCCTCCAGACTGGATCGGGATCGGGCGACCCCGTTCCCGTCGCCCCGAGCCTGACGCCGGCGTCCATCCCCGACACAGCCCCGCCGTCGCCGGGCTGCCTCGCCCCACCACTCCGTCCCCGGAGCACCACCACCGCTCGGATCGAATCACCGCCGCCAGCGACGCCGCCGCCTGGAGCCCCACACCTCGCCGAACTTCCCCGTGCGCCCCGCCACCTCGTTTCCGTCGCCGGACCTCGCCATCATCGCGCCACCACGCCCTGGAGCCGCCTCGACGTTGTTGCTCATCGCCTCCCCGACCCCGTCGCCGCCGCCCGGATCGCCATCGCCGGACTGCCTCCCCGTCGTTCTCTCCGTCGCCTACTCGTCCCCGTCGTCGCTCCCGTCGTCCCCGTCGACCTCCTCCCCGAGCACCGCTGCCTTCCCCCTGCAGCTCTCCCTGTGAGGACCCCCCCCCTCATATCCTCTCTTCTCTCCTCCCGTGCGGCCACCGTTCGCTACTCCCTCGCGCTCACGTGCACACCGCCGCACCCGTTCCCCACGCTCGCCGTCGCGCCTCCGGCCGGCCCAGTGCTTGCGCTCGCCGTGCCTGGGCCGGCACCCTGCTCGCCCCTGCCGTCCCGACCAACCACCGCGATCACCACGACCCCCGCGCAGGCCACACCCACCTCTTGCAGCCGTCGCCACCGACCACAATCGCCGGCGCCTCCACTGGCTTGGGCGGGTGCCCAAAAGGGCTGGCACCCACACGCTCGTAACCCATTCGCCCGTGCGTGTTTGGCCCTGGGGCCAATGACATGTGGGACCAATCCCAGAATGATTTTATATAAAAAAGAGAATTTAAAAATAAGTAGTTAATTAATTAATTGATTAGTTAAATAAATAATTAATTTAATTAGCTCTGATAAAATTACCTAATTAACCTAATTAACACTGTTAATTAACTAAACAGTCAATGACATATGGGATCCACGCGTCAGCTTGACCCAGTCAACATCTCTGTTGACTAATGATGTCATGCTGATGCCATACTGATCCGATAATGCCATTTTGATTTAAATTAATAATAATAATTTATAAATTGAAGTAAATCTTTAAAAAATAATATTAAATAAACCGTAGCTCGGATGAAAATACTTTGTACATGAAAGTTTCTCAAAACGACGAGACGAATCCGGATACATAGCCCGTTCGTCCGCCACACATCCCTACTATAGCAAACACACAACTTTCCGGTAGATCCTTTCCCGGATGTTTCCCCTTTCACCGGTATCACCTATCCCTACGTTAGGTCACCCCTAGCACAACGTATAGCCGTGTCTTGCTTTGTGTTACATTTGATTGCTCTGTTATTTATTGTGTTCCCCCTCGTTACTTCTTTTCGGTAGGCCCGAGACCGTTGCCGATACCCCCGTGATCGGCTACATCGCCGACGACCCCTTCTTGCCAGAGCAACCAGGCAAGCCCCCCCTTTGATCACTAGATATCGCCTACTCTTCTCTATACTTCTTGCATTAGAGTAGTATAGCATGTTACTACTTTTCGTTTATCCTATCCTGATGCATAGCCTGTCCTTGCTACTACTGTTGTTACCTTTACCTGCAATCCTACATGCTTAGTATAGGATGCTAGTTTTCCATCTGTGGCCCTACATTCTTGTCCGTCTGCCTTGCTATACTATCGGGCTGTGATCACTCGGGAGGTGATCACGGGTATATACTATACTTTATACATGATACATGTGGTGACTAAAGTCGGGTCGGCTTGTGGAGCACCCGCGAGTGATTCACGGATTGGGGACTGAAAGGACCTTTATCCCAACGGCCCTTTGTGTGGATCTTTGTGGCGGAGCGTCAGGGTAGGTTGAGACTACCTGGGTGAGAGGTGGGCCTGGCCCTGGTCGGTGTCCGCGGTTACATCATTAACACGCTTAACAAGATCTTGGTATTTGATCTGAGTTGGGTCGTTGACCTTATATGCACTAACCGCCACGTGGGACATGATATGGGCTACCGGCGTTGTGGTATCAGCCGAAGCATTTCGTGACGTCAGCGACTGAGCGGCGCGCGCCGGATTGGACTGGATCGCCCGCTAGGCTAGGTCTGCTTCCGGCTGACCTCGCAACGTGCAGGTGTGCTAAGGGAGATGGGCCCAGACCCCTGTGCGCTTAGGTTTAGACCGGCGTGCTGACCTCTCTGTTGTGCCTAGGTAGGGCTACGACGTGTTGATCTTCCGCGGCAGGGCATGACCCAGAAAAGTGTGTCCGGCCAAATGGGATCGAGCGTGTCGGGTAATGTGGTGCACCCCTGCAGGGAAGTTAATCTATTCGAATAGCCGTGATCTTTGGTAACAGGAGGACTTGGAGTTGTACCTTGACCTTATGACAACTAGAACCAGATACTTAATAAAACACACCCTTCCAAGTGCCACATACAACCCGGTGATCGCTCTCTAACAGGGCTACAAGGAGGGGATCGCCGGGTAGGATTATGCTATGCGATGCTACTTGGAGGACTTCAGCCTACTCTCTTCTACATGCTGCAAGACGGAGGCTGCCAGAAGCGTAGTCTTCGACAGAATTAGTAATCCCCCTCTTATTCTGGCATTCTGAAGTTCATTCCACTGATATGTCCCTTTACACATATACCCATGCATATGTAGTGTAGCTCCTTGCTTGCGAGTACTTTGGAAGAGTACTCACGGATGCTTTCTCCCCCTTTTTCCCCCTCTCCTTTCTACCCGGTTGTTGCAACCAGATGTCGGAGCCCAGGAGCCAGACGCCACCGTCGACGACGACTACTACATCGGACGTGCTTACTACTACATGCAGCCCGCTGACGACAACCAGGAGTAGTTAGGAGGATCCCAGGCAGGAGGCCTACGCCTCTTTCGATCTGTCTCCCAGATTGTGCTAGCCTTCTTAAGGCAAACTTAATTAACTTATGTTGCTTCCGCTGACTCATCTATGATCGAGCACTTGTATTCGAGCCCTCGAGGCCCCTGGCTTGTATTATGATGCTTGTATGACTTATTTTTATTTTAGAGTTGTGTTGTGATATCTTCCCGTGAGTCCCTGATCTTGATCGTACACGTTTGCGTGTATGATTAGTGTATGATTGAATCGGGGGCGTCACAGCTTAGTGGCTATAAATAGCCCACCCCCTACGCCATAAATTGGTGGCTGCTCAGAGTTAGTGCACGATTTTTGTCGTTTGAGAGCAACCCACCTCCGAAGCTTTTGAGAGAGAGAAATCCTTGCGAGGACCAAGCACAAACACCTAGATCCAAAGAGTGTTAGGCATCACTGAAGTCTTTTTGTTTGCGTGACCTGAAGACTTATTACACTTGAGGACTGTGAATCCTCCAGCCAGTTAGGCATCGCGTTCTGAGCATCCAAGAGTCATTGTGGATCGCCGGTGAATGAAGTCTGTGAAGGTTTGGAAGTCTACCTTGAAGACTTACCAGAGTAATTGGGCGAGGACTGGGTGTCCTTAGCTCAAGGGGAATAAGGTGAAGATGCGGTCTTCTGAGTTAAATCTCAGCCTCCCTAAACAGATGTACAGTTGTCACAGCAACTGGAACTGGTCCAACAAATCCTGTGTCTTCAACAAGTGACTGGTTCTATCCTCTCCCCTTCTTTACTTACAGTTTGTCTTCGTGAAGTCATTGCCTGCTTGCACTACTTGTTTGACTTCACTGTGTGACTACTACCATTGCTTGGCTTCATACTGTCTTCCATCCTAATCTTTACTAACCTGTTGCCATTAGTCTTCGTACTTTCACTTCATTGCATACTTGACTATGGTTTGCTTAGTGTAGTATACCTTCCGCTGCATATCAATAGGATCATTTCTATTGTCTGTCTTCGAAACTCCCATGTTTTGAAGACTTCTATAAAAATCGCCTATTCACCCCCCCCCCCCCTCTAGTCGACAACTAGCACTTTCAGTAACTGTCGTTCGGAATCAGTTTTTCGCAGTGTTAACTGAAACATGGATATCTGACTCATACGGAGTCCGTTTTGGCTCCACAAGTAGTCAAAACGTTTGTGAAGGCTAGATGCTTCAAAGGATTCTTTCACATGGTACTTTTGGAGAACTTTTCTTAAGGAGTTCGTTCAGAACTTGTACAGAAACTTTTTTATCTAGAACTCGACAAACGCATTTGGAGAACATACACAAAGTCACAGCTATGGACCTAGTACATCATCGTAACTGAGGTCTCTTGCATTTCCCTAGAAGTAATTGGATCTCATATGCAGATGTTTAGTGAAGTAGAATGGAAAAAGTCAAATGCAACTACACAAGAACTAGTCTGTAACTTTCGTTCGGAATCAGTTTTGCGCAGTGTTAACTGAAACATGGATATCTGACTCATACAGAGTCCGTTTTGGCTCCACAAGTAGTCAAAACGTTTGTGAAGACAAGATGCTTCGAAAGATTCTTTCATAGGGAACTTTTGGGGAAATTTTCTTAAGGAGTTCGTTCAGAAACTTGTGTAGAAACTTTCTTAATGAGCACTCGACAAACACATTTCAAGCACATACACAAAGTCCCAGCTATGGACCTAGTGCATCATCATACCTGAGTTCTCTTGCATTTCCTACAAGTAGTTGGATCTCACATGGAGATGTTTAGTGAAGTAGAATGGAAAAAATCAAATGCAACTACACAAGAACTAGTCTGGAACTGTCATTCAGAATCAGTTTTGCACAGTGTTAACTGAAACATGGATATCTCACTTATACGGAGTCAGTTTAGGCTCCACAAGTAGTAAAAATGTTTGCGACGACCATATGCTTCAAAGGATTCTTTCACATGGAACTTTTGGGGAACTTTTCTTAACGAGTTCTTTCAGAAACTTGTATAGAAACTTTCTTAATGAGCACTCGACAAACGCATTTCGAGAACATACACAAAGTCCCAGCTATGGACCTAGTGCATCATCATAAATGAGGTCTCTTGCATTTCCCTACAAAAAATTGGATCTCATATGGAGATGTTTAGTGAAGTAGAATGGAAAAAATTGAATGCAACTACACAAGAACTAGTGTGTAACTGTTGTTCGGAATCAGTTTTGCGAAGTGTTAACTGAAACATGGATATCTGACTCAAACGGAGTCCCTTTTGGCTCCACAATTAGTAAAAACATTTCTGACGACCAGATGCTTCAAAGAATTCTTTCACATGGAACTTTTGGAGAACTTTTCTTAAGGAGTTCCTTCAGAAACTGGTATAGAAACTTTCTTATTGAGCACTCGACAAACGTATTTCGAGAACATACACAAAGTCCCCGCTATGGACCTAGTGCATCATCATAACTGAGGTCTCTTGCATTTCCCAACAAGTAATTAGATCTTATATGGAGATGTTTAGTGAAGTAGTGAAGCGACCCGACCTCAGATGGTCAAGTCTCTGTGTTTCAGTATCATCCCTGGATCAGTAATGCTGACACACAAAGTACTCGAAGGATTTATAATAGAGTAGCAATCACACACATATTACATCGAATGTCTCAACAGAGAACTTATTACAATAATATGGCTTAAGGCCATCTAACACAATAACAGCGGAAGGCTTGGAAGATAAAGTGAGTCCATCAACTCCAACGACATAGCTGAGCTGCACGGCAACGACCTATCGAACCTTACTCCTCGTCTGAAAAGTCTGCAACATAATATGTTGCAGCCCGAGAACGGGTCAGCACATGGAATATGCTGGCAATATAACACAGTAGAGCAGGAACAGAATAATGCTATCACTACATGCATATTTGGCTGTTGGAAAGCTCTATGGTTATGGTTTTGCGAAAAGCCAATTTTCCCCTACAACAAAGGAATAAATTTTAATTTAACTATCATGGTGGTTGAAACATTGAGAAGGTATAACCCCAACTCAATCCGAATTAAACTAGTTAACAACCCAACAATATTAGTTAAGAGTGATGAGATACATGTGAATACTCAAGTACTAGATACTTAGAATTGTCCATAACCGGGGACACGACTAACCATGATTAGATTGTACACTCTACAGAGGTTTGCGCACTTTTCCCCACAAGACTTGATGGGCTCCGTTGATTTCTCGCACTACCTTGTGTTTGAGAAACAGATGACCGAGACATAGTCTTTCAGAAACATTAACTCTCTACTCCGGGTAGACCATACCAATCCTACAAAACCCACTACCTGCTGATCTACCTCTTCGAGAGCTACACGTAACTTACTCAACTATGCTAGAGCCCATAGTAGCTTGTGGCTACACACGGAAGTTTCTAGCATGAATAAACTCAATTCCCTTTGAGCCTAAGTGGCGGTCCATAGGAAGATCACACGGGTACCCCGGGATTTCCAAAAATAAAACAGACAACACTGGGTTCCCCAGGTGCCTCAATGCACCCAGATGTGTATTAAAGTTGCCACCTTATATTAAACCATTATTTAACAATCTCACATCTGTCATGGTTTCACTCACACCCAACCACGTCTACGAGCATAGCGTGGCAATATAAGCAACACGTAGAAGTAACTCCCAAGGGTTTGATAATAACAGGGCAATAGGTTCTACCTCAGTTACTACTTCCCAACCCACAAGTTAATGACAACCTAATCATGAAATGTTTTAGGATTGGAACTAATGCATAAAACTGGGTATGAGAAGAGTATGATCAAAGAGTTACTTGCCTTGCTGACTATCCGCGAATCCTAGAGACTCGTAGTAACACGCTTCGCACTCCGGGAATTCTTTCGCAAGCAGACAATAATATACATGAGCAACAATAAAAGATGCACAGGTAAACTTCAACTAAAGAGGCTGACCAGAAAGTTCAACTTAAGAACTCCGGTTCGCAAAAAGAATCAAACCAAACGGAGCAACGAAACTCAAACGACGAAAGAAATAAGATCCGTTTACTAATCTGAACTAGGGTCAAATCTTACAGAAGCAAAAACTTGTTTGAGTTGGTTATTCGAAAAGAGGGTTTCGAGACGAAACTCTAGGCGCTTGAATCGCCTGATTCCGACAAACGAGCGAAAAGTTATACTAGATCGAACATCGGATTAGAAATCACGATCAGAAAAATCGCGGAATAAATCCGATAAAAAGAAAAACGATGAACAGCTTAACGAACGAACGTTCGTTAACTGAACCTAAACGAAGAAAGCGACCGTTAAAACGAACGAACGAGCGAACGCTCACTAAATAAATAAAACGGGAAAAAAGAACCGATCTATAAAAAACTAGGGTTTCAAAAAAAATAAACCGAACGGTTTTAAAAAAATGGCGGTCTCGGATCTGGCGGATACCTCCGGCGAGAGGTCCGGCGAGGCGGGGCTCCGGCGGGGCGGTGGCGTGGCGGCGGGGCTCGGCGACGGAGGCGGCGACGGCGACTCAGGCGGCGGGGGGCTCGGGCTCGGGCTCGGCTCGGCTCGGGCTCGTGAGGCGGTGGTGGTGGTGGTGGTGGTGGCGGGGGGGGGGCGTGTTAGAGAGGGGGCTCGGCTTGGAGGAGGGCAAGGCGGCGGAGGCGGAGTCAACTCGGACTCGGACCGAGTGGTGGCGGCGGTGGCGGCAGCAGCAGAGGAGGAGGCGGCGGCGACGACCCGGCTGGGCCGGCCTGCTCGGCTGGGCCCTAGGCCCGGTCGGGCGTGGGATACTTTTTTTTAAATAGTTCCACCGAAAAAAACTCCTATAAAATAAAATAAAAATCTAAAAATGCCAAAAGAAATTTTCACCGTCTAAATAAAATATTTAGAACGAGATGAACATTTTCTTGCCCCCTAAAATGCAAATTTAAAAACGTGCATTTTTTCTAACGCAAATAAAATCCAAATAATGATTTTAACATTTTTCCACCAATATTTCAATTGTTTTGGAGAAGTCGTATTATCTCCCCTCATTTATTTTTAATATGAAATATTTTTCCGGAGAGAAAAATAATTAAAATAAAAAATCCTCGTTCTCAGTATTTGATAAAAATCAAATATGAAAATCGGAAAATCCCCAACTCTCTCCGAGTGTCCTTGAGTTGCATGGATTTCGAGGATTGCGGAACGAAGATGCAATAAAATATGATATGCATGGATGACCTATGTATAACATTCCAAATTGAAAATTTGGGATGTTACAAACCGACCCCCCTTAAGATGAATCTCGTCCTCGAGATTCTGGTTGGCTAGAAAATAGGTGCGTGTGGTACTTGCGAATATCATCTTCTCGTTCCCAGGTGGCTTCCTCCTCTGTATGGTGGCTCCACTGAACTTTGCAAAACTTGATAACCTTGCTGCGAGTGACTCGGCTGTCAAAGTCAAGAATCTTCACTGGCTTCTCTTCATAGGTCAAATTACTATCCAACTGAATCGCCTCCAGGGGCACTGTATCTCTTAACGGTATATCGGCCATCTCAGCATGACACTTCTTCAGCTGTGATACGTGGAACACATCGTGAACTCCTGACAATCCTTCAGGTAACTCCAGCTTGTAGGCAACTTCTCCCATCCGTTCCAAAACACGATACGGTCCTACAAATCTTGGAGCTAACTTTCCCTTAACTCCAAAATGTTTCACTCCTCGCAAGGGTGATACTCGCAGATAGGCTTGGTCTCCAATTTCATAGGTTACCTCCTTGCGTTTTGAGTCTGCATAACTTTTCTGCCTGGACTGAGCAATCTTCAATCTGTCACGGATTAGTTTAACCTTCTCCTCCAACTCTTTGATCAAATCTGGTCCGAATAACTGATGGTCTCCTACCTCATCCCACATCAGAGGTGTTCTACATCTGCGTCCATACAGAGCTTCGAACAGTGCCATCTTCAAACTGGCCTGATAGCTATTGTTGTATGAGAATTCTGCGTAAGGTAAATCGTCATCCCAACTAGATCCATAATCTAGCGCACAGGCTCTCAACATGTCCTCCAGAATCTGGTAGACTCTCTCTATCTGTCCATCTGTCTGTGGGTGGAATGCTATACTGAACTCCAATCTCGTACCCAAGGTCTGGTGTAGCTGATGCCAAAACTTTGAAGTAAATTGTGTTCCTCTATCTGATACAATGGTCCTCGGAACTCCATGCAAACATATGATCCTGGACATATGGTCCTCGCTACTTTGGTCAAGAGATCCACTACTACCCATATTGAGTCATATCCTGCTTTGGTTCTGGGCAATCCGGTGATAAAGTCCATGCCAAGCTTATCCCACTTCCATTCGGGTATCGGCATAGGCTGTAACAGTCCTGCTGGCTTCTGATGCTCTGCCTTCACTCTCTGACATACATTACATACCGTTACATATTCGGCAATATCCTTCTTCATACCAATCCACCAGAAACATTCTTTCAAATCCAAATACATCTTGGTGTTTCCGGGGTGTATCGAGTATGGTGAGTCGTGAGCCTCCTGGAGTATTAACTTCCTGATCTCTAGGTTATTGGGCACATAAACTCGGTCCTCAAACCATAAGGTATCGTGCTCATCCTCGCGAAAACCTTTGGCCTTTCCTTTGCTCATCTTCTCCTTTATCTCAACAATCTCTTTGTCTTCCTTCTGAGCTTCTTGAATCCTGTCCAACAATGTAGACTGAACCTCCATTGTTGCAATGAAACCTCTTGGAACAATCTCAACCGAAGTTCCATGATATCCTCAGCTAACTTCTTCGGCAATCCCTTACTTTCAAGGATATTAGCGTAGCTCTTCCGGCTCAAAGCGTCTGCTACGACATTGGCCTTTCCTAGATGATAATGTAGCTTCATATTGTAATCCTTTATAAGTTCCAACCATCTCCTTTGTCTAAGGTTCAACTCCTTCTGTGTGAAAATGTACTTCAAACTCTTATGATCCGTGTACACATCACAACGGTTCCCAATAAGGTAATGTCTCCAAGTCTTCAATGCATGCACTACGGCTGCTAGCTCCAAATCATGCGTGTCATAGTTCAACTCATGAGGCTTCAGTTGTCGTGAGGCATACGAAACAACCTTTCCGTCCTGCATAAGCACACATCCAAGTCCCAAGCGAGAGGCGTCGCAATAAACTTGGAACTCCTTATGTATATCTGGCAATGTTAGCACTTGGGCTGTAGTCAAATGTTTCTTCAACTCCTGAAAACTTGCCTCGCAATCCTCTGTCCATTTGAACTTAGTATCTTCTTCAGCAATTCAGTCATTGGCTTAGTAATCTTGGAAAAATTCTCAATGAATCTCCGATAATATCCTGCGAGTCCAAGGAAACTTCGGATCTCGCCAACTGAAGTGGGGGCCAACCATTCAGTGACTGACTGAACCTTGCTGGGGTCCACTGCCGTACCCTCTCCTGATATAAAATGCCCAAGAAATCCAACTTCCTTTAACCAGAACTCGCACTTGCTGAATTTGGCGTATAACTGGTGTTCTCTGAGTTTCTCGAGAACCAAACGCAAATGCTCCTTGTGCTCCTCTTCGTTCTTCGAGTACACCATAATATCATCAATAAACACCACAACAAACTTGTCCAAATACTCCATGAACACCTTGTTCATCATACTCATGAAATAGGTAGGGGCGTTAGTCAGTCCAAACGACATGACCGTATACTCGTATAATCCATACCGCGTGGTGAACGCTGTCTTTGGTATATCCTTCTCTCGGATCTTCAACTGATGGTATCCTGATCGAAGATCAATCTTCGAAAACACCTTAGCTCCTTGCAACTGATCAAACAGATCATTGATCATCGGTAGTGGATACTTGTTCTTTATCGTTACTTCATTCAAAGCTCGGTAATCAACGACCATCCTCAGGGATTTATCCTTCTTCTCGACCAAAAGTACTGGTGCTCCCCAAGGTGATGAACTCCTTCGAATATAACCTTTCTCCAATAACTCCTTGATCTGTTTCTTAATTTCCTCCAGATCATTCACGGGCATCCGGTAGGGTCTCTTGGATATTGTCCCTGTACCTGGCAATAGCTCTATCAGGAACTCGATGTCTCGATCCGGTGGCATGCCTGGTAACTCCTCTGGGAAAACATTCGGGTAATCCTTTACTACAGGCACTTCCTCCTGAACAACTCCTGTGAGAGCATTCACTTGGCTCCTCCTAGGCACATGCCTAGATACATACTTAATCATTTTTCCCTCCGGGGTGGTAAGATAAATTGATTTGCTAGCACAGTCAATGCTTCCTCCATATTTCGACATCCAGTCCATACCTAATATCACATCCAATCCTTGCGACTCCAAGATAATTAGGTCAGACAGAAAAACATGCGTGCCAATGGTTAGGGGTATCTGGGTGCACCACCGGCTAGCCATGTACTCTGCTCAGGCGAGCTCACTAAAAGAGGGGTTCTAAGGGTTTGGGTTGGTAGCTTAAACTTATCCACAAATTCCCTTGATATGTATGAATGCGATGCACCAGTATCAAAAAGAACAAGAGCGGTAAATGACTTAACCAAAAACTTACCTATTACCACGTCCGACTGCTCTTCAACTTCCTCCACGTTAACGTGGTTCACTTGTCCTTTGTTGAATGGATTGGGCTTCTTTCCAGCGCTCCCATTTCCGTTTCCATTCCTTCCTTCAGGGCAATCATTGGCATAGTGCCCTGTCTTCCGCACTTAAAGCAAGTAACTTGACTTAGGTCCCTTTTGGCGGGTGTAGAGGGGTTGGAGCAGTTTTGATTGTTATTAACTCCATTCCCATTCCCATTCTTAGCACCATTGTGGTTATGCGATCCTCCTCCTGTGTGGTTGTGACCTCCATGATTATGAACAAGTCCTTCCGAGTTCGGGGTTAAGCGGGGCTTCTGTTGAGCTCCTGAATTATACTTCCCTCGTCCATACTTCCTCTTACGGCTCTCAATTTGCTGCTGCTTTCCTTCAATCATAAGAGCCTTGTCTACCAACTCCTGGTAGTTATTGAAAGTTGCCACCATCAACTGCATACTCATCTCATCATTCAGCCCTTCCATAAACTTCTCCTGCTTCGCGGCGTCTGTGGCCACATCATGAGGGGCATAGCGTGATAACTTGCTAAAATCATCCACGTACTGAGCTACAGTACGGTTCCCCTGGCGTAAGTTGCAAAACTCGCGCTTCTTCATCTGCATGGCTCCAGTTGAGACATGGGCCATGCGAAAGGCTTGCTGAAACTGGTCCCAAGTGACATTGGCTATAGGAAAAGTAGCCGTGTATTTCTCCCACCATGCGGCTGCTGGTCCATCCAATTGATGTGCAGAAAAGCGCACCTTCTCAGCATCCGTGCATCCTGCGGTGGTTAACTCCCTTCCAATATGGCGTAGCCAATCATCAGCAACTATTGGCTCGGTGCTACTGGAAAACAACGGCGGCTGTAACCTTAGGAAACGGGCTAAATTGTCCACTCGCGGCGGGTTATTGTTGTTGTTGTTGCCCTGGTTCTGAACTAGCAATTGCATCAAGGCATTTTGCTGCTGGATCAACTGGGTGAGCTCCGGTGGGAAAACAAAACTGGTGTCACGTCTCGGAGGCATCTGAGGGTTTAGATGGAAGAGATTAGAATAGAAAAAGGTCTAATGAGAAAACACTACCCATATGCATAAGAGGCAAACACAATCATTTCAATCAATCAATCAAGCAAGGGCATACAAACGGTCTGGGACTATCGCAAAAGTGCTCAACTACTACTAGATACATGGGGGAAATACTACTAATATATGGTGGTCATCTAGAAATTTTGATCGGTGGAAGACTCCATGATGTCTACTCCAGCTTGGTCTTCATAGTCATCATCACTTGGATCAGAATCAGTGTCGTCGATGATGATGTAGTTGTCCGGGCAAGTGGGATCTTCCTCCTCTTCTTCCGGTGCTGATCCTCCCATGAATATTCCGATCTTCTTGACTAGGTCCTCATTCTTCTCCAGTAGTATCTTGATTTCTTCCTGATATCCATCGCGTGTAAACTTGAGTTCTTCCTCCAGCTCGATGATCCTGGTCTTCGCCTTCTTCAATTCCATCATGTCTGCGCACATCTAGTTCTCCTGGCATCAAATGTGCTGGTTTAGCTCCTGTATGAAAGCTGCAATGGATCTATCCTTCTTGGTGCTAATTACTTCCCATTGCTCGTCTCGACGCCCACATATTTGATAGATGGTGTCTTTAAGCTCCCTGTTGTAGACTTCTCCAATGCGTCCCATGGTAATGTGAGCTGCCATACTCTTGCCTAGACTCCAGGTGGGTGCTTCGAAAGAAAACTCTATGGGCTTAGAAGTTGGCGAGAACGTCCTTCCTGGAACTTGTACTTGAATCATCCAGCGCTCCTCTTATGGTGAAGTGGCGTTGTACGTCCAGGTGAAGCTTGGTATTCCAATTATCAAGTACCTAGTGACTTCCTTCAAGTGGCGTCCAAAAGGTGTGTCTTCATGTTGGGGAACGTTGCAGAAAATAAAAATTTTCCTACGGTTTCACCAAGATCCATCTATGAGTTCATCTAGCAACGAGTGATAGGAGTGCATCTACATACCTTTGTAGATCGCGAGCTGAAGCGTTCAAGAGAACGGGGTTGAGGGAGTCGTACTCGTCGTGATCCAAATCACCGATGACCAAGTGTCGAACGGACAGCACCTCCGCGTTCAACACACGTACAGAGCAGATGACGTCTCCCGCACCTTGATCCAGCAAGGAGGAGGGAGAGGTTGAAGATGATCCAGCAGCACAACGGCGTGGTGGTGGATGCAACAGGTTCCGCAGAGCACGAGCGAGCCTGAGAGAGGAGAGGTGTAGCAGGAGGGAGGAGGAGCAGGATGTTGGGTGCGGCTGCCCTCCCACCCCCCTCTTTATATAGGGACCCCAAGGGGGGGCGCCGGCACTAGGAGATGGGATTTCCTAGGGGGGCGGCGGCCAAGGGGGGTGGAGAGCCCCCCAAGGCAAGTGGAGGCGCCCCCTCCCCTAGGGTTCCCAACCCTAGGCGCAGAGGGGAGCCCAGGGGAGGCGCACCAGCCCACCAGGGGCTGGTTCCCCTCCCACTTCAGCCCATGGGGACCTCCGGGATAGGTGGCCCCACCCAGTGGACCCCCGGGACCCTTCCGGTGGTCCCGGTACAATACTGATTAACCCCGAAACTTTCCCGATGGCCGAAACTCGACTTCCCATATATAATTCTTTACCTCCGGACCATTCCGGAACTCATCGTGACGTCCGGGATCTCATCCAGGACTCCGAACAACTTTCGGTTTGCTGCATACTCATATCTCTACAACCCTAGCGTCACCGAACCTTAAGTGTGTAGACCCTACGGGTTCGGGAGACAGGCAGACAGGACCGAGATTGCTCTCCGGTCAATAACCAACAACGGGATCTGGATACCCATGTTGGCTCCCACATGCTCCTCGATGATCTCATCGGATGAACCACGATGTCGAGGATTCAAGCAACCCCGTATACGATTCCCTTTGTCAATCGGTATGTTACTTGCCCGAGATTCGATCGTCGGTATCCCAATACATCATTCAATGTCGTTACCGGCAAGTCACTTTACTTGTACCGTAATGCATGATCCCGTGACCAAACACTTGGTCACTTTGAGCTCATTATGATGATGCATTACCGAGTGGGCCCAGTGATACCTCTCCGTAATACGGAGTGACAAATCCCTGTCTCGATCCGTGACAACCCAACAGACACTTTTGGAAATACCTGTAGTGCACCTTTATAGTCACCCAGTTACGTTGTGTCGTTTGGTACACCTAAAGCACTCCTACGGTATCCGGGAGTTACACAATCTCATGGTCTAAGGAAAGGATACTTGACATTGGAAAAGCTCTAGCAAATGAACTACACGATCTTGTGCTATGCTTAGGATTGGGTCTTGTCCATCACATCATTCTCCTAATGATGTGATCCCATTATCAATGACATCCAATGTCCATAGTCAGGAAACCATGACTATCTATTGATCAACAATCTAGTCAACTAGAGACTCTCTAGGGACATGTTGTAGTCTATGTATTCACACGTGTATTACGATTTCCGGATAATACAATTATAGCATGAATAAAAAACAATTATCATGAACAAGGAAATATAATAATAATCCTTTTATTATTGCCTCTAGGTCATATTTCCAACAGTCTCCCACTTGCACTTGAGTCAATAATCTAGTTACATTGTGATGAATCGAACACCCATAGAGTTCTGGTGTTGATCATGTTTTGCTCGCGGAAGAGGTTTAGTCAACGGATCTGCGACATTCAGATCCGTATGCACTTTGCAAATTTCTATGTATCCATCTTGAACATTTTCACGAATGGAGTTGAAGCGACGCTTGATGTGCCTGGTCTTCTTGTAAAACCTGGGCTCCTTGGCAAGTGCAATAGCTCCAGTGTTGTCACAGAAGAGTTTGGTCGGCCCCGACGCATTGGGTATGACTCCTAGGTCGGTGATGAACTCCTTCACCCAAATTGCTTCATGCGCAGCCTCCGAGGCTGCCATGTACTCCGCTTCACATGTAGATCTTGCCACGACGCTCTGCTTGCAGCTGCACCAGCTTACTGCTCCACCATTCAACATATACACGTATCCGGTTTGTGACTTAGAGTCATCCAGATCTGTGTCGAAGCTAGCGTTGACGTAACCTTTACGACGAGCTCTTTGTCACCTCCATAAATGAGAAACATGTCCTTAGTCCTTTTCAGGTACTTCAGGATATTCTTGACCGCTGTCCAGTGTTCCTTGCCGGGATTACTTTGGTATCTTCCTACCAAACTTACGGCAAGGTTTACATCAGGTCTGGTACACATCATGGCATACATAATAGATCCTATGGCTGAAGCATAGGGGATGACACTCATCTCTTCTTTATCTTCTGCCGTGGTCGGGCATGGAGCCGAGCTCAATTTCACACCTTGTAATACAGGCAAGAACCCTTTCTTGGACTGATCCATTTTGAACTTCTTCAATATCTTATCAAGGTATGTGCTTTGTGAAAGACCTATGAGGCGTCTCGGTCTATCTCTATAGATCTTGATGCCTAATATATAAGCAGCTTCTCCAAGGTCCTTCATTGAAAAACTCTTATTCAAGTAGGCCTTAATGTTGTCCAAAAGTTCTATATCATTTCCCATCAAAAGTATGTCATCTACATATAATATGAGAAATGGTACAGAGCTCCCACTGACTTTCTTGTAAACGCAGGCTTCTCCATAAGTCTGCATAAACCCAAACGCTTTGATCATCTCATCAAAGTGAATGTTCCAACTCCGAGATGCTTGCACCAGCCCATAAATGGATCGCTGGAGCTTGCACACCTTGTTAGCATTCTTAGGGTCGACAAAACCTTCCGGCTGCATCATATACAGTTCTTCCTTAAGATAGCCGTTAAGGAATGCCGTTTTGACGTCCATTTGCCATATCTCATAATCATAGTATGCGGCAATTGCTAACATGATTCGGATGGACTTTAGCTTTGCTACGGGAGAGAAAGTCTCATCATAGTCAACCCCTTGAACTTGCCGATAACCCTTAGCGACAAGTCGAGCTTTATAGATGGTAACATTACCATCCGCGTCCGTCTTCTTCTTAAAGATCCATTTGTTTTCTATCGCTCGCCGATCATCGGGCAAGTCTGTCAAAGTCCATACTTTGTTTTCATACATGGATCCTATCTCGGATTGCATGGCTTGAAGCCATTTGTTGGAATCTGGGCCCGCCATCGCCTCTTCATAGTTCGAAGGTTCACCGTTGTCTAACAACATGATTCCAGGACAGGGTTGCCATACCACTCTGGTGTGGAACGTGTCCTTGTGGACCTACTAAGTTTAGTAGCAACTTGATCCAAAGTACCTTGATCATCATCATTAATTTCCTCTCCAGTCGGTGTAGACACCATAGGAACATTTTCCTGAGCTGCACTACTTTCCGGTTCAAGAGGTAGTACTTCATCGAGTTCAACTTTCCTCCCACTTACTCCTTTCGAGAGAAACTCTTTTTCCAGAAAGGATCCATTCTTGGCAACAAAGATCTTGCCTTCGGATCTAAGGTAGAAGGTATACCCAATGTTTTCCTTAGGGTATCCTATGAAGACGCATTTTTCCGACTTGGGTTCGAGCTTTTCAGGTTGAAGTTTCTTGACATAAGCATCGCATCCCCAAACTTTTAGAAACGACAGCTTAGGTTTCTTCCCAAACCATAATTCATACGGTGTCGTCTCAACGGATTTAGACGGTGCCCTATTTAAAGTGAATGTAGCTGTCTCTAGAGCGTATTCCCAAAATGATAGCGGCAAATCAGTAAGAGACATCATAGATCGCACCATATCCAATAGAGTGCGATTACGACGTTCGGACACACCGTTACGCTGAGGTGTTCCAGGCGGCGTGAGTTGTGAAACGATTCCACATTTCCTTAAATGTGCACCAAATTCGTGACTTAAATATTCTCCTCCATGATCTGATCGTAAGAACTTTATTTTTCGGTCACGTTGATTCTCTACCTCATTCTGAAATTCCTTGAACTTTTCAAAGGTCTCAGACTTGTGTTTCATCAAGTAGACATACCCATATCTACTCAAGTCATCAATGAGAGTGAGAACATAAAGATATCCTCCGCGAGCCTCAACGCTCATTGGACCACACACATCGGTATGTATGATTTCCAATAAGTTGGTTGCTCGCTCCATTGTTCCGGAGAACGGAGTCTTGGTCATTTTTCCCATAAGGCATGGTTCGCATGTGTCAAATGATTCATAATCGAGAGACTCTAAAAGTCCATCAGCATGGAGCTTCTTCATGCGCTTGACACCAATGTGACCAAGGCGGCAGTGCCACAAGTATGTGGGACTATCGTTATCAACTTTACATTTTTTGGTATTCACACTATGAATATGTGTTACATCACGTTCGAGATTCATTAAGAATAAACCATTAACCATCGGAGCATGACCATAAAACATATCTCTCATATAAATAGAACAACCATTATTCTCGGATTTAAATGAGTAGCCATCTCGCATTAAACAAGATCCTGATACAATGTTCATGCTCAAACTTGGCACTAAATAACAATTATTGAGGTTTAAAACTAATCCCGTAGGTAAATGTAGAGGTAGCGTGCCGACGGCGATCACATCGACCTTGGAACCATTCCCGACGCATCATCACCTCGTCCTTCGCCGGTCTCCGTTTATTCCGTAGCTCTCTGCTGTGAGTTACAAATATGAGCAACGGCACGGTATCAAATACCGGGAGTTACTATGAGTACGGTAAGGTACACATCAATTACATGTATATCAAATATACCTTTAGTGTTGCCGCCTTCTTATGCGCTAAGTATTTGGGGCAGTTCCGCTTCCAGTGACCCTTCCCTTTGCAATAAAAGCACTCAGTATCAGGCTTGGGTCCATTCTTAGACTTCTTCCCGGCAACTGGCTTACCGGGCGCGGCAACATCCTTGTCGTCCGTCTTGATGTTCTTCTTACCCTTGCCCTTCTTGAACTTAGTGGTTTTATTGACCATCAACACTTGATGTTCCTTCTTGATTTCTACCTCTGCTGACTTCAGCATTGAAAATACTTCAGGAATAGTTTTCACCATCCCCTGCATATTGTAGTTCATCACAAAGCTCTTGTAGCTCGGTGGGAGCAACTGAAGGATTCTGTCAATGACCGCCTCGTCAGGAGGTTAATGTCCAGTGGGACAAGGCGGTTGTGCAACCCAGACATTTTGAGTATGTGCTCACTGACAGAACTATTTTCCTCCATCTTACAACTATAGAACTTGTTGGAGACCTCATATCTCTCGACCCGGGCATGAGCTTGGAAAACCATTTTCAGCTCCTCGAACATCTCATATGCTCCGTGTTGCTCAAAACGCTTTTGGAACGACGGTTCTAAGCTATAAAGCATGCCGCACTGAACGAGGGAGTAATCATCAGCACGAGACTACCAAGCATTCATAACATCTTGGTTCTTTGGGATGGGTGCTTCACCTAGCGGTGCTTCTAGGACATATTGTTTCTTGGCTGCTATGAGGATGATCCTCAGGTTCCGGACCCAGTCCGAATAGTTGCTGCGATCATCTTTCAGCTTGGTTTTCTCTAGGAACGCGTTGAAGTTCATGTTGACATGAGCGTTGGCCATTTGATCTACAATACATTTTTGCAAAGATTTTAGACTAATGTTCATGATAATTAAGTTCATCTAATCAAATTATTTAATGAACTCCCACTTAGATTTGACATCCCTCTAGTCATCTAAGTGTTACATGATCCGAGTCGACTAGGCCGTGTCCAATCAACACGTGAGACGGACTAGTCATCATCGGTGAACATCTCCATGTTGATCGTGTCTTCCATACGACTCATGTTCGACCTTTCGGTCTCTTGTGTTCCGAGGCCATGTCTGTACATGCTAGGCTCATCAAGTTAACCTAAGTGTTTTGCATGTGTAAAACTATCTTACACCCGTTGTATGTGAATGCAGGAATCTATCACACCCGATCATCACGTGGTGCTTCGAAACGACGAACTTTAGCAACGGCGCACAGTTACAGAGAACACTTTCTTGAAATTATTATAAGGGAACATCTTATTTACTACCTCGTTCTAAGTAAACAAGATGCATAAACATAATAAACATCACGTGCAATTATATAGTAGTGACATGATATGGCCAATATCATATAGCACCTTTGATCTCCATCTTCGGGGCTCCATGATCATCTTGTCACCGGCATGACACCATGATCTCCATCATCGTGTCTCCATGAAGTTGCTTGCCAACTATTACTTCTACTACTATAGCTAACGGTTTAGCAATAAAGCAAAGTAATTACATGGCATCGAATCAATGACACGCAGGTCATACAATAATTAAGACAACTCCTATGGCTCCTGCCGGTTGTCATACTCATCGACATGCAAGTCGTGATTCCTATTACAAGAACATGATCTCATACATCACAATATATCATTCATCATTCATCACAACTTTTGGCCATATCACATCACAAGGCAATTGTTGCAAAAACAAGTTAGACGTCCTCTAATTGTTGTTGCATCTTTTACGTGGCTGCAATAGGGTTCTCGCAAGAACATTTTCTTACCTACGAAAAAGCCACAACGTGATTTGTCAACTTCTATTTACCCTTCATAAGGACCCTTTTCATCGAATCCGCTCCAACTAAAGTGGGAGAGATAGACACCCGCTAGCCACCTTATGCAACTAGTGCATGTCATTCGGTGGAACCTGTCTCACGTAAGCGTACGTGTAAGGTCGGTCCGGGCCGCTTCATCCCACAATACCGCTGAAGAAAAATAAGACTAGTAGCGGCAAGAAAGTTGACAACATCTACGCCCACAACAGATTTGTGTTCTACTCGTGCAATAGAGAACTACACATAGACCTAGCTCATGATGCCACTGTTGGGGAACGTTGCAGAAAATAAACTTTTTCCTACGGTTTCACCAAGATCCATCTATGAGTTCATCTAGCAACGAGTGATAGGAGTGCATCTACATACCTTTGTAGATCGTGAGCGGAAGCGTTCAAGAGAACGGGGTTGAGGGAGTCGTACTCGTCGTGATCCAAATCACCGATGACCAAGTGCCGAACGGACAGCACCTCCGCGTTCAACACACGTACGGAGCAGATGACGTCTCCCGCACCTTGATCCAGCAAGGAGGAGGGAGAGGTTGAAGAAGATCCAGCAGCACGACGGCGTGGTGGTGGATGCAACAGGGTTCCGGCAGAGCTTCGCCGAGCTTCTGCGAGAGGGACAGGTGTAGCAGGGAGGGGAGGGAGGAGCCAGATGTTGGGTGCGGCTGCCCTCCCACCCCCCTCTTTATATAGGGACCCCAAGGGGGGGCGCCGGCCCTAGGAGATGGGATCTCCTAGGGGCGCGACCAAGGGGGGTGGAGTGCCCCCCAAGGCAAGTGGAGGCGCCCCCTCCCGTAGGGTTCCCAACCCTAGGCGCAGATGGGGGCCCAGGGGGGCGCACCAGCCCACCAGGGGCTGGTTCCCCTCCCACTTTAGCCCATGGGGCCCTCCGGGATAGGTGGCCCCACCCTGTGGACCCCCGAGACCCTTCCGGTGGTCCCGTACAATACCGGTGGACCCCGAAACTTTCCCGATGGCCGAAACTCGACTTCCCATATATAATTCTTTACCTCCGAACCATTCCGGAACTCCTCATGACGTCCAGGATCTCATCCGGGACTCCGAACAACTTTTGGTTTGCTGCATACTCATATCTCTACAACCCTAGCGTCACGGAACCTTATGTGTGTAGACCCTACGGGTTCGGGAGATAGGAAGACATGACCGAGACTGCTCTCCGGACAATAACCAACTGCGGGATCTGGATACCCATGTTGGCTCCCACATGCTCCTCGATGATCTCATCGGATGAACCATGATGTCGAGGATTCAAGCAACCCCGTATACAATTCCCTTTGTCAATCGGTATGTTACTTGCCCGAGATTCGATCGTCGGTATCCCAATACCTCGTTCAATCTCGTTACACGCAAGTCACTTTACTCGCATCAGAATGCATGATCCCGTGACAAAGCACTTGGTCACTTTGAGCTCATTATGATGATTCATTACCGAGTGGGCCCAGTGATACCTCTCCGTAATACGGAGTGACAAATCCCTGTCTCGGATATACCTGTAGTGCACCTTTATAGTCACCCAGTTACGTTGTGATGTTTGGTACAGCCAAAGCACTCCTACGGTATCCGGGAGTTACACGATCTCATGGTCTAAGGAAAGGATACTTGACATTGGAAAAGCTCTAGCAAACGAACTACACGATCTTGTGCTATGCTTAGGATTGGTTCTTGTCCATCACATCATTCTCCTAATGATGTGATCCCGTTATCAATGACATCCAATGTCCATAGTCAGGAAACCATGACTATCTATTGCTCAACGAGCTAGTCAACTAGAGGCTCACTAGGGACATGTTGTAGTCTATGTATTCACACGTGTATTACGATTTCCGGATAATACAACTATAGCATGAATAAAAGACAATTATCATGAACAAGGAAATATAATAATAATCCTTTTATTATTGCCTCTACGGCATATTTCCAACACTTCATCCGGTTGCACAAACTTGTTCTTCATCTCCGTCATCCTAAAGAGTGGAAAAATGGAGAGGAGTCAGAAATGAGTAGAGAAGAGTGACCTATGGTTTATCTTAGTGGTCATGTCCTACACTCAGCGTGTGCTCTGATACCATCTTATAGCGACCCGACCTCAGATGGTCAAGTCTCGTGTTTTGATGTCATCCCCGGATCAAGAATGCCGATACGCACGATTACTCAAGGATTTATAACAGAGTAGCAATCACACACTTATTACATCGAATGTCTCAACAGAGAACTTATTACAATAATATGGCTTAAGGCCATCTAACACGATAACATCGGAAGGCTTGGAAGATAAAGTGAGTCCATCAACTCCAACGGCATAGCTGAGCTGCACGACAATGACCTATCGAACCTTACTCCTCATCTGAAAAGTCTGCAACATAATATGTTGCGGCCCGAGAACGGGTCAGCACATGGAATATGCTGGTAATATAACACAGTAGAGCAGGAACAGAATAATGCTATCACTACATGCATATTTGGCTCGTGGAAAGCTCTATGGTTATGGTTTTGCGAAAAACCAAATTTTCCCTACAACAAAGAATTAATTTTAATTTAACTATCATGGTGGTTGAAACATTGAGAAGGTATAACCCCAACTCAATCCTAATTAAAGTAGTTAACAACCCAACGATATTAGTTAAGAGTGATGAGATACATGTGAATACTCACGTACTAGATATTCAGAATTGTCCGTAAGCAGGGACACGGATAACCATGATTAGATTGTACACTCTATAGAGGTTTGCGCACTTTTCCCCACAAGACTCGATCGCCTCCGTTGATTTCTCGCACTACATGGTGTTTGAGAAATGGATGACCGAGACATTGTCTTTCAGAAACATTAACTCTCTACTCCGGGTAGACCATACCAAACCTACAAAACCCACTACCTGCTGATCTACCTCTTCGAGAGCTTCACGTAACTTACTCAACTATGCTAGAGCCCATAGTAGCTTGTGGCTGCACACAGAAGTTTCTAGCATGAATAAACTCAGTTCCCTTTGAGCCTGGGTGGCGGTCCATAGGAAGATCACACGGGTACCCCGGGATTTCCAAAAATAAAACAGACAAAACTGGTTCCCCAGGTGCCTCAATCCACCCAGATGTGTATTAAAGTTGCCACCTTAGATTAAACCATTAATTAAAAATCTCACATCTGTCATGGTTTCACTCACACCCAACCACGTCTACGAGCATAGCGTAGCAATATAAGCAACACGTAGAAGTAACTCCGAAGGGTTTGATAATAACAGGGCAATAGGTTCTACCTCAGTTACTACTTCCCAACCCACAAGTTAATGACAACATAATCATGCAATGTTTGAGGATTGGAACTAATGCATAAAACTGGGTATGAAAAGAGTATGATCAAAGTGTTACTTGCCTTGCTGACGATCCGCGAATCCTAGAGACTCGTAGTAACACACTTCGCACTCCGGGAATTCTATCGCAAACAAACAATAATATACATGAGCAACAAGCAAACATGCACAGTTAAACTTCAACTAAAGAGGCTGACCATAAAGTTTAACTTAAGAACTCCGGTTCGCAAAAAGAATCAAACCAAACGGAGCAACGAAACTCAAACGGCGAAAGAAATAAGATCCGTTTACTAATCTGAACTAGGGTCAAATTTTACATAAGCAAAAACTTGTTTGAGTTGGTTATTCGGAAAGAGGGTTTCGAGACGAAACTCTAGGCGCTTGAATCGCCTGATTCCGATAAACGAGCGAAAAGTTATACTAGATCGAACATCGGATCAGAAATCACGATCAGAAAAATCGCGGAATAAATCCGATAAAAAGAAAAACGACGAACAGCTTAATAAACGAACGTTCGTTAACTGAACCTAAATGAAGAACGCGTCTGTTAAAACGAATGAACGAGCGAACGCTCGCTAAGTAAATAAACCGGGAAAAAAGAACCGATCTATAAAAAAACTAGGGTTTCGAAAAAAATAAACCGAACGGTTTTTAAAAAAAACGGCGGTCTCGGATCCAGCGGATACCTCCGGCGAGAGGTCCGGCGAGGCGGGGCTCCGGTGGGGCGGTGGCGTGAGGCGGCGGGGCTCCGTGACGGAGGCGGCGGCGGCGACTCGGACGGCGGCGGTGGGGCTCGGGCTCGGGCTGCAAGGCAAGGGGTGGTGGTGGTGGTGGTGGTGGGGGGGGAGGCGGTATTTAAGAGAGGGGGCTCGGCTTGGAGGAGGGGGCAAGGCGGCAGTGAGGCGGAGTCCAACTCGGACTCCGGTCCGAGTGGCGGCGGTGCGGGGCACACAGTGAGGAGGAGGCGGCGTGGCGGCTTCGGCTGGGCTGCCTGGTGGGCCCTAGGCCCGGTCGGGCGCGGGATACTTTTTCTTTTAAATAGTTCCGCCGAAAAAAAAACTCCTATAAAATAAAATAAAAACCTAAAAATGCCAAAACAAATTTTCACCGTCTAAATAAAATATTTAGAACGAGATGAACATTTTCTTGGCCCCTAAAATGCAAATTTAAAAATGTGCAATTTTTCTAATGCAAATAAAATCCAAATAAAAATCAAATAAAATCCAAATAATGATTTCAACATTTTTCCTCCAATATTTCAATTGTTTTGGACAAGTCATATTATCTCCTCTCATTTATTTTTAATACGAAATATTTTTCCGGAGAGAAAAATAATTAAAATAGAAAATCCTCGTTCTCAGTATTTGATAAAAATCAAATATGAAAATCGGAAAATCCCCAACTCTCTCCGAGGGTCCTTGAGTTGCATAGGATTTCGAGGATTGCGGAACGAAGATGCAATAAAACATTATATGCATGGATGACCTATGTATAACATTCCAAATTGAAAATTTGGGATGTTACAAGTAGAATGGAAAATATCGAATGCAACTACACAAGAACTAGTCTGTAACTGTCGTTCGGAATCAGTTTTGCGCAGTGTTAATTGAAACATGGATATCTGACTCATACGGAGTCTGTTTTGGGTCCACGAGTAGTCAAAACATTTGTGACGACTAGATGATTCAAAGGATTCTTTCACATGGAACTTTTGGAGAACTTTTTATGATGAGTTTGTTCAGAAACTTGTATAGAAACTTTCTTAATGAGCACTCGACAAACGCATCTCGAGAACTGTAGCGACCTGACCTCAGACGGTCAAGCCTCTGTGTATCCTGCCATCCATGGATCAGTATGCTGGCACACACAGTACATCAATGTATATATCAAAGTGCAATCACATGTATAAATAACGAAACTGATATATACCTCAATAGTCTCGTGAAACAAGTAATCGGTGTGGAGTCCCATCAACGCCATCGGCAAAGTTGAGTGTAGACCGTAACCCTGCACCATATTCTTACTCGTCGGAAGAAAGTATCGCAACATGATACGTTGCAGCCGTGTAGGTCAATTACATTGAATGTACCGCAAGATCACAATAAAAGAACAGATGATAAAACTATACTATATGCAATATGGCTTTGTGGCTCGTGGTCCGGGTTTTTGCGTAAAAGCTGGTTTTATTTTCCCTACATCAAAGGAATAAATGAAGTCTGTACTATGGAGTTTTCTATCATGACATGGTTCCGCCAACCAAGTCTCATAGCCCAAAATCATCATAAGTTGCCCACAATTAAGTTATCAATCTGGTGTTGAGAGTTCCGAGATAGATCCAAGTCCGGATGCTCAAATTGTCCGTAATCGGGACACGGCTAATCGATTAGGTTTAAACCCTCTGCAGAGGTTTGTACACTTTACCCGCAAGATTCGATCCTCTTTTACGTTCTCGCACTTCGTGGTGTTTGAGAACAAGACGATCAAACATGGTCTTCGAAGAGTTCCTATGACCACCGTCGGTGCTCATCCAATCCTACCGTAGTTCTACATCCGCTAGCACCGCCCCAGCCAGAGTCACAACTAAGGTCAACCAAGCCGAGCCCATAGTGACTTGCGGTTGCATGTAAGCTTCGGGCATGAAGTATTCTTCCGTCTCTTTGAGTCTGGGTGAAGCTTTCCGCAAGATGTCATGGCGCTTCTCCATGCATCCCGCCAACCTTTGGTTTCTCCAGGTGCCCGTCAACCATCCTTCACCCAAGAGTGTGTATTGAATTCTTGTCTCGATTCTTGAAGTCTTGAGGCCTTGAAGATGCAGTCCTTGCAGATTCCATCATGGAGTTGTCGTCATTGACGAGATCCTCCATTCTCACACCACTCCCGAGCACTCATACCAACCCCGTCTACAATAGCGTAGCATTAAAATAAATAACGTCCGGGCTTGGTAACAGGTGATGGGTTCCTACCTCATGCATACTACTCAACTACAAGGATTCAATATCACTCTTTGGAGGGTTGTTGCAAAGATGCCACTAAATGCAATAAAACATAGGTATGAAAGCATGGTCAAAGTGAACTTGCCTGGTAATACTTGATGAAGATAACAACGCTGTCATAAAATGACTTGGTAGAACTAATCGTCACTCCGTTGAAAATCTATATAGTCAAACATAGCATTCACATAAGCAAACATCCTAGCAAACAATTTTAGCACTCGAAATAACAATCAAAACAACAAGGAAAATCGATAATAAAACTCAAACAAAATCAAAAGAAACTTCAAATAAAACTACAAAGAAAAACTACTAATGAAAATATATGACTTTGCTACAAACATCTAATATAGTTTTGCCGTAAGTAAAAACTTAACAACAATTAAAATACTAAACTAATAAATTAACAGAAAAAAATGTAAAATAACTAATTTAACAGAAAGTATTTTTTCCATAAAATTTTATTTGCAAAAAGAAACAAATAAAAAGCTTTTATAAAACTCTAACTATGACCTATAGAAGGTTTCATACAAAACTAAGGAAAATAAATTTTTAAAATAAAATAAATTTTCTCCTGTTGTCTAACAGAAACACAACTAATTTTGTCAAAAGTGACAAAAAGAAATAATTTAAAACTAATAAAAACAATAAAGAAAAAGCTAAAACAGAACTAATAATAAAACAGTACTGTTTTGCTAAAACCTAATTTAAATTAACCTAGAAATAAAATACTAAATACTACTGGATAAACAAAGGTCCTATAGACCAGGAGCAAAAAGAATTAATTAAAACCTATTTTTAAACTCAAGTTATGGCCAAAATACTAATCTGAACAAAATTTATCAAATTCAAATTTAAACTACTCAAATTTGAAATCCAGAGACACTAACAGAAACTTCAGCAAATTTGTGACACATAGCAATTGGAATCACTCAAAATACTAAAAACTCTAAAAGATATGAATTTTCTAAGATTGCTATTTTTGAAAAAATGAATTACAGGATTTCGTGGATCTCACCGGAGTAGTCGTCGGAGTTGGGGAAGAAGATCGGATCCGATGTTGCGGTTGCTCCTAGAGGAAAGGAGATCACGGGACGGTGGAGAGGAGATCATATAAACCTCAGGAGAGGTCGAGGAGGCGGGGGCGGCACTTGGCGGCGGCGGTGGTGTTGCACTTCGCTGCTGCTGGAGAGGAGCGGAGAGGAGAGGAGAGGAGAGGTGTTGGTTTGATGTGTTGGAGGGGGTGCTTGGGTATTTATAGTGGGGAGGGAGGGCTTTGCTTGGGTAGGGGACAAGAAATAGACTAGGATTAGGAAACAAAAGGAAAAGATCTAGAAACAAATCGGAATAAACGGAATAACGAACGGGATCAAATCCTACTAGGATTTGTAAAAGAATAGGAAACCTTGGCTCCTGGCTCCCTAGGTGCGTGCGGTGGATGGCCTTTGGCGCCGGCCGCTGGCTTGGTCTTGGGCCTTGGCCCTTGGCCAAGGGCGCAGCAGCAAATTTTTTTTGACAGAGACAATAAAACACAAATAAACAAAAATTTTATATAGGCATATAATATATCAAAATTTTCAGAAAAAGATTTTCTACAACATGAACACTATTTTAGCTTCAAATAAAATACACACAAATTTTAATAATTCACACAGTGCTACCGGTCCAATAAAATCTAATAAAATCATTTTTAAATACCAAAATGACTTCAAATTAATTTCTCTCCAATTTTCTGATGTAGGGAATCATGTTACCCTATTTTCTATATATTTTGTTTTTGGAGAAAATAATTTAATAAAACTCAAATAACTCCAATTGGAAATAAATTCAAAAGAACTTTGAATTTAATTCTTTTAAAACTCCCAACTCATATTTCATTTAATTTGAAGAAGTCATTTTATCTTCTCTCGTGAAAATCATTGAGTTGCATAAAGTTTCAGAATTGGAAATATTTTCCAAATGAAATTCAAATATTTTCAACACCCTTGTCATTTAAATAAATGGAAGAAGTCATGTCATCTTCTCTCCAGGGTTTTGTGATGAAAAGAATTTGAATTCATGGAGATCATAAATGCAAGGTGGAAGTTTGGGAAAGTCATTTCATTCCCTCTCATTCAACTTTCGAAAGTTTCAAATTTCACTCAATTTCACACAATAAATCACACAACAAACAATCAATCAATAAAACTATTTATTTATTATAACATTCCAAAATTTAGAATTTTGGGATGTTACAAACCTACCACACTTAAAATGAATCTCGTCCTCCTAGATTCAAGAGGTAGCAAGAAAAGGTTAGGGTTTGGGGTCTTCTAGCAAATCAAATCGATCGTAATGGTCTAGTGTGCTACCACACTTAAAAGCAGGGTTATGGTTCCAACGGAACTCGGTACTCCATCCCTAGGGTGAACACCATCGGTTTTCTCACAACTTCAAGTAACTCCTACACTGGGGCTCTTCGGTAGGGTCAAAACCTTTTCCTCAAATACGTGTCCTTTCATCTGGTGAGGTTCTTCCGAGACTGTGTCTCCTTAGTGACAGTGTCTGCCGCCAATAAACAACTATCGAGATCTCATGGTGGTCGACCATTACAGGTTTCTCCTGCAGGAATAATGGGTTGGGTTGGGTCTCACCGTATGACCTACGTTGGCAGCGGTTGCGGTACATGGATCAATCGTCCTACCATTCTAAGGTTTTTGGCTTGTCGATCGACGCTCTTCTAAAGTTTTCAAGTCTCTCTGATTTTCCATCAACATATGATAGTTCATGATAGAAGTCTCGGTATGGGGCCAATCCATCCGTGCTTGAATCATTACCACATACGTAAACAGTGAATCACGATTCTAACACTTGGGCATACTCACAAGCATTGCAGAATTTCTCTTCTCAACGAACTTAGTTCGGATAATTCCATTGATTCTGCAAGCTGAACAAAACATCTATCGTTTCTTCACAACTCTCGGGTTTTTGCGTAACCTCCTCACGTAAACGTCTGCGATCAAATCGCAGTCTTCCCAAAATTTCTTCTTCCAGTGGGTACTTGACCCTTATTAATTCCTGGGCCTGTGGGTTATGAGCCCACTTCAACACTTGTACCAATTTCACTCATCCTTGGAGTTACAATTGCTCCATTTTCCAACATTACACCACTTTAAATCCAATAACATTTCATTTCTTAATACCATCATATCAAAGATAAAACTTCAACTCATTTTTTTCCAAACTCCAACCTGTGGGACACATTTCCATTTCCATTGGTCTAGTGTTCTTCATAGGGTACTATCCCCTTAAAATGAAATTCACAAATCCATCCATAGACCATATTTCTCATATCCTCGAAAATGGTCAAAATCCGTGTTCATAGAGTAACAACTCATACAATTAAACATATGAAAACATGTCATCTTAACTTTATTGATTTCATGAATCCATTACAAACTCGAGCACCCATTACATAACTCAACTTATTGTACTCATGAAAAAAATTGGTTTGTACCACTCTTATTATCCATATCAAAATTCCAACTACTCAACTCCAGCTTCCTTCTTGTAGGAACATTTAGTAGCATAATGTCCTGCTTCCTTGCAATGAAAACACATAACTTTCGATAAGTCTTTGGGCTTCTTGGAGATGGTGCCTGCTCCTTGAGTTCCTTGCTTCCTTTCAAGACAATGATTGGCATAATGCCCGACGTCCTTACATTCAAAACAGGTAATACGACTCTTGTCCCTCTTTGCAGAAATTGGGTTGTTACGAGGGTGTGTTTGTTTTCTCTTCTGGGTTTCTTCGTTCGATCAAACCTTCTATTCCCTGTGGATCAAACTCTATTGCTTCCGCCGAAGTATCCTGACACTCTTTTCTTTCCTTGGTGCAATCTGTGAAAATGTCCTTCTTCTCCACATGAATAGCAGGCATTGGAGTAAAATCTGTTGAGGCCTTCTCCATCGTGGTCTTCAACACATTCCTTCATCACATGTTCTTTCATAACTTCTCGGAGGGCTTCTTTCATTCCTTCTTCCTGCTCCTGAATAGTTTGTTGCACCATGGGGTAAATGTAACACTGAGTCGGGTAGTGGGTGGTTCCTTCACACAAGAAACAAGTCACCTTACTAGTTGGGCATTCCTCAGCTGGGTGTTTCTCCTCACAATGAGGGCATCCATCCTTGTGTTCCTCCTGGGTGTGTCCTATTTCTCCGCAAATCTTGCAGGCACAAGGTTTCTTCTTCGGGTCAGAAATGAGTAGAGAAGAGTGACCTATGGTTTATCTTAGTGGTCATGTCCTACACTCAGCGTGTGCTCTGATACCATCTTGTAGCGACCCGACCTCGGATGGTCAAGTCTCGTGTTTTGGTGTCATCCTCGGATCAAGAATCTTGATACGATAGTACTCGAAGGATTTATAACAGAGTAGCAATCACACACTTATTACATCGAATGTCTCAACAGAGAACTTATTACAATAATATGGCTTAAGGCCATCTAACACGATAACATCGGAAGGCTTGGAAGATAAAGTGAGTCCATCAACTCCAACGGCATAGCTGAGCTGCACGACAACGACCTATCGAACCTTACTCCTCGTATGAAAAGTCTGCAACATAATAAGTTGCAGCCCGAGAACGGGTCAGCACATGGAATATGCTAGCAATATAACACAGTAGAGCAGGAACAGAATAATGCTATCACTACATGCATATTTTGCTCGTGGAAAGCTCTATGGTTATGGTTTTGCGGAAAGCCAATTTTTTCCTACAACAAAGAATTAATTTTAATTTAACTATCATGGTGGTTGAAACATTGAGAAGGTATAACCCCAACTCAATCCTAATTAAAGTAGTTAACAACCCAACGATATTAGTTAAGAGTGATGAGATACATGTGAATACTCAAGTACTAGATACTCAGAATTGTCCCTAAGCAGGGACACGGATAACCATGATTAGATTGTACACTCTACAGAGGTTTGCGCACTTTTCCCCACAAGACTCGATCGCCTCCGTTGATTTCTCGCACTACATGGTGTTTGAGAAACGGATGACCGAGACATAGTCTTTCAGAAACATTAACTCTCTACTCCGGGTAGACCATACCAAACCTACAAAACCCACTACCTGCTGATCGACGTCTTCAAGAGCTTCACGTAACTTACTCAACTATGCTAGAGCCCATAGTAGCTTGTGGCTGCACACAGAAGTTTCTAGCATGAATAAACTCAGTTCCCTTTGAGCCTGGGTGGCGGTCCATAGGAAGATCACACGGGTACCCCGGGATTTCCAAAAATAAAACAGACAACACTGGTTCCCCAGGTGCCTCAATCCACCCAGATGTGTATTAAAGTTGCCACCTTAGATTAAACCATTAATTAAAAATCTCACATCTGTCATGGTTTCACTCACACCCAACCACGTCTACGAGCATAGCTTAGCAATATAAGCAACACATAGAAGTAACTCCGAAGGGTTTGATAATAACAGGGCAATAGGTTCTACCTCAGTTACTACTTCCCAACCCACAAGTTAATGACAACCTAATCATGCAATGTTTGAGGATTGGAACTAATGCATAAAACTGGGTATGAAAAGAGTATGATCAAAGTGTTACTTGCCTTGCTGACGATCCGCGAATCCTAGAGACTCGTAGTAACACAATTCGCACTCCGGGAATTCTATCGCAAACAAACAATAATATACATGAGCAACAAGCAAACATGCACAGTTAAACTTCAACTAAAGAGGCTGACCAGAAAGTTCAACTTAAGAACTCCGGTTCGCAAAAAGAATCAAACCAAACGGAGCAACGAAACTCAAACGGCGAAAGAAATAAGATCCGTTTACTAATCTGAACTAGGGTCAAATTTTACATAAGCAAAAACTTGTTTGAGTTGGTTATTCGGAAAGAGGGTTTCGAGACGAAACTCTAGGCGCTTGAATCGCCTGATTCCGATAAACGAGCGAAAAGTTATACTAGATCGAACATCGGATCAGAAATCACGATCAGAAAAATCACGGAATAAATCCGATAAAAAGAAAAACGATGAACAGCTTAATGAAGGAACGTTCGTTAACTGAACCTAAACGAAGAACGCGTCTGTTAAAATGAACGAACGAGCGAACGCTCGCTAAGTAAATAAACCGGGAAAAAGGAACCGATCTATAAAAAAACTAGGGTTTCGAAAAAAATAAACCGAACGGTTTTTAAAAAAAACCGGTGGTCTCGGATCCGGCGGATACCTCCGGCGAGAGGTCCGGCGAGGCGGGGCTCCGGTGGGGCGGTGGCGTGAGGCGGCGGGGCTCCGGTGACGGGAGGCGGCGGCGGCGACTCCGGACGACGGCGGCGGGGCTCGGGCTCGGGCTGCGGGCGGCGGTGGTGGTGGTGGTGGTGGGGGGGCGGTATTTAAGAGAGAGGGGCTCGGCTTGGAGGAGGGGGCAAGGCGGAAGCGGAGGCGGAGTCCAACTCGGACTCGGTCCGAGTGGCGGGTGGGTGGCCAGGCAGGCAGGAGGAGGCGGGCGGCGGCGGCTTCGGCTGGGCCGGCCTGGCTGGTGGGCCCTAGGCCGGTCGGCAAGCAGGATAGTTTTTCTTTTAAATAGTTCCGCCGAAAAAAAAACTCCTATAAAATAAAATAAAAATCTAAAAATGCCAAAACAAATTTTCACCGTCTAAATAAAATATTTAGAACGAGATGAACATTTTCTTGGCCCCTAAAATGCAAATTTAAAAATGTGCAATTTTTCTAATGCAAATAAAATCCAAATAAAAATCAAATAAAATCCAAATAATGATTTCAACATTTTTCCTCCAATATTTCAATTGTTTTGGACAAGTCATATTATCTCCCCTCATTTATTTTTAATATGAAATATTTTTCCGGAGAGAAAAATAATTAAAATATAAAATCCTCGTTCTCAGTATTTGATAAAAATCAAATATGAAAATCGGAAAATCCCCAACTCTCTCCGAGGGTCCTTGAGTTGCATAGGATTTCGAGGATTGCGGAACGAAGATGCAATAAAATATTATATGCATGGATGACCTATGTATAACATTCCAAATTGAAAATTTGGGATGTTACAAGTAGAATGGAAAATATCGAATGCAACTACACAAGAACTAGTCTGTAACTGTCGTTCGGAATCAGTTTTGCGCAGTGTTAATTGAAACATGGATATCTGACTCATACGGAGTCTGTTTTGGGTCCACGAGTAGTCAAAACATTAGTGACGACTAGATGATTCAAAGGATTCTTTCACATGGAACTTTTGGAGAACTTTTTATGATGAGTTCGTTCAGAAACTTGTATAGAAACTTTCTTAATAAGCACTCGACAAACGCATCTCGAGAACATACACAAAGTCCCAGCTATGGACTTAGTGCATCATCATAACTGAGGTCTCTTGCATTTGCCTACAAGTAATTGGATCTCATATGCAGATGTTTAGTGAAGTAGAATGGAAAAAAATCAAATGCAACTACAGAAGAACTAGTCTGTAATATTCGTTCGTAATCAGTTTTGCGCAGTGTTAACTCAAACTTAGATATTGACTCATATGGAGTCCGTTTTGGCTCCACAAGTAGTCAAAACGTTGGTGAAGACCAGCTGCTTCGAAAGATTCATTCATAGGGAACTTTTGGGGAACTTTTCTTAAGGAGTTCATTCAGAAACTTGTATAGAAACCTTCTTAATGAGCACTCGACAAACGCATTTCAAAAACATACACAAAGTCCCAGCTATGGACCTAGTGCAGCATCATAACTGAGTACTCTTGCATTTCCTACAAGTAATTGGATCTCATATGGAGATGTTTAGTGTAGTAGAATGGAAAAAAACAAATGCAACTACCCAAGAACTAGACTGTAACTGTCGTCCGGAATCAGTTTTGCGCAGTGTTAAGTGAAACATGGATATCTGCATACGGAGTCCATTTATGCTCCACAAGTAGTAAAAACGTTTGTGACGGCCATATGCTTCAAAGGATTCTTTCACACGGAACTTTTGGAGAACTTTTCTTAACGAGTTCGTTCAGAAACTTGTATGGAAACTTTCTTAATGAGCACTCGACAAACGTATTTCGAGAACATACACAAAGTCCGAGCTATGGACCTAGTGCATCATCATAAATGATGTCTCTTGCATTTCCCTACAAGTAATTGGATCTCATATGGAGATGTTTAGTGAAGTAGAAAGGAAAAAAATCGAATGCAACTACACAAGAACTAGTCTGTAACTGTCGTTCGGAATCAGTTTTGGGCAGTGTTAACTTAAACATGGATATCTGACTCATACGGAGTCCATTTTGGCTCCACAATTAGTAAAAACGGTTGTGACAACTAGATGCTTCAAATGATTCTTTCATAGGGAACTTCTGGAGAACTTTTCTTAAGGAGTTCGTTCAGAAACTTGTGTAGAAACTTTCTCAATGAGCACTCGACAAATGCATTTCGAGAACATACACAAAGTCCCAGCTATGGACCTAGTGCATCTTCATAACCGAGGTCTCTTGCATTTCCCTACAAGTAATTGGATCTCATATGCAGATGTTTAGTGAAGTAGAATGTAAAAAATCAAATGCAACTACACAAGAACTAGTCTGTAACTTTCGTTCGGAATCAGTTTTGCACAGTGTTAACTGAAACACGGATATCTGACTCATACGGAGTCGGTTTTGGCTCCACAAGTAGGCAAAACGTTTGCGATGACTAGATGCTTCAAAGTATTCTGTCACATGGAAATTTTGGAGAACTTTTCTTAATGAGTTCGTTCAGAAACTTGTATAGAAACTTTCTTAATGAGCACTCGACAAACACATTTCGAGAACATACACAAAGTCCCAGCTATGGACCTAGTGCATCATCATTACTGAGGTCTCTTGCATTTCCCTACAAGTAATTGGATCTCATATGCAGATGTTTAGTGAAGTAGAATGGAAAAAATCAAATGCAACTACACAAGAACTTGTCTCAGAATCGCTGCTCGAATCAGTTTTGTGCAGTGTTAACTGAAACATGGATATCTGACTCATACGGAGTCCGTTTTGGCTCCACAAGTAGTAAAAACATTTGTGACGACCAGATGCTTCAAGGGATTCTTTCACATGGTACTTTTGGAGAACTTTTCTTAAGGAGTTCGTTCAGAAACTTGTGTAGAAACTTTCTTAATGAGCACTCGACAAACGCATTTCGAGAACATACACAAAGTCCCAGCTATGGACTTAGTGCATCATCATAACTGAGGTATCTTGCATTTCCTACAAATAATTGGATCTCATATGCAGATGTTTAGTGAAGTAGAATGGAAAAAATCGAATGCAACTACACAAGAACTAGTCTGTAATTGTCGTTCGGAATCAGTTTTGGGCAGTGTTAACTGAAACATGGATATCTGACTCATACGGAGTCTGTTTTGGCTCCACAAGTAGTCAAAACATTTGTAACGTCCAGATGCTTGAAAGGATTCTTTCCTAGGAAACTTTTGGAGAACTTTTCTTAAGGAGTTCGTTCAGAAACTTGTATAGAAACTATCTTAATGAGCACTCGACAAACGCATTTCGAGAACATACACAAAGTCCCAGCTATGTACTTAGTGCATCATCATAACTGAGGTCTGTTGCATTTACCTACAAATAATTGGATCTCATATTCAGATGTTTAGTGAAGTAGAATGGAAAAAATCGAATGCAACTACACAAGAACTATTCTGTAACTGTCGTTCGGAATCAGTTTTGCGCAGTGTTAACTGAAACATGCATGGATATCCGACTCATCCGTAGTCCCTTTTGGCTCCACAAGTAGTCAAAACGTTTTTGAAGACTAGATACTTCGAAAGAATTCTTTCATAGGGAACTTTTGGAGAACTTTTCTTAAAGAGTTCATTCAGAAACTTGTATAGAACCTTTCGTAATGAGCACTCGACAAACATATATCGAGCACATACACAAAGTCCCAGTTATGGACCTAGTGCATCATCATAACTGAGTTCTCTTGCATTTCCTACAAGTAATTGGATCTCATATGGAGATGTTTAGTGAAGTAGAATGGAAAAAATCGAATGCAACTACACAAGAACTAGTTTATAACTGTCGTTTAGAATCAGTTTTGCGCAGTGTTAACTGAAACATGGATATCTGACTCATACGGAGTCCGTTTAGTCTCCACAAGTAGTCAAAACGTTTGCGACGACAAGATGCTTCAAAGGATTCTTTCACAGGGAAGTTTTGGGGAACTTTTCTTAAGGAGTTCGTTCAGAAACTTGTATAGAAACTTTCTTAATGAGAATTCGACAAACGCATTTCGATAACGTACACACAGTCCCAGCTATGGACCTAGTGCATCATCATAACTGAGGTCTTTTGAATTTCCCTACAAGTAATTGGATCTCATATGGAGATGTTTAGTGAAGTAAAATGGAAAAAATCAAATGCAACTACACAAGAACTAGTCTGTAATTGTTGTTCGGAATTAGTTTTGCGTAGTGTTAACTAAAACATGGATATCTGACTCATACGGAGTCTGTTTTGGCTCCAAAAGTAGTTAAAACGTTTCTGACGACCATATGCTTCAAGGGATTCTTTCACATGGAACTTTTGGAGAACTTTTCTTATGGAGTTCGTTCAGAAACTTGTATTGAAACTTTCTTAATGAGCACTCGACAAACGCATTTCGAGAACATACACAAAGTCCCAGCTATGGACCTAGTGCATCATCATAAATGATGTCTCTTGCATTTCCCTACAAGTAATTGGATCTCATATGGAGATGTTTAGTGAAGTAGAAAGGAAAAAAATCAAATGCAACTACACAAGAACTAGTCTGTAACTGTCGTTCGGGATTAGTTTTGGGCAGTGTTAACTGAAACATGGATATCTGACTCATACGGAGTCCATTTTGGCTCCACAATTAGTCAAAACGGTTGTGACGACCAGATGCTTCAAATGATTCTTTCATAGGGAATTTCTGGAGAACTTTTCTTAAGGAGTTCGTTCAGAAACTTGTGTAGAAACTTTCTCAATGAGCACTCGACAAATGCATTTCGAGAACATACACAAAGTCCCAGCTATGGACCTAGTGCACCTTCATAACCGAGGTCTCTTGCATTTCCCTACAAAAAATTGGATCTCATATGCAGATGTTTAGTGAAGTAGAATGTAAAAAATCAAATGCAACTACACAAGAACTAGTCTGTAACTTTCGTTCTGAATCAGTTTTGCACAATGTTAACTGAAACACGGATATCTGACTCATACGGAGTCGGTTTTGGCTCCACAAGTAGGCAAAATGTTTGCGACGACTAGATGCTTCAAAGTATTCTGTCACATGGAAATTTTGGAGAACTTTTCTTAATGAGTTCGTTCAGAAACTTGTATAGAAACTTTCTTAATGAGCACTCGACAAACGCATTTCGAGAACATACACAAAGTCCCAGCTATGGACCTAGTGCATCATCATTACTGAGGTCTCTTGCATTTCCCTACAAGTAATTGGATCTCATATGCAGATGTTTAGTGAAGTAGAATGGAAAAAATCAAATGCAACTACACAAGAACTTGTCTCAGAATCGCTGCTCGAATCAGTTTTGTGCAAAGGTTAATCAAACATGGATATCGACTCATACGGAGTCCGCTTTGGCTCCACAAGTAGTAAAAACATTTGTGACGACCAGATGCTTCAAGGGATTCTTTCACATGGTACTTTTGGAGAACTTTTCTTAAGGAGTTCGTTCAGAAACTTGTGTAGAAACTTTCTTAATGAGCACTCGACAAACGCATTTCGAGAACATACACAAAGTCCCAGCTATGGACTTAGTGCATCATCATAACTGAGGTATCTTGCATTTCCCTACAAATAATTGGATCTCATATGCAGATGTTTAGTGAAGTAGAATGGAAAAAATTGAATGCAACTACACAAGAACTAGTCTGTAATTGTCGTTCGGAATCAGTTTTGGGCAGTGTTAACTGAAACATGGATATCTTACTCATACGGAGTCTGTTTTGGCTCCACAAGTAGTCAAAACATTTGTAACGTCCAGATGCTTGAAAGGATTCTTTCCTAGGAAACTTTTGGAGAACTTTTCTTAAGGAGTTCGTTCAGAAACTTGTATAGAAACTATCTTAATGAGCACTCGACAAACGCATTTCGAGAACATACACAAAGTCCCAGCTATGTACTTAGTGCATCATCATAACTGAGTCTGTTGCATTTCCCAACAAATAATTGGATCTCATATGAAGATGTTTAGTGAAGTAGAATGGAAAAAATCGAATGCAACTACACAAGAACTATTCTGTAACTGTCGTTCGGAATCAGTTTTGCACAGTGTTAACGTAAACATGCATGGATATCCGACTCATCCGTAGTCCCTTTTGGCTCCACAAGTAGTCAAAACGTTTGTGAAGACTAGATACTTCGAAAGAATTCTTTCATAGGGAACTTTTGGAGAACTTTTCTTAAAGAGTTCATTCAGAAACTTGTATAGAACCTTTCGTAATGAGCACTCGACAAACATATATCGAGCACATACACAAAGTCCCAGTTATGGACCTAGTGCATCATCATAACTGAGTTCTCTTGCATTTCCTACAAGTAATTGGATCTCATATGGAGATGTTTAGTGAAGTAGAATGGAAAAAATCAAATGCAACTACACAAGAACTAGTCTATAATTGTCGTTCAGAATCAGCTTTTGCGCAGTGTTAACTGAAACATGGATATCTGACTCATACGGAGTCCGTTTAGTCTCCACAAGTAGTCAAAACGTTTGCGACGACAAGATGCTTCAAAGTATTCTTTCACAAGGAAGTTTGGGGAACTTTTCTTAAGGAGTTCGTTCAGAAACTTGTATAGAAACTTTCTTAATGAGAACTCGACAAACGCATTTCGATAATGTACACAAAGTCCCAGCTATGGACCTAGTGCATCATCATAACTGAGGTCTTTTGAATTTCCCTACAAGTAGTTGGATCTCATATGGAGATGTTTAGTGAAGTAAAATGGAAAAAATCAAATGCAACTACACAAGAACTAGTCTGTAACTGTCGTTCGGAATTAGTTTTGCGCAGTGTTAACTGAAACATGGATATCTGACTCATACGGAGTCTGTTTTGGCTCCAAAAGTAGTTAAAACGTTTCTGACGACCATATGCTTCAAGGGATTCTTTCACATGGAACTTTTGGAGAACTTTTCTTATGGAGTTCGTTCAGAAACTTGTATTGAAACTTTCTTAATGAGCACTCGACAAACGCATTTCGAGAACATACACAAAGTCCTAGCTATGGACCTAGTGCATCATCATAACTGAGGTCTTTTGAATTTCCCTACAAGTAGTTGGATCTCATATGGAGATGTTTAGTGAAGTAAAATGGAAAAAATCAAATGCAACTACACAAGAACTAGTCTCAGAATCGCTGCTCGAATTAGTTTTTGGCAGTGTTAAGCTGAAACATGGATATCGACTCATACGGAGTCCATTTTGGCTCCACAAGTAGTCAAAACGTTTGACGACCAGATGCTTCAAGGGATTCTTTCACATGGAACTTTTGGAGAACTTTTCTTATGGAGTTCGTTCAGAAACTTGTATTGAAACTTTCTTAATGAGCACTCGACAAACGCATTTCGAGAACATACACAAAGTCCTAGCTATGGACCTAGTGCATCATCATGACTGAGGTCTGTTGCATTTCCCTACAAGTAATTGGATATCATATGGAGATTTTTAGTGAAGTAGAATGGAAAAAATTGAATGCAACTACACAAGAACTAGTCTGTAACAGTCGTTCAGAATCAGTTTTGTGCAGTGTTAATTGAAACATGGATATCTGACTCATATGGAGTCCGTTTTGGCTCCACAAGTAGTCAAAACGTTTGTGACGACCAAATACTTCATAGGATTCTTTCACATGGAACTTTTGGAGAACTTTTCTTAATGAGTTCGTTCAGAAACTGGTATAGAAACTTTCTTTAGGAGCACTCGACAAACGCATTTCGGGAACATACACAAAGTCCCAGCTATGGACCTAGTGCATCATCATAACTGAGGTCTCTTTCATTTCCCTACAAGAAATTGGATCTCATATGGAGATGTATAGTGAAGTAGAATGAAAAAAATCGAATGAAACTACACAAGAACTAGTCTGTAACTTCCGTTCGGAATCAGTTTTGCGCAGTGTTAACTAAAACATAGATATCTGATCCATACGGGGTCTCCACAAGTAGGCAAAACGTTTGTGACGAACAGATGCTTCATAGGATTCTTTCACAGGGAACTTTTGGAGAACTTTTCTTAAGGAGTTCGTTAGGAAACTGTTATAGAAGGTTTCTTAATGTGCACTCGACAAACGCACTTCGAGAACATACACAAAGTCCCAGCTATGGACCTGGTGCATCATCATAACTAAGGTCTCTTGCATTTCCTTGCAAGTAATTGGATCTCATATGGAGATGTTTACTGAAGTAGAATGTAAAAAAATCGAATGCAACTACACAAGAACTAGTCTGTAAATGTCGTTCGGAATCAGTTTTGCTGAGTGTTAACTGAAACATGGATATCTGACAGATTCCATTTTGGCTCCACAAGTAGTCAAAACGTTTGTGATGACTAGATGCTTCAAAGGATTCTTTCACAGGGAAATTTTGGAGAACTTTTCTTAAGGAGTTCGTTCAGAAACTTGTATAGAAACTTTCTTAAGGAGCACTCGACAAACACATTTCAAGAACATACACAAAGTCCCACCTATGGACCTAGTGCATTATCATAACTGAGGTCTCTTGCATTTCCGTACAAGTAATTCGATCTCATATGGAGATGTTTTGTGCAGAAGTATGGAAAAAAATTAAATGCAACTACACAAGAACTAGTCTGGAACTGTCGTTCGGAATCAGTTTTCCGCAGTGTTAACTCAAACATGGATATCTGACTCATACGGAGTCTGTTTTGGCTCCACATGTAGTCAAAACATTTTTGACCACCAGATGCTTCAAAAGGATTCTTTCACACGGAACTTTTGGAGAACTTTTCTTAAGGATTTCGTTCAGAAACTAGGATAGAAACTTTCTTAATGAGCACTCGACAAATACATTTCGAGAACATACACAAAGTCCCAGCTATGGACCTAGTGCATCATCATAACTGAGGTCACTTGAATTTGCCTACAAGTAATTGGATCTCGTATGGAGATGTTTAGTGAAGTAGAATGGAAAAAATCGAATACAACTACACAAGAACTAGTCTGTAAAAGTCGTTCGTAATCAGTTGCGTGTAGTGTTAACTAAAACATGGATATCTAACTCATATGGAGTCCATTTTGGCTCCACAAGTAGTCAAAACGTTCATTACGACCAGATGCCTCAAAGGATTCTTTCACAGGCAACTTTTGGAGAATTTTTCTTAAGGAATTCGTTCAGACACTTGTATAGAAACTTTCTTAATGAGCACTCGACAAATGCATTTCGAGAACATTCACAAAGTCCCAGCTATGGACCTTGTGCATCATCATAACTGAGGTCTCTTGGATTTCCCTACAAGTAATTGGATCTCATATGGAGATGTTTAGTGAAGTAGAATGGATAAAATCGAATGCAACTACACAAGAACTAGTCTGTATCTGTCGTTCGGAATCAGTTTTGTGTAGTGTTAAATGAAACATGGATATCTGACTCGTACGGAGTCCGTTTTGGCTCCACAAGTAGTCAAAACATTTTTGACGACCAGATGCTTCAAAAGGATTCTTTCACACGGAAGATTTGGAGAACTTTTCTTAAGGAGTTCGTTCAGAAAATTGTATAGAAACTTTCTTAATGAGCACTCGATGAACGCATTTCGAGAACATACACAAAGTCCCAGCAATGGACCTAGTGCATCCTCATAACTGAGGTCTCTTGCATTTCCCTACAAGTAATTGGATCTCATATGGAGATGTTTAGTGAAGTAGAATGGAAAAAATTGAATGCAACTACACAAGAACTAGTCTCAGAATCGCTGCTCGAATTAAATTTTGCAGTGTTAACTGAAACATGGATATCTGACTCATACGGAGTCTGTTTTGGCTCCACAAGTAGTCAAAACGTTTATGATGACCAGATGCTTCAAAGGATTCTATCACATGGAACTTTTGGAGAACTTTTCTTAAGGAGTTCGTTCAGAAACTTGTACAGAAACTTTCTTAATGAGCACTTGCCAAATGAATTTCGAGAACATACACAAAGTCCCAGCAATGGACCTAGTGCATCATCATAACTGAGGTCTCTTGCATTTGCCTACAAGTAATTAGATCCCATATGGAGATGTTTAGTGAAGTAGAATGGAAAAAATCGAATCCAACTACACAAGAACTAGTCCAGAATCGCTGCTCGAATCAGTTTTGTGTAGTGTTAACTGAAACATGGATATCTGACTCATACGGAGTCCGTTTGGGCTCCACAAGTAGTCAAAACGTTCGTTACGACCAGATGCTTCAAATGATTCTTTCACAGGGAACTTTTGGAGAAATTTTCTTCAGGATTTTGTTCAGAAACTTGTATAGAAACTTTCTTAATGAGCACTCGACAAACGCATTTCGAGAACATACACAAAGTCCCAGCTATCGACCTAGTGCACCATAAAACCTGAGGTCTCTTGCATTTCCCTACAGTAATTGGATGTGATATGCACATGTTTAGTGAAGTAGAATGGAAAAAATCGAATGCAACTACACAAGAACTAGTCTGTAACTGCCGTTCGGAATCAATTTTGCGAAGAGTTAACTGAAACATGGATATCCGACTCATACGTAGTCCCTTTTCACTCGAAAAGTAGTCAAAACGTTTGTGATGACCAGATGCTTCAAAGGATTCTTTCACAGGGAAATTTGGAGAACTTTTCTTAAGGAGTTCGTTCAGAAACTTGTATAGAAACTTTCTTAAGGAGCACTCGACAAACACATTTCAGGAACATACACAAAGTCCCAGCTATGGACCTAGTGCAACATCATAACTGAGGTCTCTTGCATTTCCCTACAAGTAATTGGATCTCATATGGAGATGTTTAGTGAAGTAGAATGGAAAAATTCGAATGCAACTACACAAGAACTAGTCTATATCTGTCGTTTGGAATCAGTTTTGCGTAGTGTTAACAAAAACATGGATATCTGACTCGTACGGAGTCCGTTTTGGCTCCACAAGTAGTCAAAACGTTTGTGACGACCAGATGCTTCAAGGGATTCTTTCACATGGTACTTTTGGAGAACTTTTCTTAAGGAGTTCGTTCAGAAACTTGTGTAGAAACTTTCTTAATGAGCACTCGACAAACGCATTTCAAGAACATACACAAAGTCCCAGCTATGGATTTAGTGCATCATTATAACTGAGGTCTCTTGCATTTCCCTACAAATAATTAGATCTCATATGGAGATGTTTTGTGAAGAAGAATGAAAAAAAATCAAATGCAACTACACAAGAACTAGTCTCAGAATCGCTGCTCGAATCAATTTTGTGCAGTTTTAATCTGAAACATTGATATCGACTCATACGGAGTCCGTTTAGGCTCCACAAGTAGTCAAAACATTTTTGACGACCAGATGCTTCAAAGGATTCTTTCACACGGAACATTTGGAGAACTTTTCTTAAGGAGTTCGTTCAGAAAATTGTATAGAAACTTTCTTAATGAGCACTCGATGAACGCATTTCGAGAACATACACAAAGTCCCAAAGAATGGACCTAGTGCATCATCATAACTGAGGTCTCTTGCATTTCCTACAAGTAATTGGATCTCATATGGAGATGTTTAGTGAAGTAGAATGGAAAAAATTGAATGCAACTACACAAGAACTAGTCTGTAACTGTCGTTCGGAATTAAATTTGCGCAGTGTTAACTAAAACATGGATATCTGACTCATACGCAGTCTGTTTTGGCTCCACAAGTAGTCAAAATGTTTAGGATGACCAGATGCTTCAAAGGATTCTATCACAGGGAACTTTTGGAGAACTTTTCTTAAGGAGTTCGTTCAGAAACTTGTACAGAAACTTTCTTAATGAGCACTCGCCAAATGAATTTCGAGAACATACACAAAGTCCCAGCAATGGACC
>CM038680.1:143158500-143367562 GCA_021605205.1 Aegilops longissima | reverse complement strand
AGTTCTGCACACGCTCAGCTCGATGACGCCCCTCGAACTCCGATCCAGCCGAGTGTTGAGGAGAGTTTAGTCAACCTGACGGCGTGGTGACGATGATGATGTTCCACCGGCGCAGGGCCGCGCTAAGCTCCGCAACGGTATATTCGAGGTGTAATTTGGTGGAAGGGGCACCGCACACGGCTAAGGAATCGATCTCAATGATCAACTTGTGTGTCATGGGTGCCCCCCCCCTCAGATATAAAGGAGGGAAGGGAGGGGCTGGCGGCCAGGAGGGAGGCGCACCAGGGTGTCCTACTCCTACTAGGAGTAGGATTCCCCCAAATCCTAGTCCAACTAGGGTTTGACCAAGGGAGAGGGAGAGAGAGCGCCACCCCTCTCCTAATCCTAATAGGACTAGGGAAGGGGGAGGGCTGCGCCAGCTATAGGGCCCCTTTCTTTCCCCTTAAGGCCCATCAAGGCCCATTGACTCCCCGGGGTTCGGTAACCCCTGCATCGAAAAATTCCCAATTTCACCCGGAGTGATTCCGAGTCCAAACATAGGCTTCCAATATATCAATCTTTATGTCTCGACCATTTCGAGACTCCTCGTCATGTCCGTGATCTCATCCGGACTCAACAACCTTCGTACATCAACATCATAAAACTCATAGTAACCGCCATCGAACGTTAAGCGTGCGGACCCTACGGGTTCGAGAACTATGTAGACATGACCGAGACACCTCTCGGTCAATAACCAATAGCGGACCTGGATGCCCATATTGGTTCCTACATATTCTACGAAGATCTTTATCGGTCGATCAAGATAACAACATACGTTGTTCCCTTTGTCATCGGTATGTTACTTGCCCGAGATTCGATCGTCGGTATCCAATACCTAGTTCAATCTCGTTATCGCAAGTCTCTTTACTCGTTCCGTAATACATCATCTCATAACTAACTCATTAGTTACAATGCTTGCAAGGCTTAGGTGATGTGCATTACCGAGAGGGCCCAGATACCTCTCCGACAATCGGAGTGACAAATCCTAATCTCAAATATGCCAACCCAACATGTACCTTCGGAGACACCTGTAATGTACCTTTATAATCACCCGATTCACGCTGTGACGCTTGGTAGCACCCAAAGTGTTCCTCGGCAAACGGGAGTTGCATAATCTCATAGTCATAGGAACATGTATAAGTCATGAAGAAAAGCACTAGCAACAAACTATACGATCAAAAGTGCTATGCTAATGGAATGGGTCATGTCAATCAGATCATTCAACCAATGATGTGATCCCATTAATCAAATAACAACTCCTTGTTCATGGTTAGGAAACATAACCATCTTTGATTAACGAGCTAGTCAAGTAGAGGCATACTAGTGACACTCTGTAGGTTTATGTATTCACACATGTATTATGTTTCCGGTTAATACAATTCTAGCATGAATAATAAACATTTATCATGATATAAGGAAATAAATAATAACATTTATTATTGCCTCTAGGGCATATTTCCTTCATCCTCCCACTTGCACTAGAGTCAATAATCTAGATTACACAAGAATGATTCTAACACCCATGGAGTCTTGGTGCTGATCATGTTTTGCTCGTGGAAGAGGCTTAGTCAACGGTCTGCAACATTCAGATCCGTATGTATCTTGCATATCTCTATGTCTCCCACCGACCAAATCCGGATGGAGTTGAAGCGCCTTTTGATGTGCTTGGTTCTCTTGTGAAATCTGGATTCCTTTGCCAAGGCAATTGCACCAGATTGTCACAAAAGATTTTCATTGGACCCGATACACTAGGTACAACACCTAGATCGGTTATGAACTCCTTCATCCAGACTCCTTCATTAGCTGCTTCGAAGCAGCTATGTACTCAGCTTCACATGTAGATCCCAGCGACGCTTTGTTTGGAACTGCACCAACCGACAGCTCCACCGCTTAATGTAAATACGATCCGGTTTGCGATTTAGAATCGTCTCGGATCAGTGTCAAAGCTTGCATCGACGTAACTGCCATTTACGAGCTCTTTGTCACCGCCATAAATGAGAAACATATCCTTAGTTCTTCTCAAGTACTTAAGGATGTTCTTGACCGCTGTCCAATGATCCACTCTGGATTACTTTGGTACCTGCTCGCTAAACTTACAAAGGCACACATCAGGTCTGGTACACAGCATTGCATACATGATAGAGCCTATGGCTGAAGCATAGGGAACATCTTTCATTTTCTCTCTATCTTCTGCGGTGGTCGGGCATTGAGTCTTACTCAACTTCACACCTTGTAATACCGGCAAGAACCCTTTCTTTGCCTCGATCCATTTTGAACTTTTTCAAAACTTTATCAAGGTATGTGCTTTGTGAAAGTCCTATTAAGCGCCTTGATCTATCTCTATAGATCTTAATGCCCAATATGTAAGCAGCTTCACCGAGGTCTTTCATCGAAAAACTTTTATTCAAGTATCCCTTTATGCTATCCAGAATTCTATATCATTTCCGATCAATAATATGTCATCCACATATAATATCGAAATGCTACAGAGCTCCCACTCACTTTCTTGTAAATACAGGCTTCTCCAAAAGTCTCAGATAAACCCAAATGCTTTGATCACACTATCAAAACGTTTATTCCAACTCCGAGAGGCTTGCACCAGTCCATAAATGGATCGCTGGAGCTTGCACACTTTGTTAGCTCCCTTTGGATCGACAAAACCTTCTGGTTGCATCATATACAACTCTTCTTCCGTAAATCCATTCAGAATGAAGTTTTAACATCCATTTGCCAAATTTCATAATCATAAAATGCGGCAATTGCTAACATGATTCGGACGGACTTAAGCATCGCTACGGGTGAGAAGGTCTCATCGTAGTCAATCCCTTGAACTTGTCGAAAACCTTTTGCAACAAGTCGAGCTTTATAGACGATAACATTACCATCAGCGTCGGTCTTCTTCTTGAAGATCCATTTGTTCTCAATTGCTTGCCGATCATCGGGCAAGTCAACCAAAGTCCACACTTTGTTCTCATACATGGATCCCATCTCAGATTTCATGGCCTCAAGCCATTTTGTGGAATCTGGGCTCACCATCGCTTCTTCATAGTTCGTGGGTTCATCATGTTCCAAGAACATGACTTCCAAAACAGGATTACCGTACCACTCAGTGCGGATCTTGTTCTGGTTGATCTACGGTTCTGAGAAACTTGATCTGAAGTTTCATGATCATCATCATTAGCTTCCTCCCTATTTGGTGTAGGTGTCACGTAAACTGTTTTCGTGATGTACTACTTCTCAATAAGGGAGTAGATACAGTTATCTCATCAAGTTCTACTTTCCTCCCACTCACTTCTTTCGAGAGAAACTCCTTCTCTAGAAAGTTTCCAATTTAGCAACAAAAATCTTGCCTTCGGATCTGTGATAGAAGGTGTACCCAACTGTCTCCTTTGGGTATCCTATGAAGACACATTCGATTTGGGTTCGAGCTTATCAGGTTGAAGCTTTTTCACATAAGCATCGCAGCCCCAAACTTTCAAAACGACAACTTTGGTTTCTTGCCAAACCACAGTTCATAAGGCGTCGCTTCAACGGATTTAGATGGTGCCCTATTTAAAGTGAATGTAGCCGCCTCTAAAGCATAACCCCAAAACGATAGCGGTAAATTAGTAAGAGACATCATAGATCGCACCATATCTAATAAAGTACGATTACGACGCTCGACACACCATTACGCTGTGGTGTTCCGGTGGCGTAAGTTGCAAACTATTCCGCATTGTTTCAAATGTAGGCCAAACTCAGAACTCAAATATTCTCCTCCACGATCAGATCGTAGGAACTTTATTTTCTTGTTACGATGATTTTCCACTTCACTCTGAAATTCTTTGAACTTTTCAAATGTTTCAGACTTGTGTTTCATTAAGTAGATATACCCATATCTGCTCAAATCATCTGTGAAGGTGAGAAAATAACGATATCCGCCATTTAGCCTCAACATTCATTGGACCACATACATCAAGATGTATGATTTCCAATAAATCTGTTGCTCTCTCCATAGTTCCGGAGAACGGTGTTTTAGTCATCTTGCCCATAAGGCACGGTTCGCAAGTGCCAAGTGATTCATAATCAAGTGACTCCAAAAGTCCATCAAGATGGAGTTTCTTCATGCGTTTACACCGATATGACCTAAACGGCAATGCCACAAATAAGTTGCACCATCATTATCAACTCTGCATCTTTTGGTTTCAACATTATGAATATGTGTATCACTACTATCAAGATTAAGTAAAACAAACCATTCTTCAATGGTGCATGACCATAAAAGATATTATTCATATAAATAGAACAACCATTATTCTCTCGATTTAATGAATAACCGCCTCGCATCAAACAAGATCCAGATATAATGTTCATGCTCAACGATGGTACTAAATAACAATTATTTAGGTCTAATACTAATCCGAAGGTAGATGTAGAGGTAGCGTGTCGATCTGCGATCACATCGACTTTGGAACCATTTCCCACGCGATCGTCACCTCGCCCTTAGCCAATCTTCGCTAATCCGTAGCCCTGCTTCGAGTTGCAAATATTAGCAATGTAACCAAGATCAAATACCAGTGCTCTATCGAGTATTAGTAAGGTACACATCAATAACAAGTATATCACATATACCTTTGTTAACCTTGCCATCCTTCTTATCCGCCAAATACTTGGGGCAGTTCCGCTTCAAAGGACCAGCCTGCTTGCAATAGAAGCACTCAGGCCAGAGCTTAGGACCAGACTTGGGTTTCTTCTCTTGATCAGCAACTTGCTTGCCGCTCTTTTGAAGTTTCCTTTTCTTTCCTTTGCCCTTTTCTTGAAACTAGTGGTTTTGTTAACCATCAACACTTGATGCTCCTTTTGATTTCTACCTCCATGCTTTCAAAGATCGCCAAGAGCTCGGGCATAGTTTTGGTCATCCCTTGCATATTATAGTTCATCACGAAGCTCTTGTAGCTTGGTGGCAGTGATTGGAGAATTCTGTCAATGACGCAATCATCCGGAAGATTAACTCCCAGTTGAATCAAGTGATTGTTATATCCGACATTCTGAGTATATGCTCACCGACAGAACCATTCTCCTCCATCTTACAGCTATAGAACTTATTGGAGACTTCATATCTCTCAATCCGGGCATTCGCTGAATATTAACTTCAACTCCTGGAACATCTCATATGCTCCATGGTGTTCAAAACGACGTTGAAGTCCCGGTTCTAAGCCGTAAAGCATGGCACACTCGAACTATAGAGTAGTCATCAGCTTTGCTTTGCCAGACGTTCACAACTTCGGCGCAGCCCTTGCACCAGGCCCGGCACCTAACGGTGCTTCCAGGACGTAATTCTTTTGTGCAGCAATAAGGATAATCCTCAAATTACGGACCCAGTCCGTAATTGCTGCCATCATCTTTCAACTTTGCTTTCTCAAGGAACGCATTAAAATTCAACGGAACAACAAAGACGAGCCATCTATCTACACATCATAGACAAGCAAGATACTATCAGGTACTAAGTTTCATGATAAATTTTAAGTTCAATTAATCATATTACTTAAGAACTCCCACTCAGAAAAATATCCCTCCAATTCTCTAAGTGATTATGTGATCCATTTCAACTACACCATGACCGATCATCACGTGTGATGGAGTAGTTTCAATGGTGAACATCAATATGTTGATCATATCTACTATATGATTCACGCCGACCTTCGGTCTCCGTGTTCGAGGTCATATCTTATATGCATAGCTCGTCAAGTATAACCTGAGTATTCGCGTGTGCAACTGTTTTGCACCGTTGTATTTGAACGTAGAGCCTATCACACCCGATCATCACGTGGTGTCTCAAAGACGAAGAACTTTCGAACGGTGCATACTCGGGAGAACACTTCTTGATAATTTAGTAAGGGATCATCTTATAATGCTACCGTCAATCAAAGCAAAATAAGATGCATAAAGGATTAACATCACATGCAATCAATATAAGTGATATGATATGGCCATCATCATCTTGTGCTTGTGATCTCCATCTCCAAGCACCGCCATGATCACCATCGCCACCGCGCGACACCTTGATCTCCATCGTAGCATCGTTGTCGTCTCGCCAACTATTGCTTCTACGACTATCGCTACTACTTAGTGATAAAGTAAAGCAATTACATGGCGTTTGCATTTCATACAATAAAGCGACAACCATATGGCTCCTGCCAGTTGCCGATAACTCGTTACAAAACATGATCATCTCATACAATAAAATATAGCATCACGTCTTGACCATATCACATCACAACATGCCCCTGCAAAAACAAGTTAGACGTCCTCTACTTTGTTGTTGCAAGTTTTACGTGGCTGCTACGGGCTGAGCAAGAACCGTTCTTACCTACGCATCAAAGCCACAACGATACTTCGTCAAATAGACTCCGTTTTAACCTTCTCAAGGACCGGGCGTAGCCACACTCGGTTCAACTAAAGTGAGAGAGACAGACACCCGCCACCACCTTTAAGCAACGAGTGCTCACAGCGGTGAAACCAGTCTCGCGTAAGCGTCTGCAGTAATGTCGGTCCGGCCGCTTCATCTCACAATACCGCTGAACCAAAGTATGACATGCTGGTAGGTAGTATGACTTGTATCGCCCACAACTCACTTGTGTTCTACTCGTGCATATGACATCAACGCATAAAACCAGGCTCGGATGCCACTTTGTTGGGGAACGAGTAATTTCAAAATTTTCCTACGATCACGCAAGACCATGGTGATGCATAGCAACGAGATGAGAGTGTTGTCTCACGCACCCTCGAGACCAGCAACGGAAGCGTTGACGCAACGTAGAGGAAGTAGTCGATTTCTTCCCGATCCAACCGATCCAAGTACCGAACGTCGGCACCTCCGAGTTCTGCACACGCTCAGCTCGATGACGCCCCTCGAACTCCGATCCAGCCGAGTGTTGAGGAGAGTTTAGTCAAGACGACGGCGTGGTGACGATGATGATGTTCCACCGCGCAGGGCTTCGCCTAAGCTCCGCAGCGGTATATTCGAGGTGTAATTTGGTGGAAGGGGCACCGCTGCACGGCTAAGGAATCGATCTCAATGATCAACTTGTGTGTCATGGGGTGCCCCTGCCCTGATATAAAGGAGGAAGGGGAGGGCTGGCCGGCCAGAGGGAGGCGCATCAGGGTGTCCTACTCCTACTAGGAGTAGGATTCCCCCAAATCCTAGTCCAACTAGGGTTTGACCAAGGGGAGGGAGAGAGGCGCCACCCCTTCTCCTAATCCTAATAGGACTAGGGAAGGGGAGGGCTGCGCCAGCCATAGGGCCCCCTTTCTCTTTCCCCTTAAGGCCCATCAAGGCCCATTGACTCCCGGGGTTCCGGTAACCCCGGTACTCGAAAATTCCCAATTTCACCCGGAGTGATTCCGAGTCCAAACATAGGCTTCCAATATATCAATCTTTATGTCTCGACCATTTCGAGACTCCTCGTCATGTCCGTGATCTCATCCGGACTCAACAACCTTCGTACATCAACATCATAAAACTCATAGTAACTGCCATCGAAACGTTAAGCGTGCGGACCCTACGGGTTCGAGAACTATGTAGACATGACCGAGACACCTCTCGGTCAATAACCAATAGCGGACCTGGATGCCCATATTGGTTCCTACATATTCTACGAAGATCTTTATCGGTCGATCCGCATAACAACATCGTTGTTCCCTTTGTCATCGGTATGTTACTTGCCCGAGATTCGATCGTCGGTATCCAATACCTAGTTCAATCTCGTTACCGGCAAGTCTCTTTACTCGTTCCGTAATACATCATCTCATAACTAACTCATTAGTTACAATGCTTGCAAGGCTTAGGTGATGTGCATTACCGAGAGGGCCCAGAGATACCTCTCCGACAATCGGAGTGACAAATCCTAATCTCGAAATATGCCAACCCAACATGTACCTTCGGAGACACCTGTAATGTACCTTTATAATCACCCGATTCGCTGTGACGTTTGGTAGCACCCAAAGTGTTCCTCGGCAAACGGAGTTGCATAATCTCATAGTCATAGGAACATGTATAAGTCATGAAGAAAAGCACTAGCAACAAACTATACGATCAGGTGCTATGCTAATGGAATGGGTCATGTCAATCAGATCATTCAACCAATGATGTGATCCCATTAATCAAATAACAACTCCTTGTTCATGGTTAGGAAACATAACCATCTTTGATTAACGAGCTAGTCAAGTAGAGGCATACTAGTGACACTCAGAGGTTTATGTATTCACACATGTATTATGTTTCCGTTAATACAATTCTAGCATGAATAATAAACATTTATCATGATATAAGGAAATAAATAATAACATTTATTATTGCCTCTAGGGCATATTTCCTTCACCAGATGGCCTCGTGGCCAATCAGGCCCACCATCACCCCCCTAGTCGGCCCACTCCCTCGCTCCCCACCCCAAACCCTAGCCCTCCGTTACCCCCACTCACCCGATCCCATCGGATCGATTCCCCCCTCACACCACTCGCCGCCTCCCCCACTCCCCGATCCAGATCGGGATCAGGCGACCACCGCGCCTCCACCCCCACCGAGGCCGGGCGCCCGCCCAGCGCCTCACCCATACTCCCCATCGCCGGATGGCGCCGCCCATCCCCGCCGGCGCCTCCTCGCCTCCTCCCCACACGCCTCCTCTTCCCTCCTCCCCGAGGGTAGCCGACGCGACGCCCCCGTCGCTCGTCGCCATAGCCGGCGCCCCCGCCGTCGATCGTCGCGCCTCGCCGGCGCCTCGACGCACACCGCCGGCGCCTCCTCGTCCTTCCCGCCCGAAGCCCTCCCGTCACCGGAGCCGCCACGCCCCGCCGCGCGTCTTCCCTCTCCCGACCAGGTCGGATCGGGCCGACCTCTGCGTCGCCACCCATCGCCGCCGCTGCCGCGCCTGCCTCGCCGCCTTCCTCCTCGCCGGCGCCGTCGTCCCGACGTCCGCCTCACCCCCTGCATAGACCCTACGCCCGATGTGAGCCGCCGCCGCTGCTGCGCCTCGCCTCTCTCTCCCCCTTCTACTCCATGCCGAGGACGCCCGCCCAAGACTTCACTCACGCCAGTGCTCACGCCGAGCTCATGGACACCACCGCCCAGCCCTAGTTCGGCCGACCCACGAGCCCGCGACAACACCGTCCCGCCCGCCTCGACCTCGCCGATCCCGGGACCCGACCTCGCCAGCGCCGCCCGTGGCTCCCTCGTCGGCCGACGGCCTAGCCCCCGCAGCTCTCGCCCCCCCGCGCCACTGCGCCCTCTCCACATCGCCGCTTCTCGCCCCTCGGTAATCACGACCTGTACCGAGCACGCAAACCCCCACATCACCAAAGGGCCCGCCCCATAACGCTTTTAAAATAAAAATAAATAATAAATAAATAAAATTAATAAAATAAAATAAAAATATAATTAATAAATAATTAAGTTAATTAATTTATAATTAATTAATTAAGTAATTACTTAAGTTAATTAATCCGGTTAATTAATACAATTAACTAATTAAGTATAATTAAACTATAATTAATTTAACCTAATCCTAATTAACTTAATTAGAGGATGACAGTGGGCCCCCTGTCCCACATGTCGTGGTTGACTCACCAACCCTGTTGGTCGGTGACGTCAAGATGACATCATGCTTGATGTCATAAATGCCATTTCAAATTAATTAAATAATTAATTAAAATTCCGAAATTAATAAAATCTTTTACAAATCATATCTTTTAATCCGTAATCCGGATTAAAATAATTTCAACATGAAAGTTGCTCAGAACGACGAGACGAATCCGGATACGCAGTCCGTTCGTCCACCACACGTCTCTAACCTATCGAACCTGCAAACTTTCCTCTCCGGTTCATCCGTCTCGACACACGTCCTAACCGGAGAACTTCCGGATGTTTTTTCCCCAACCAAGACCCCTCATACCACGTTAGGGCACGCCTAGTGCTGCGTTAGAACACGCCTAGCTCAGTATGTTGTCCTGTTATGCACTTGCTCGCTATGTATTTACTGCTTCTTCCCCTCTTCTCTCCGGTGACCCCGAGACCGATGTCGATGTCCTCGTGATCGACTACGCCACCGACGACCCCTCTCTGCCGGAGAAACCAGGCAAGCCCCCCTTGATCACTGGATATCGCCTACTCTTCTCTACACTGCTTGCATTAGAGTAGTGTAGCATGTTACTGTTTTCAGATACTCCTATACTGTTGCATAGCCTGTCCTTGTAACTTCTGTTGTTACCTTACCCGCAATCCTATATGCTTAGTATAGGATGCTAGTACATTCATCTGTGGCCCTTCATACTTGTCCGTCTGCCGTGCTATACTATCGGGCCGTGATCACTCGGGAGTTGATCACGGGTATATACTATATATCTTACACTATACATTACCTGTGGTACTGTTCGGAGGTGGGGGCTGAAAGGACGGGTGGCTCCATCCCGGTAGAGATGGGCCTGGGTTCCCGACGGCCCCCGACTGTTACTTTGTGGCGGAGCGGCAGGGCAGGTTGAGACCGCCTAGGAGAGAGGTGGGCCTGGCCTCTGTTCGGCGTTCATGTTACTTAACACGCTTAACGAGGTCTTGGTATTTGATCTGGTCGCTCTGAGCTTATACGCACTAACCATCTACGCGGAGTAGTTATGGGTATCCCGCGTCGTGGTATCACCAAAGTACTTCAGACGTCACGTCGACGAGCGGGCGCCACGGATTGGACTGAACGCTGTTAGGCTAGGTCTGCTTCGGCCGCCCTCAGAACGCAGGTGTGCTTTCAGGCGATGGGCCTGCACCCTGCTGCGCTAGGTTTAGACCGCGTGTTGGCCTCTCTGTTGTGCCTAGGTGGGGCTGCGGCGTGTTGATCTTCTGCGGCCGGGCATGACCCCGGAAAGTGTGTCCGCAAAATGGGATCAAGCGTCTTTGGGTAAGATGGTGCACCCTGCAGGAAGTTAATCTATTCGGATAGCCGTGATCTTGATAACAGGACGACTTGGAGTTGTACCTTGAGCTTATGACAACTAGAACCGGATACTGGATAAAACACACCCTCCCAAGTGCCAGATACAACCGGTGGTCGCTCTCGCTCAGGGTTATGAGCAGGGGATTGCCGGGTAGGATTATTGCTATATGTTGTTACTTGGAGGACTTCCGTTGTCCTCTTCTGTCTGTGCAAGACAGGTGTCCAGAAGCGTAGTCTTCGTTAAGACTAGCTATCCCCCTCTTATTCTGGCATTCTGCAGTTCAGTCCACTGATATGGCCTTTACACATATATCCATGCATATGTAGTGTAGCTCCTTGCTTGAGAGTACTTTGGATGAGTACTCACAGTTGCCTTGTTCCCCCTTTTCCCCCTATCCCTACTCGATTGCTGCAATCAGACGATGGAGCCCAGGAGCGACGCCACCGCCTCGGCGACTACTACTACTCCGGGGCGCCTACTACTACGTGCAGCCCGGCGACAACGACTGGGAGTGACCTAGGAGGATCCCGGGCAGGAGGCCTGCTCCTCTTCGATCAGATCCCAGCTTTGTGCTAGCCATCTTATGGCACCTTGTTTAACTTATGTCCGTACTCAGATATTGTTGCTTCCGCGACTCGCCTATGATCGAGCACTTGTATTCGAGCCCTCGAGGCCCCGGCTTGTATTATGTTGCTTGTATGACTTATTTTATTTGTAGAGTTGTGTTGTGATATCTTCCCGTGAGTCCTTGATCTTGATCGTACACATTTGCGTGCATGATTAGTGTACGATTGAATCGAGGGCGTCACACACAGGGAACTTTTGGAGAACTTTTCTTAAGGAGTTCGTTCAGAAACTTGTATAGAAACTTTCTTAATGAGCACACGACAAACGCATTTCGAGAACATACACAAAGTCCTAGCTATGGAGCTAGTGCACCATAAAACCTGAGGCCTCTTTCATTTCCCTACGAGTAATTGGATGTGATATGGACATGTTTAGTGAAGTAGAATGGAAAAAATCAAGTGCAACTAAACAAGAACTAGTTTGTAATCGTAAACAAAATCTGTTTTGGGCAAAGGTTAATCAAACATGGATATCTGAGTCATACGTAGTCCATTTTGGCTCCACAAGTAGTCAAAACGTTTGTGAGGACCAGATGCTTCAAAGTATTCTTTCATAGGGAACTTTCGGAGAACTTTTTTTCAGGAGTTCATTCAGAAACTTGTATAGAAGCTTTCTTAATGAGCACTCGACAAACGCATTTCGAGAACATACACAAAGTCCCAGCTATGGACTTAGTGCATCATCATAACTGAGGTCTCTTGAAAATCCCTACAATTAATTGGATCTCATATAGGGATGTTTAGTGAAGTAGAATGGAGAAAATCGAATGCAACTACACAAGAACTAGTCTCAGAATCGCTGTTCGAATCAGTTTTGCAATGTTAATCAAACATGGATATCTGACTCATACGGAGTCCGTTTTGGCTCCACAAGTAGTCAAACTGTTTGTGATGACCAGATGCTTCAAAGGATTATTTCACAGGGAACTTTTGGAGAACTTTTCTTAAGGAGTTCGTTCAGAAACTTGTATACAAACTTTCTTAATGAGCACTCGACAAACGCGTTTCGAGAACATACACAAAATCCCAGCTATGGACCAAGTGCATCATCATAACTGAGGTCTCTTGCATTTCCGTATGAGTAATTGGATCTGATATGGAGATGTTTAGTGAAGTAGAATGGAAAAATCGAATGCAACTACACAAGAACTAGTCTGTATCCGTCGTTCTGAATAAGTTTTGCGAAGTGTTAACAGAAACATGGATGTATGACTCATACGGAGTCCGTTTTGGCTCCACAAGTAGTCAAAACGTTTTTGACGACCAGATGCTTCAAAAGGATTCTTTCACACGGAACTTTGGGAGAACTTTTCTTAAGGAGTTCGTTCAGAAACTTGTATAGAAACTTTCTTAATGAGCACTTGACAACGCATTTCGAGAACATACACAAAGTCCCAGCTATGGACCTAGTGCATCATCATAACTGAGGTCTCTTGGATTTCTGTACAAGTAATTGGATCTGATATGGAGATATTTAGTGAATTAGAATAGAAAAATCGAATGCAACTACACAAGAACTAGTCTGTAACGGTCGTTCGGAATCAGTTTTGCGCAGTGTTAACTGAAACATGGATATCTGACTCATACGGAGTCCGTTTTGGCTCCACAAGTAGTCAAAACGTTTGAGATGACCAGATGCTTCAAAGGATTATTTCACATGGAACTTTTGGAGAAGTTTTCTTAAGGAGTTCGTTCAGAAACTTGGATAGAAACTTTCTTAATGAGCACTCGACAAACGCTTTTCGAGAACATACACAAAGTCCCAGCTATGGACCTAGTGCATCATCGTAACTAAGGTCTCTTGCATTTCCGTACGAGTAATTGGATCTGATATGGAGATGCTTAGTGACGTAGAATGGAAATATTCGAATGCAACTACACAAGAACTGGTCTGTAACTGTCGTTCGGAATTAGTTTTGCTCAGTGTTAACTGAAACATGGATATCTAACTCATACGGAGTCTGTTTTGGCTCCACAAGTAGTCAAAACGTTTGTGAAGACTGGATGCTTCAAAGGATTATTTCACAGGGAACTTTTGGAGAACTTTTCTTAAGGAGTTCGTTCAGAAACTTGTATAGAAAATTTCTTAATGAGCACTCGACAAACGCATTTCGAGAACATACACAAAGTCCCAGCAATGGACCTAGTGCATCCTCACAACTGAGGTCTCTTGCATTTCCCTACAAGTAATTTGATCTCATATGGAGATGTTTAGTGAAGTAGAATGGAAAAAATCGAATGCAACTACACAAGAACTAGTCTGTAACTAATGTTCGGAATTAATTTTGCGCAGTGTTAACTGAAACATGGATATCTGACTCATACGGAGTCATTTTTGGCTCCACAAGTAGTCAAAACATTTATGACGACCAGATGCTTCAAAGGATTCTATCACAGGGAACTTTTGGAGAACTTTTCTTAAGGAGTTCGTTCAGAAATTTGTATAGAAACTTTCTTAATGAGCACTCGACAAACGCATTTCGAGAACATACACAAAGTCCTAGCTATGGAGCTAGTGCACCATAAAACCTGAGGCCTCTTTCATTTCCCTACGAGTAATTGGATGTGATATGGACATGTTTAGTGAAGTAGAATGGAAATAATCAAGTGCAACTAAACAAGAACTAGTTTGTAACTGTCGCTCGAAATCAGTTTTGCGCAGTGTTAACTGAAACATGGATATCTGAGTCATACGTAGTCCATTTTGGCTCCACAAGTAGTCAAAACGTTTCTGAGGACCAGATGCTTCAAAGTATTCTTTCATAGGGAACTTTCGGAGAACTTTTCTTGAGGAGTTCGCTCGAAACTTGTATAGAAGCTTTCTTAATGAGCACTCGACAAACGATTTCGAGAACATACACAAAGTCCCAGCTATGGACTTAGTGCATCATCATAACTGAGGTCTCTTGAAAATCCCTACAAGTAATTGGATCTCATATAGAGATGTTTAGTGAAGTAGAATGGAGAAAATCGAATACAACTACACAAGAACTAGTCTCAGAATCGTGCTCGAATCAGTTTTATGCAGTGTTAATCGAAACATGGATATCGACTCATACGGAGTCCGTTTGGCTCCACAAGTAGTCAAACTGTTTGTGATGACCAGATGCTTCAAAGGATTATTTCACAGGAACTTTTGGAGAACTTTTCTTAAGGAGTTCGTTCGAAACTTGTATACAAACTTTCTTAATGAGCACTCGACAAACGCGTTTTCGAGAACATACACAAAATCCCAGCTATGGACCAAGTGCATCATCATAACTAAGGTCTCTTGCATTTCCGTATGAGTAATTGGATCTGATATGGAGATGTTTAGTGAAGTAGAATGGAAAAATCGAATGCAACTACACAAGATCTAGTCTGTATCCGTCGTTCTGAATAAGTTTTGCGCAGTGTTAACAGAAACATGGATGTCTGACTCATACGGAGTCCGTTTTGGCTCCACGAGTAGTCAAAACATTTGTGACGACTAGATGTTTCAAAGGATTCTTTCACAGGGAACTTATGGAGAACTTTTCTTCAGGAGTTCGTTCAGAAACTTGTATAGAAACTTTCTTAATGAGCACTCGACAAACACATTTCGAGAACATACACAAAGTTCCAGCTATGGACCTAGTGCATCATCATAACTGAGATCTCTTGCATTTCCCTACTATTAATTGGATCTCATATGGATGTGTTTAGTGAAGTAGAATGGAGAAAATCGAATGCAACTACATAAGAACTAGTCTGTAACTAGCGTTCGAAATTAATTTTGCGCAGTGTTATCTGAAACATGGATATCTGACTCATACGGAGTCTGTTTTGGCTCCACAAGTAGTCAAAACATTCATGACGACCACATGCTTCAAAGTATTCTATCACAGGGAACTTTTGGAGAACTTTTCTTAAGGAGTTCGTTCAGAAAATTGTATAGAAACTTTCTTAATGAGCACTCGACAAACGCATTTTGAGAACATACACAAAGTCCCAGCTATGGACCTAGTGCATCATCATAACTGAGGTATCTTGCATTCGCCTACAAGTAATTGGATCTCATATGGAGATGTTTAGTGAAGTAGAATGGAAAAAATCGAATGCAACTACACTAGAACTAGTCTGTATATGTTGTTCGGAATCAGTTTTGCGCAGTGTTAACTGAAACATGGACATCTGACTCACACGGAGTCCGTTTTGGCTCACCAAGTAGTCAAACTGTTTGTAAAGACCAGCTGCTTGAAAGGATTCTTTCATAGCCAACTTTTGGAGAACTTTTCTTAAGCAGTTCGTTCAGAAACTTGAATAGAAACTTTCTTAATGAGCACTCGACAAACACATTCCGAGAACATACACAAAGTCCCAGCTATGGACCTAGTGCATCATCATAATTGAGGTCTCTTGTGTTTTCCTTCAAGTAATTGGATCTCATATGGAGATGTTTAGTGACGTAGAATGGAAATATTCGAATGCAACTACACAAGAACTAGTCTGTAACTGTCGTTCAGAATTAGTTTTGCTCAGTGTTAACTGAAACATGGATATCTAACTCATACGGAGTCTGTTTTGGCTCCACAAGTAGTCAAAACGTTTGTGAAGACTGGATGCTTCAAAGGATTCTATCACAGGGAACTTTTGGAGAACATTTCTTAAGGAGTTCGTTCAGAAACTTGTATAGAAAATTTCTTAATAAGCACTCGACAAACGCATTTCGAGAACATACACAAAGTCCCAGCAATGGACCTAGTGCATCCTCACAACTGAGGTCTCTTGCATTTCCCTACAAGTAATTTGATCTCATATGGAGATGTTTAGTGAAGTAGAATGGAAAAAATCGAATGCAACTACACAAGAACTAGTCTGTAACTAATGTTCGGAATTAATTTTGCGCAGTGTTAACTGAAACATGGATATCTGACTCATACGGAGTCATTTTTGGCTCCACAAGTAGTCAAAACGTTTATGACGACCAGATGCTTCAAAGGATTCTATCACAGGGAACTTTTGGAGAACTTTTCTTAAGGAGTTCGTTCAGAAATTTGTATAGAAACTTTCTTAATGAGCACTCGACAAACGCATTTCGAGAACATACACAAAGTCCTAGCTATGGAGCTAGTGCACCATAAAACCTGAGGCCTCTTTCATTTCCCTACGAGTAATTGGATGTGATATGGACATGTTTAGTGAAGTAGAATGGAAATAATCAAGTGCAACTAAACAAGAACTAGTTTGTAACTGTCGCTTGAAATCAGTTTTGCGCAGTGTTAACTGAAACATGGATATCTGAGTCATACGTAGTCCATTTTGGCTCCACAAGTAGTCAAAACGTTTGTGAGGACCAGATGCTTCAAAGTATTCTTTCATAGGGAACTTTCGGAGAACTTTTCTTCAGGAGTTCGTTCAGAAACTTGTATAGAAGCTTTCTTAATGAGCACTCGACAAACGCATTTCGAGAACATACACAAAGTCCCAGCTATGGACTTAGTGCATCATCATAACTGAGGTCTCTTGAAAATCCCTACAAGTAATTGGATCTCATATAGAGATGTTTAGTGAAGTAGAATGGAGAAAATCGAATACACCTACACAAGAACTAGTCTCATGGCGCTGCTCGAATCGGTTTTATGCAGGTTAATGAAACATGGATATCTGACTCATACGGAGTCCGTTTTGGCTCCACAAGTAGTCAAACTGTTTGTGATGACCAGATGCTTCAAAGGATTATTTCACAGGGAACTTTTGGAGAACTTTTCTTAAGGAGTTCGTTCAGAAACTTGTATACAAACTTTCTTAATGAGCACTCGACAAACGCGTTTCGAGAACATACACAAAATCCCAGCTATGGACCAAGAGCATCATCATAACTAAGGTCTCTTGCATTTCCGTATGAGTAATTGGATCTGATATGGAGATGTTTAGTGAAGTAGAATGGAAAAATCGATTGCAACTACACAAGAACTAGTCTGTATCCGTCGTTCTGAATAAGTTTTGCGCAGTGTTAACAGAAACATGGATGTCTGACTCATACGGAGTCCGTTTTGGCTCCACGAGTAGTCAAAACATTTGTGACGACTAGATGTTTCAAAGGATTCTTTCACAGGGAACTTATGGAGAACTTTTCTTCAGGAGTTCGTTCAGAAACTTGTATAGAAACTTTCTTAATGAGCACTCGACAAACACATTTCGAGAACATACACAAAGTTCCAGCTATGGACCTAGTGCATCATCATAACTGAGGTCTCTTGCAAATCCCTACAAGTAATTGGATCTCATATAGAGATGCTTAGTGACGTAGAATGGAAAATTTTGGATGCAACTACACAAGAACTAGTCTGTAACTGTCGTTTGGAATTAGTTTTGCGTAGTGTTAACTGAAACATGGATATCTGACTCATACGTAGTCCGTTTTGGCTCCACAAGTAGTCAAAACATTTGTGACGACTAGATGCTTCAAAGGATTCTTTCACCGGGAACTTGTGGAGAACTTTTCTTAAGGAGTTCGTTCAGAAACTTGTATAGAAACTTTCTTAATGAGCACTCGACAAACACATTTCGAGAACATACACAAAGTTCCAGCTATGGACCTAGTGCATCATTATAACTGAGGTCTCTTGCATTTCCCTACTATTAATTGGATCTCACATGGAGATGTTTAGTGAAGTAGAATGGAGAAAATCGAATGCAACTACACAAGAACTAGTCTCAGAATCGCTGCTCGAATCTGTTTTGCGCAGTGTTAACTGAAACATGGATATCTGACTCATACGGAGTCCATTTTAGCTCCACAAGTAGTCAAAACGTTTGTGATGACCAGATGTTTCAATGTATTATTTCACAGGGAACTTTTGGAGAACTTTTCTTAAGGAGTTCGTTCAGAAACCAATATTGAAACTTTCTTAATGAGCACTCGACAAACGCGTTTCGAGAACATACACAAAGTCCCAGCTATGGACCTAGTGCCTCATCATAACTGAGGTCTCTTGCATTTCTGTATGAGTAATTGGATCTGATATGGATATGTTTAGTGAAGTAGATTGGAAAAATCGAATGCAACTACACAAGAACTAGTCTGTATCTGTCGTTCTGAATAAGTTTTGCGTAGTGTTAACAGAAACATGGATATCTGACTCATACGGAGTCTGTTTTGGCTCCACAAGTAGTAAAAATGTTTGTAACGACCATATGCTGGAAAGGATTCTTTCATATGAAACTTTTGGAGAACTTTTCTTAAGGAGTTCGTTCAGAAATTTGTATTGAAACTTTCTTAATGAGCACTCACAAACGCATTTCGAGAACATACACAAAGTCCCAGCTATGGACCTAGTGCACCATAAAACCTGAGGTCTCTTGCATTTCCCTACAAGTAATTGGATGTGATATGGACATGTTTAGTGAAGTAGAATGGAAAAAATTGAATGCAACTACACAAGAACTAGTCTGTAACTGCCGTTCGGAATCAGTTTTGCGCAGTGTTAACTGAAACATGGATATCCGACTCATACGTAGTCCCTTTTCGCTCCACAAGTAGTCAAAACGTTTGGGATGACCAGATGCTTCAAAGGATTCTTTCACAGGGAACTTTTGGGGAACTTTTCTTAAGGAGTTCGTTCAGAAACTTGTATAGAAACATTCTTAAGGAGCACTCGACAAACACTTTTAAAGAACATACACAAAGTACCAGCTATGGACCTAGTGCATCATCATAACTGAGGTCTCTTGCATTTCCCTACAAGTAATTGGATCACATAAGGAGATTTTTAGTGAAGAAGAATGGAAAAAAAATCAAATGCAACTACACAAGAACTACTCTGTAACTGTCGTTCGAAATAAGTTTTGTGCAGTGTTAACTGAAACATGGATATCTGACTCATACGGAGTCCGTTTTGGCTCCACAAGTAGTAAAAACGTTTGTAACAACCAGATGCTTGAAAGGATTCTTTCATAGGAAACTTTTGGAGAACTTTTCTTAAGGAGTTCATTCAGAAACTTGTATAGAAACTTTCTTAATGAGCACTCGCCAAACACATTTCGAGAACATACACAAAGTCCCAGCTATGGACCTAGTGCATCATCATAACTGAGGTCTCTTGCAAATCCCTACAAGTAATTGGATCTCATATAGAGATGCTTAGTGACATAGAATGGAAAAATTGGATGCAACTACACAAGAACTAGTCTGTAACTGTCGTTCAGAATTAGGTTTGCGCAGTGTTAACTGAAACATGGATCTCTGACTCATACATAGTCCGTTTTGGCTCCACAAGTAGTCAAAACATTTGTGACGACCAGATGCTTCAAAGGATTCTTTCACGGGGAACTTGTGGAGAACTTTTCTTAAGGAGTTCGTTCAGAAACTGGTATAGAAACTTTCTTAATGAGCACTCGACAAACACGTTTCGAGAACATACACAAAGTCCCAGCTATGGACCTAGTGCATCATCATAACTGAGGTCTCTTGCATTTCCCTACTATTAATTGCATCTCATATGGAAATGTTTAGTGAAGTAGAATGGAGAAAATCGAATGCAACTACACAAGAACTAGTCTGTAACTGTCGTTCGGAATCAGCTTTGCGCAGTGTTAACTAAAACATGGATATCTGACTCATACGAAGACCGTTTTGGCTCCACAAGTAGGCAAAACGTTTGTGATGACCAGATGCTTCAAAGGATTATTTCACAGGGAACTTTTGGAGAAATTTTCTTAAGGAGTTCGTTCAGAGACTTGTATAGAAACTTTCTTAATGAGCACTCGACAAACGCGTTTCGAGAACATACACAAAGTCCCAGCTATGGACCTAGTGCATCATCATAACTGAGGTCTCTTGCATTTCCATACGAGTAATTGGAATATGATATGTAGATGTTTAGTGAAGTAGAATGGAAAAATCGAATGCAACTACACAAGAACTAGTCTGTATCTGTCGTTTTGAATCAGTTTTGCGGTGTTAACAGAAACATCGATATCTGACTCATACGGAGTCCGTTTTGGCTCAACAAGTAGTCAAAACGTTTGTAACGACCAGATGCTTGAAAGGATTCTTTCACAGGGAACTTTGCAGAACTTTTTTTAAGGAGTTCGTTCAGAAACTTGTATAGAATCTTTCTTAATGAGCACTCGACAAACACATTTCGAGAACATACACAAAGTCCCAGCTATGGACCTAGTGCATCATCATAACTGAGGTCTCTTGCATTTCCCTACTATAAATTGGATCTCATATGGAGATGTTTAGTGAAGTAGAATGGAGAAATCGAATGCAACTACACAAGAACTAGTCTGTAATTGTCGTTCGGAATCAGTTTTGCGCAGTGTTAACTGAAACATGGATATCTGACTCATACGGAGTCCGTTTTGGCTCCACAAGTAGTCAAAACTTTTGTGATGACCAGATGCTTCAAAGGATTACTTCACTGGGAACTTTTGGAGAACTTTTCTTAAGGAGTTCGTTCAGAAACTTGTATAGAAACTTTCTTAATGAGCATTCAACAAACACCTTTCGAGAACATACACAAAGTCCTAGCTATGGACCTAGTGCATCACCATAACAGAGGTCTCTTGCATTTACGTACGAGTAATTGGATCTGATATGGAGATGTTTAGTGAAGTAGAATGGAAAAGTCGAATGCAACTACACATGAACTAGTCTGTATCTGTCGTTCTAAATCAGTTTTGCGCAGTGTTAACAGAAACATGGATATCTGACTCATACGGAGTCCATTTGGGCTCCACAAGTAGTCAAAACCTTTGTTAAGACTAGATGCTTCAAAGGATTCTTTCACAGGGAACTTTTGGAGAACTTTTATTAAGGAGTTCGTTCAGAAACTTGTATAGAAACTTTCTTAATGAGCACTCGACAAACGCATTTCGAGAACATACACAAAGTCCCAGCAATGGACCTAGTGCATCCTCATAACTGAGGTCTCTTGCATTTCCCTACAAGTAATTGGATCTCATATGGATATGTTTAGTGAAGTAGAATGGAAAAAAATCGAATGCAACTACACAAGAACTAGTCTGTAACTGTTGTTCGGAATTAATTTTGCGCAGTGTTAATTGAAACATGGATATCTGACTCATACGGAGTCTGTTTTGGCTCCACAAGTAGTTAGAACGTTTATGACGACCAGATGCTTCAAAGGATTCTATCACAGGGAACTTTTGGAGAACTTTCTTAAGGAGTTCGTTCAGAAAATTGTATAGAAACTTTCTTAATGAGCACACGACAAACCCATCTATGGACCTAGCGCATCATCATAACTGCAGTCTCTTGCATTTGCCTACAAGTAATTAGTGAAGTAGAATGGAAAAAATCAAATGCAACTACACAAGAACTAGTCCATAGCTGTCGTTCGGAATCAGTTTTTTGTAGTGTTAACTGAAACATGGATATCTGACTCATACGGAGTCCGTTTTGGCTCCACAAGTAGTAAAAAATTCATGACGACCAGATGCTTCAAAGGATTCTTTCACAGGGAACTTTGGAGAACTTTTCTTAAGGAGTTCGTTCAGAAACTTGTATAGAATCTTTCTTAATGAGCACTCGACAAACACATTTCGAGAACATACACAAAGTCCCAGCTATGGACCTAGTGCATCATCATAACTGAGGTCTCTTGCATTTCCCTACTATTAATTGGATCTCATATGGAGATGTTTAGTGAAGTAGAATGGAGAAAATCGAATGCAACTACACAAGAACTAGTCTGTAACTGTCGTTCGGAATTATTTTTGCGCAGTGTTAACTGAAACATGGATATCTGACTCATACGGAGTCTATTTTGGCTTCAAAAGTAGTCAAAACGTTTATGAAGACCAGATGCTTCAAAGGATTCTATCACAGGGAACTTTTGGAGAACTTTTCTTAAGGAGTTTGTTCAGAAACTTGTATAGAAACTTTCTTAATGAGCACTCGACAACCGCATTTCGAGAAGATACACAAAGTCGCAGCGATGGACCTAGTGCATCATCATAACTGAGGTCTCTTGCATTTGCCTACAAGTTATTGGATCTCATATGGAGATGTTTAGTGAAGTAGAATGAAAAAAATCGAATGCAACTACACAAGGACTAGTCTGTATTTGTTGTTCGGAATCAGTTTTGCGTAGTGTTAACTGAAAGATGGATATCTGACTCATACGGAGTCCGTTTTGGCTCCACAAGTAGTCAAAATGTTTGTAACGACCAGATGCTTGAAACAATTCTTCATAGGCAACTTTTGGAGAAATTTTCTTAAGGAGTTCGTTCAGAAACTTGTATAGAAACTTTCTTAATGAGCGCTCGACAAACGCATTTCGAGAACATACACAAAGTCCCAGCTATGGACCTAGTGCATCATCATAACTGAGGTCTCTTGCATTTGCCTACAAGTAACTGGATCACATATGGATATGTTTAGTGACGTAGAATGGAAAAATTCGAATGCAACTACACAAGAATTAGTCTGTAACTGTTGTTCGGAATTAGTTTTGCGCACTGTTAACTTAACATGGATATCTGACTCATACGGAGTCCGTTTTGGCTCCACAAGTAGTCAAAATGTTTGTGAAGACTAGTTGCTTCAAAGGATTCTTTCACAGGGAACTTTTGGAGAACTTTTCTTAAGGAGTTAGTTCAGAAACTTGTATAGAAACTTTCTTAATGAGCACTAGACAAACGCATTTCGAGAACATAGACAAAGTCCTGGCAATGGACTTAGTGCATCCTCATAACTGAGGTCTCTTGCATTTCCCTACAAGTAATTGGATATCATATGGAGATGTTTAGTGAAGTAGAATGGAAAAAATCGAATGCAACTACACAAGAACTAGTCTGTAACTGTCGTTCGAAATTAATTTTGGGCAGTGTTAAATGAAACATGGATATCTGACTCATACAGAGTCTGTTTTGGCTCCACAAGTAGTCCAAACGTTCATGATGACCAGATGCTTCAAATGATTCTTTCATAGGGAACTTTCGGAGAACTTTTTTTCAGGAGTTCGTTCAGAAACTTGTATAGAAACTTTCTTAATGAGCACTCGACAAACGCATTTCGAGAACAAACACAATGTCCCAGCTATGGAGCTAGTGCACCATAAAAACTGAGGTCTCTTGCATTTAATTACAAGTAATTGGATATGATATGGACATGTTTAGTGAAGAAAAATGGAAAAATTCAAATGCAACTACACAAGCACTAGTATGTAACAACCGTTCGAAACCAGTTTTGAGCAGTGTTAACTGAAACATGGATATCTGACTCATACGTAGTCCATTTTGGCTCCACAAGTAGTCAAAACGTTTGTGATGACCAGATGCTTCTAAGGATTATTTCACAGGGAACTTTTGGAGAACTTTTCTTAAGGAGTTCATTCAGAAACTTGTATAGAAACTTTCTTAATGAGCACTCGACAAACGCATTTCGAGAACATACACAAAGTCCCAGCTATGGACCTAGTGCATCTTCATAACTGAGGTCTCTTGCAAATCCCTACAAGTAATTGGATCTCATATAGAGATGCTTAGTGACATAGAATGGAAAAATTCGGATGCAACTACACAAGAACTAGTCTGTAACTGTCGTTCGGAATTAGTTTTGTGTAGTGTTAACTGAAACATGGATATCTGACTAATAAGTAGTCCGTTTTGGCTCCACAAGTAGTCAAAACGTTTGTGACGAATAGATGCTTCAAAGGACTCTTTCACAGGGAACTTGTGGAGATCTTTTATTATGGAGTTCGTTCAGAAACTTGTATAGAAACTTTCTTAATGAGCACTCGACAAACACATTTCGAGAACATACACAAAGCCCCAGCTATGGACCTAGTGCATCATCATAACTGAGGTCTATTGCATTTCCCTACCATTAATTGGATCTCATATGGATATGTTTAGTGAAGTAAAATGGACAAAATCGAATGCAACTGCACAAGAACTAGTCTCAGAATCGCTGCTCGAATCAGTTTTATGCAGCAGTGTTAATCAAACATGGATATCTCGACTCATACGGAGTCCGTTTTGGCTCCACAAGTAGTCAAAATGTTTGTGATGACCAGATGCTTCAAAGGATTATTTCACAGGAACTTTCGGAGAATATTTCTTAAGGAGTTCGTTCAGAAACTTGTATAGAAACTTTCTTAATGAGAAGTCGACAAACACGTTTCGAGAACATACAGAAAGTCCTAGCTATGGACCTAGTGCATCATCATAACAGAGGTTTCTTGCATTTACGTATGAGTAATTGGATATGATATGGAGATGTTTAGTGAAGTAGAATGGAAGAGTCGACTGCAACTACACAAGAACTAGTCTGTATCTGTCTTCTGAATCAGTTTTGCGCAGTGTTAACAGAAACATGGATATCTGACTCATAAGGAGTCCGTTTTGGCTCCACAAGTAGTCAAAACGTTTGTAACGACCAGATGCTTGAAAGGATTCTTTCATAGGAAACTTTTGGAGAACTTTTCTTATGGAGTTCGTTCAGAAACTTGTATAGAAACTTTCTTAATGAGCACTCGACAAACGCATTTCGAGAACATACACAAAGTCCAAGCTATGGACCAAGTGCATCATCATAACTGAGGTCTCTTGCATTTTCCTACAAGTAATTGGATCTCATATAGAGATGTTTAGTGACCTAGAATGGAAAAATTCGAATGCAACTACACAAGAACTAGTCTCAGAATCGCTGCTCGAATTAGTTTTCTTGATGTTAATCAAACATGGATATCTGACTCATACGGAGTCCGTTTTGGCTCCACAAGTAGTCAAAATGTTTATGAAGACTAGATGCTTCAAAGGATTATTTCACAGGGAACTTTTGGAGAACTTTTCTTAAGGAGTTCGTTCAGAAACTTGCATAGAAACTTTATTAATGAGCACTCGAGAAACGCATTTCGAGAACATACACAAAGTCCCAGCAATGGACCTAGTGCATCCTCATAACTGAGGTCTCTTGCATTTCCCTACAAGTAATTGGATTTCATATGGATATGTTTAGTGAAGTAGAAAGGAAAAAATCGAAAGCAACTACACAAGAACTAGTCTGTAACTGTCGTTCGGAATTAATTTTGGACAGTGTTAACTGAAACATGGATATCAGACTCATACGAAGTCTGTTTTGGCTCCACAAGTAGTCAAAACGTTTATGACGACCAGAGGCTTCAAAGGATTCTATCACAGTGAACTTTTGGAGAACTATTCTTAAGGAGTTCGTTCAGAAAAATGTATAGAAACTTTCTTAATGAGCACACGACAAACACATTTCGAGAACATACACAAACCCAGCTATGGACCTAGCGCATCATCATAATTGAGGTCTCTTGCATTTGCCTACAAGTAATTGGATCTCATATGAAGATGTTTAGTGAAGTAAAATGGAAAAAATCGAATGCAACTACACAAGTATTTGTCCCTAACTGTCGTTAGGAATCAGTTTTGTCTAGTGTTAACTGAAACATGGATATCTGACTCATACGGAGTCTGTTTTGGCTCCACAAGTAGTAAAAACGTTCATGACGACTAGATGATTCAAAGGATTCTTTCGCAGGGAACTTTTGGAGAACTTTTCTTACGGAGTTCTTTCAGATACTTGTATAGAAACTTTCTTAATGAGCACTCGACAAACGCATTTCGAGAACATACACAAAGTCCCAGCTATGGAGCTAGTGCACCATAAAACCTGAGGTCTCTTGCATTTCCCTACAAGTAATTGGATGTGATATGGACATGTTTAGTGAAGTAGAATGGAAAAAATCAAATGCAACTACACAAGAACTAGTCTGTAACTGCCGTTCGAAATCAGCTTTGCGCGGTGTTAACTGAAACATGGATATCTGACTCATACGTAGTCCATTTTGTCTCCACAAGTAGTCAAAACGTTTGTGATGACCAGATGCTTCAAAGGATTTTTCATAGGGAACTTTCGGAAACTTTTTTTAATGAGTCCGTTCAGAAACTTGTATAGAAACTTTCTTAATGAGCACTCTACAAACGCATTTCGAGAACATACACAAAGTCCCAGCTATGGACCTAGTGCATCATCATAACTGAGGTCTCTTGGAAATCCCTACAAGTAATTGGATCTCATATAGATATGCTTAGTGACGTAGAATGGAAAAATTCGGATGCAACTACACAAGAAGTAGTCTGTAACTGTCGTTCGGAATTAGTTTTGCGCAGTGTTAACTGAAACATGGATATCTGACTCATACGTAGTCCGTATTGGCTCCACAAGTAGTCAAAACATTTGTGACGACTAAATACTTCAAAGGATTCTTTCACAGGGAACTTGTGGAGAACTTTTCTTAAGGAGTTCGTTCAGAAACTTGTATAGAAACTTTTTTAATGAGCACTCGACAAACACATTTCGAGAACATACACAAAGTCCCAGCTATGGACCTAGTGCATCATCATAACTAAGGTCTCTTGCATTTCCCTACTATTAATTAGATCTCATATGCAGACGTTTAGTGAAGTAGAATGGAGAAAATCGAATACAACTACACAAGAACTAGTCTGTAAATCGCTGCTCGAATCAGTTTTTGCATGCAGTGTTAACTGAAACATGGATATCTGACTCATACGGAGTCCGTTTTGGCTCCACAAGTAGTCAAAACGTTTGTGATGACCAGATGCTTTAAAGGATTACTTCACAGGGAACTTTTGGAGAACTTTTCTTAAGGAGTTCGTTCAGAAACTTGTATAGAAACTTTCTTAATGAGCACTCGACAAATGCGTTTCGAGAACATACACAAAATCCCAGCTATGGACCTAGTGCATCATCATAATTGAGGTCTCTTGCATTTCCGTACGAGTAATTGGATCTGATATGGAGATGTTTAGTTAAGTAGAATGGAAAATTCGAATGCAACTACACAAGAACTAGTCTGTATCTGTCGTTCTGAATATGTTTTGCGCAGTGTTAACAGAAACATGGATATCTGACTCATACGGAGTCTGTTTTGGCTCCACAAGTAGTCAAAACATTTCTAATGACCAGATGCTTGAAAGGATTCTTTGATAGGAAAGTTTTGGAGAACTTTTCTTAAGGAGTTCGTTCAGAAACTTGTATAGAAACTTTCTTAATGAGCACTTGACAAACGCATTTCGAGAACATACACAAAGTCCAAGCTATGGACCTAGTGCATCATCATAACTGAGGTCTCTTGCATTTCCCTACCAGTAATTGGATCTCATATAGAGATGTTTAGTGATGTAGAATGGAAAAATTAGAATGCCACTACAGAAGAACTAGTATGTAATTGTCGTTCCGAATTAGTTTTGCGAAGTGATAACTGAAACATGGATATCTAACTCATACGGAGTTTGTTTTGGCTCCACAAGTAGTCAAAACGTTTGTGAAGACTAGATGCTTCAAAGGATTCTTTCACAGGGAACTTTTGGAGAACTGTTCTTAAGGAGTTCGTTCAGAAACTTGTATAGAAACTTTCTTAATAAACAAACGACAAACGCATTTCGAGAACATACACAAAGCCAGCTATGGACCTAGCGCATCTTCAGAACTGAGGTCTCTTGCATTTCCGTACGAGTAAATGGATCTGATATGGAGATGTTTAGTGAAGTAGAATGGAAAAAATCGAATGCAACTACACAAGAACTAGTCCCTAACTGTCGTTTGGAATCAGTTTTGTGTAGTGTTAACTGAAACATGGATATCTGACTCATACGGAGTCCGTTTTGGCTCCACAAGTAGTCAAAACGTTTATGATGAGCAGATGCTTCAAAGGCTTCTTTCACAGGGAACTTGTGGAGAGCTTTTCTTAAGGAGTTCGTTCAGAAACTTGTATAGAAACTTCCTTAATGAGCACTCCACAAACACATTTCGAGAACATACACAAAGTCCCAGCTATGGACCTATTGCATCATCATAACTGAGGTATCTTGCATTTCACTACAATTAATTGGATCTCATATGGAGATGTTTTGTGAAGTAGAATGGAAAAAATTGAATGCAACTACACTGGAACTAGTCTCAGAATCGCGTTCGTAATCAGTTTTTGCAGATGTTAATCAAACATGGACATCTGACTCATACGGAGTCCGTTTTGGCTCCACAAGTAGTAAAAACGTTTGTGATGACCAGATGCTTCAAATGATTATTTCACAGGAACTTTCGGAGAACTTTTCTTAAGGAGTTCGTTCAGAAACTTGTATAGAAACTTTCCTAATGAGCATTCGACAAACACATTTCGAGAACATACACAAAGTCCCAGCTATGGACCTAGTGCATCATCTTAACTGAGGTCTCTTGCATTTCCCTACAATTAATTGGATCTCATATGGAGATGTTTACTGAAATAGAATGGAAAAAATCGAATGCAACTACACAAGAACTAGTTTATAACTGTCGTTCGGAATCAGTTTTGCGCAGTGTTAACTGAAACATGAATATCTGACTCATAGGGAGTCCGTTTTGGCTCCACAAGTAGTCAAAACGTTTGTGATGACCAGATGCTTCTAAAGATTATTTCACAGGGAACTTTTGGAGAACTTTTCTTAAGGAGTTCATTCAGAAACTTGTATAGAAACTTTCTTAATGAGCAGTCGACAAACGCATTTCGAGAACAGACACAAAGTCCCAGCAATGTACCTAGTGCATCATCATAACTAAGGTCTCTTGCATTTCTGTATGAGTAATTGGATCTGATATGGAGATGTATATTGAAGTAGAATGGAAAAATCGAATGCAAATACACAAGAACTAGTCTGTATCTATCGTTCGGAATTTGTTTTGCACAGTGTTAACTGAAACATGGATATCTGACTCATACGGAGTCTGTTTTGGCTCCACAAGTAGGCAAAACGTTTATGATGACCAGATGCTTCAAAGGATTCTATCACAGGGAACTTTTGGAGAACTTTTCTTAAGGAGTTCGTTCAGAAAATTGTATAGAAACTTTCTTAATGAGTCACTCGACAAACGCATTTCGAGAACATACACAAAGTCCCAGCTATGGACCTAGCACATCATCATAACCGAGGTATGTTGCATTTCACTACAATTAATAGGATCTCATATCGAGATGTTTAGTGAAGTAGAATGGAAAAAATTGAATGCAACTACACAAGAACTAGTCTCAGAATCGCTGTTCGAATCAGTTTTATGCAGTGTTAACTGAAACATGGATATCTGACTCATACGGAGTCCGTTTTGGCTCCACAAGTAGTCAAAACGTTTGTGATGACCAGATGCTTAAAAGGATTATTTCACAGGAACTTTCGGAGAACTTAACTTAAGGAGTTCGTTCAGAAACTTGTATAGAAACTTTCTTAATGAGCATTCGACAAACACATTTCGAGAACATACACAAAGTCCCAGCTATGGACCTAGTGCATCATCATACCTGAGGTCTCTTGCATTTCCCTACAATTAATTCGATCTCAAATGGAGATGTTTAGTGAAATATACTGGAAAAAATCGAATGCAACTACACAAGAACTAGTTTGTAATCGTCGTTCGAATCGGTTTTTTTGTTAAGCCGTTAATCAAACATGGATATCTGACTCATAGGGAGTCCGTTTTGGCCCCACAAGTAGTCAAAACGTTTGTGATGACCAGATGCTTCTAAGAATTATTTCACAGGGAACTTTTGGATAACTTTTCTTAAGGAGTTCATTCAGAAACTTTTATAGAAACTTTCTTAATGAGCAGTCGACAAACGCATTTCGAGAACATACACAAAGTCCCAGCTATGGACCTAGTGCATCATCATAACTGAGGTCTCTTGCATTTCCGTATGAGTAATTGGATCTGATATGGAGATGTTTATTGAAGTAGAATGGAAAAATCGAATGCAACTACACAAGAACTAGTCTGTATCTATAATTAGGAATAGGTTTTGCGCAGTGTTAACAGAAACATCGATATCTGACACATATGGAGTCCGTTTTGGCTCCACAAGTAGTCAAAACGTTTGTAACGACCAGATGCTTTAAAGGATTCTTTCATAGGCAACTTTGGGAGAACTTTTCTTAAGGAGTTCGTTCAGAAACTTGTATAGAAACTTTCTTAATGAGCACACGACAAACGCATTTCGAGAACATACACAAAGTCCCAGCAACGGACCTAGTGCATCCTCATAACTGAGGTCTCTGGCATTTCCCGACAAGTAATTGGATCTCATATGGATATGTTTAGTGAAGTAGAATGGAAAAAAATCGAATGCAACTACACAAGAACTAGTCCGTAACTGTCGTTCGGAATTTGTTTTGCGCAGTGTTAACTGAAACATGGATTTCTGACTCATACAGAGTCTGTTTTGGCTCCACAAGTAGTCAAAACGTTTATGACGACCAGATGCTTCATAGGATTCTATCACAGGGACTTTTGGAGAACTTTTCTTAAGGAGTTCGTTCAGAAAATTGTATAGAAACTTTCTTAATGAGTCACTCGACAAACGCATTTCGAGAACATACACAAAGTCCCAGCTATGGACCTAGCGCATCATCATAACTGAGGTCTCTTGCATTTCACTACAATTAATTGGATCTCATATGGAGATGTTTATCGAATTAGAATGGAAAAAATTGAATGCAACTACACAAGAACTAGTCATTAACTGTCGTTCGGAATCAGTTTTGCGCAGTGTTAACTGAAACATGGATATCTGACTCATACGGAGTCCGTTTTGGCTCCACAAGTAGTCAAAACGTTTGTGATGACCAGATGCTTCAAAGGATCATTTCACAGGAACTTTGGGAGAACATTTCTTAAGGAGTTCGTTCAGAAACTTGTATAGAAGCTTTCTTAATGAGCATTCGACAAACACATTTCGAGAACATACACCAAGTCCCGGCTATGGACCTAGTGCATCATTATAACAGAGGTCTCTTGCATTTCCCTACAATTAATTGGATCTCATATGGAGATGTTTAGTGAAGTAGAATGGAAAAAAATCGAATGCAACTACACAAGAACTACTCCGTAACTGTCGTTCGGAATTTGTTTTGCGCAGTGTTAACTGAAACATGGATATCTGACTATTACGGAGTCTGTTTTGGCTCCACAAGTAGTCAAAACGTTTATGACGACCAGATGCTTCATAGGATTCTATCACAGGGACTTTTGGAGAACTTTTCTTAAGGAGTTCGTTCAGAAAATAGTATAGAAACTTTTTTAATGAGTCACTCGACAAACGCATTTCGAGAACATACACAAAGTCCCAGCTATGGACCTAGCGCATCATCATAACTGAGGTCTCTTGCATTTCACTACAATTAATTGGATCTCATATGGAGATGTTTAGTGAAGTAGAATGGAAAAAATTGAAAGCAACTACACAAGAACTTGTCTCAGAATCGCTGTTCGAATCAGTTTTGCACAGTGTTAACTGAAACATGGATATCTGACTCATACGGAGTCCGTTTTGGCTCCACAAGTAGTCAAAACGTTTTTGATGACCAGATGCTTCAAAGGATTATTTCACAGGAACTTTCGGAGAACTTTTCTTAAGGAGTTCGTTCAGAAACTTGTATAGAAACTTTCTTCATGAGCATTCGACAAACACATTTCGAGAACATACACAAAGTCCCAGCTATGGACCTAGTGCATCATTATAACTGAGGTCTCTTGCATTTCCCTACAATTAATTGGATCTCATATGGAGATGTTTAGTGAAATAGAATGGAAAAAATCGAATGCAACTACACAAGAACTAGTTTGTAACTGTCGTTCGGAATCAGTTTTACGCAGTGTTAACTGAAACATGGATATCTGACTCATAGGGAGTCCGTTTTGGCTCCACAAGTAGTCAAAACGTTTGTGATGACCGGATGCTTCTAAGGATTATTTCACAGGGAACTTTTGGATAACTTTTCTTAAGGAGTTTATTCAGAAACTTGTATAGAAACTTTCTTAATGAGCAGTCAACAAACGCATTTCGAGAACATACACGAAGTCCCAGCTATGGACCTAGTGCGTCATCATAACTGAGGTCTCTTGCATTTCCGTACGAGTAAATGGATCTGATATGGAGATGTTTATTGAAGTAGAATGTAAAAATCGAATGCAACTACACAAGAACTAGTCTGTATCTATCGTTCGAAATAGGTTTTGCGCAGTGTTAACAGAGACATCGATATCTGACTCATACGGAGTCCGTTTTGGCTCCACAAGTAGTCAAAATGTTTGTAACAACCAGATGCTTGAAAGGATTCTTTCATAGGCAACTTTTGTATAACTTTTCTTAAGGAGTTCGTTGAGAAACTTGTATAGAAACTTTCTTAATGAGCACTTGACAAACGCATTTCGAGAACATACACAAAGTCCCAGCTATGGACCTAGTGCATCATCATAACTGAGGTCTCTTGCATTTGCCTACAAGTAATTGGATCTCATATGGAGATGTTTAGTGACGTAGAATGGAAAAGTTTGAATGCAACTACACAAGAACTAATCTGTAACTGTCATTCGGAATTTGTTTTGCGCAGTGTTAACTGAAACATGGATATCTGACTCATACGGAGTCCGTTTTGGCTCCACAGGTAGTCAAAACGTTTGTGACGACTAGATGCTTCAAAGGATTCTTTCACATGGAACTTTTGGAGAAGTTTTCTTAGGGAGTTTGTTCAGAAACTTGTATAGAAACTTTCTTAATGAGCACTCGACAAACGCATTTCGAGAACATACACAAAGTCCCGGCAACGGACCTAGTGCATCCTCATAACTGAGGTCTCTGGGCATTTCCCTACAAGTAATTGGATCTCATATGGAGATGTTTAGTGAAGTAGAATGGAAAAAAATCGAATGCAACTACACAAGAACTAGTCTGGAACTGTCGTTCGGAATTTTTTTTGCGCAGTGTTAACTGAAACATGGATATCTGACTCATACGGAGTCTGTTTTGGCTCCACAATTAGTCAAAACGTTTATGACGACCAAATGCTTCAAAGGATTCTATCACAGGGAACTTTTGGAGAACTTTTCTTAAGGAGTTCGTTCAGAAAATTGTTGTAACGCCAGGATAATCATGCTACCGTAATCTCACGTTAATGGTGCCACGTCACCTCTGTCACTGTAGTTAATCATGGGTTAATTCAAAACTGTTTCGAAATTCAAATTCAAATTTATGATAGCAATAAAAGTTTTCAAAAATTAAAACTAAAATGTTCGCGGGTTGCCAAATATTGCATCGGTAATTATGGTGAAGTAAACACATTTTTATAAAATGTCTAAGTAATTTAAAATGAGTTAAAACAGAAAAGAAGATAATTAAAAAAAAAACAGAACAAACAAAAAAAATAAAAGGAGGAGAAGCCCACCCCATCTGGACATGGCCCACCGGCCATCGAGCCAACCAGGCCGCCCAGCCGCCCACCCCGCACCCCCATAAGCCACCCCCCACTTCCCTCGGTCCAACCCACGTTCCCCCACCGACACTCCCCCCCCGAAAATATCTCTCCCCTCTCCCCGATTGGATCGGGATCGAGGAGGAGACCACCGTCGCCGCCAGGCCTCGTCGCCGCCGAACGCCGTCCCCGTCCTCCTCCTCGTCGGTCCTCCCCGACAGCCGTCACGCCCCCTCTCCTCGCACTCCCTCGCCCATGATCGTCGCCGCGCGCCTCGCGTGCTCGGCCCAGCGCTCACGCATGCTGGCTGCGCCCCTCTTGCACACGCTGCACCAACCGCGCCGGACCGTCCCCGCCCCACCTCTCCTTCCCGACCGGCTCCACCATAGGACCCGTCGAGCTTCACCACGCCAGCACGCGCTTCGCCGCGCCCACGACCTCCCGTGACCGCACCCGGCCTCCTCTCCCTCGGCGACGCTGGCCCGTGCTACCCTGCCTCGGCCACGCGCCCAGCCACCACCGTCACAGCGCACCTGCCCGTCCGGCCTCAAGACGCGCCCGGCCACTCACAGCTGCCCGCGCTCACCGTGGCCTCGCCCGCACCATTGCCCCACTCCGCGCGGTTCCCTCTCCCCTCTGTCTCAGCGAGCACCACCGCTCGCCCTTCGCCCGTCGGCAGCGCCGTCGCCTCCGTTCCCCTTGCTCCCCGTGGCGCCCTGTTTTTCCCCTCCACCTCTCTTCGACCGCGCCACGCCCTCTCTGTCGACGCCTGTCTCGGCCGCCCGCGACGGCGATTCTCTGGCCGACGCCGTGGCGGCGGGCGCCGTCGCCCGTCGCCCTCTCCCTAGTGGCTCAAGGGCGCCTGACGGGTGGCTCCGTGCCCGGCTGCTGCGTGCGGGGCTCGCCCGCCCGCTAATGCTCAAGATCGCTGGGGCCCGCCTGAGCGTTAAGAAAAAAAAGAAGAAGAGAATTAAAAATAGAAATAATAAATAAAAATAAAAATGATTTAATAAAATTAATTATTAATTAATTAATTATCTAATGAATTAATTAAGTTAATTAATCCGGTTTAATTAATCTAATTAACTAGTTAGGTTAATTAAATAGTAATTAAATTAACTAATCTGTAATTAACCTAAATAGAGAATGACAAGTGGGTCCCACTGGACCCACACGTCAGGTTGACCAGGTCAATGGTCAACGTTGACTGCTGACATCACTCTGATGTCATGCTGACGTCATCATTTACTATTCTGGATAATGTTGGGATAAATAATTAATTAAATTCGAAATTAATAAAATCTTTAGAAAATCATATCTTTTAATCCGTAACTCGGATTAAAATATTTTCAACATGAAAGTTGCTCGAACGGCGAGACGAATCCGGATCGCAGTCCGTTCGTCCGCCACACACCCCTAACCTATCGAACTCGCAACTTTCCCCCCGCCTCCTCCTCTCGAAAACACGAAACACCGGGATATTTTCCGGATGTTTCCCCCTTAACCAAGACCACCTCATACCACGCTAGGGCACACCTAGCATCGTTACTTGTCATGTCATGCATCGATATGCATCTGTTTACATGGTATTCATTGTTTCTTCCCCCTCTTCTCTCCGGTAGACTACGAGACCGACGCTGCTGCTGCCCAGTTCGACTACGGAGTTGACGACCCCTCTCTTGCCAGAGCAACCAGGCAAGCCCCGCCTTGATCACGGATATCGCCTATTCTACTCTATACTGCTTGCATTAGAGTAGTGTAGCATGTTATCGCTTTCGCTAATCCTATACTCTTGCATAGCCTGTCCTTGCTACTCTTTGTTGTTACCTTTACCGCAATCCTACATGCTTAGTATAGGATGCTAGTATTTCCATCTGTGGCCCTACATTCTTGTCCGTCTGCATTGTGCTATACTATCGGGCCGTGATCACTTGGGAGGTGATCACGGGTATATACTATATACTTATACATGATACATGTGGAGACTAAAGTCGGGTCGGTGGTGGAGCACCATGAGTGGATCTTTGTGGCGGAGCGACAGCAGGGCAGTTGAGACCGCCTAGGAGAGAGGTGGGCCTGGCCCTGTTCGGCGTTCGTGGATACTTAACACGCTTAACGAGATCTTGGTATTTGATCTGAGTTGGCTACGAGCCTATACGCACTAACCAACTACGTGGGAAAGATATGGGCACTCGGCGTCGTGGTATCAGCCGAAGCACTTCGTGACGTCAGCGACTGAGCGGCGCGCCGAATTGGACTAGAACGCCACTAGGCTAGGTCTGCTTTCGGCCGCCCTCGCAACGTGCAGGTGTGTTCAGGGTGATGGGCCCAGACCCCTGGGCGCCTAGGTTTAGACCGGCGTGCTGACCTCTCTGTTGAGCCTAGGTGGGGTTGCGATGTGTTGATCTTCCGCGGCAGGGCATGACCCAGGAAAGTGTGACCGGCCAAATGGGATCAAGCATGTTGGGTTATGTGGTGCACCCCTGCAGGGAAGTTAATCTATTCGAATAGCCGTGATCTTGATAATGTGACGACTTGGAGTTGTACCTTGACCTTATGATAACTAGAACCGGATACTTAATAAAACACACCCTTCCAAGTGCCAGATACAACCGGTGGTCGCTCTCTCTCAGGGATATGAGGAGGGGATCGCCGGATAGGATTATTGCTATGTGATGTTACTTTGAGGACTTCAGTCTGCTCTCTTCTACATGTTGCAAGACGGAGGTGACCAGAACTGTAGTCTTCGATAAGACTAGCTATCCCCCTCTTATTCTGGCATTCTGCAGTTCAGTCCACTTATATGGCCCTTTACACATATATCCATGCATATGTAGTGTAGCTCCTTGCTTGCGAGTACTTTGGATGAGTACTCACGGTTGCCTTGTTCCCCCCTTTTCCCCTTTCTTTACCCGTTGCTGCAACGAGACGATGGAGCCTGTGGGCGACGCCACCGTCGATGACGACTACTACACTGGAGGTGCCTACTACTACGTGCAGCCCGCGGACAACGACCAGGAGTAGTTAGGAGGATCCCAGGCAGGAGGCCTGCGCCTCTTTCGATCTGTATCCCCGTTTGTGCTAGCCTTCTTAAGGAAAACTTGTTTAACTTATGTCTGTACTCAGATATTGTTGCTTCCGCTGACTCGTCTATGATCGAGCACTTGTATTCGAGCCCTCGAGGCCCCTGGCTTGTATTATGATGCTTGTATGACTTATTTTATTTGTAGAGTTGTGTTGTGATATCTTCCCGTGAGTCCCTGATCTTGATCGTACATTTTGCGTGCATGATTAGTGTACGATTGAATCGAAGCGTCACAAGTTGGTATCGAGCCATTGCTGTAGGAATCCCCCTTCCACACTCCTTGGCTGAAGTCGAGTCTAGACATTGCAAAACTTTTACTAACTTGGCTGTGTGCCTTACGGGCCCACGTCGCCATCGGGTGGTACTAGGATCTTTTACTCCTCGACCTTTACCACAGGACTCGAACTCTCTTCTACTCGGGTTAAACGAATTTACTAACTAACACTAGGGTCCCGTGACCACATTCACCCCAAAGTTGGATAAAGCCATAGTTATTCCTTGGAATTGTATTTTGATCAATTTCCACACTGTCATTTGACTCCTTTGAAACATCTTTGTTTTCAGATGGAACCCACGAGGCAGGTCGTGTGCCACACGACGACCATTGGTGCCTTGGGATCACCTGCGGTGCTAGCAGAGATGATGACCTATCTGGGTTATCGCTGGCACCCTGAGTACACCGCCTTTGAGGAGTATCGGGACTTTAACCAGAGCGATGCCGAGCCATCGTCCACCTCTACTCTCGGAGTATGACTCCACTCTTGTCTTGCACACCGCACATGGTGTTGGGGTGACTATCGATATGGTAGTCCACGATGCTGCTTATGCTGCTCTGACACGTCTTCGTGGAGAGTATCGGGAGTTGGACACCTCCCCCTTCAGGCACATTGCTATCACGTCTGATGTTGGTGAGGAGGGTTACTACACTGCTGCCTACTCCACTATCACCCGAGAGCCCTTCTACCATCAGAACTTTGTTCTGCATGCTGATGGGCTGGATCGAGCTAACCGAGCTCTTCGCCACGATTTGTACACCACCCGTTAGCACCTTTACCGTGCTCTGACGTTGTTGCACCCCTTTGTCCGATCCAGAGAGCTGTCGCATTCTGTGATCTACCCAGCCAGGACCGTGATGCCCCAGGGTGTCGGTTAGCCAGAGGTGGGAGGCTACTCTCCCGCACTTGGTCCTCTTCTGCCACTTGGGCGTCGGGTTCTGCACCAGAGTAACCGCGGCCCCCAGCTCACTGACGTGGAGGACTATCCGCTGCCACACTACCAGCTTTCAGGCTACAACTACCTCCGCAGTACCGCGTGGGACTGATCTAGGCTTGCTTGTTAAGTATTAGATGCATTCGACGCGAGCCTGCGTGCCGCCTATGATGTCTTAGTCTATGTACTGAACTCTGTGTAGCGAACTCTATGCATGATCCCTGTTGTAAGATATGCCGACTACTATGTAGTTTCTATTGTGCTGCTTTCATTATGCATGTTTCATCATGAATGATTCTTGTCCTTTGCAAATTTCTCAATTGCTGAACTACCCCTGTTATATATTAGCAGGATGGTTAGACCAGCTGGTCGTGGTCGTGGTGGCAACTTCCCACCACCGCCTGAGTACATGGCTGGTATGATCCAACAGCTTGAGATGAATTGCCAGTTCATGGTAAACATGATGGCTCAGTTTCCTCGCCCCAATATGGACCAGCGGCCAAACACAGTAACTCTGCAGGATTTCATGCGCCTCAACCCAAGTGTGTACCGCAGCTCAACCCAGCCTGGATGTCGATGGTCGCTCGTGACATCACCTATGAGATGGAGTCTGCTGATGTAGCCCCGCCAGCTATGTCACCTTTGCTTCCTTCTTCTGAAGGGACCCGCAGCTCAATGGTGGGACAGCCACAGCGTACTCAGCCAGCTGGAACAATCATCACCGCTAGACTTCCAAGCTACTTTCCGTGCCCGCTTCATCCCTCAAGGAGTCATGGACCGAAGAAGCGTGAGTTCATAACCTCACCCAAGGCAACAAGACTGTTGAAGCTTATCGTGAGAGTTCTGGACTTGTCTCGCTATCTTTGAAGAGGACATTACAACCGATGCCGCAGAGCAGGGAGAAGTTCCGTGACGGCCTTCAAGTCGACATCAAGCTCGCACTTCTAGTGCACGACTTTGCTGATTTCGCCACCTTGGTGAACAAGGCTATCAATGTCGAAACTGGTCTGCAGGAATACCAGAGCTCTAACAGGCGCAACTGTGACACGGGCTCATCTTCGGGCCCGTCCTCGCAGAAGCGTAAGATATGGATTCCCAACAGCATGTACCAGCCGAATGCACCTGCCCCAAGGCAAAGCTATGCTGCACCTCGTCTGCCTACTCCAACTAGGCAGCCAAAGCTTCCAGCTCCACCACCCCAAGCTCCTGTTCCCACTCCCAATAATGGTTTGTGCTTCAGGTGTGGACAACCAGGGCACCGTGCTAGAGAATGCAACCAGAACCAGAATCAGCTGGCCCTTCCAGCGACTGGCCGTGGAAGCAACTAGCCCCGCAACAACAATGCCAAGCCTTATGGTCGAGTTCATGCCAACCACGTTGATCTGAACGAAGCTCAAGACCAGCCTGCTACTGTGATGGGTACACTCCTCGTAAATTCAGTACCAACATGTGTTCTATTTGATACAGGTGCATCGCATTCATTCATGTCAGAAGATTTTGCATTCATGCATGGCATTAAAAGCAAAGACATGAATGCTTCACTATTAGTACACACCCTGGGCCAATGTCGAACCTCCATGATTTGCAACGACGTCCCGTTGAAATCGAAGGACTGGAATTCCTTGTCTCACCCATCGTCTCAAGTCTTGTAGCATTGACCTCATTCGGAATGAATTGGTTAAAGGCGATATCTGCTTCTATAGTTTGCGCCACTAAGACCGTCCATCTGCTACACCCTTCGATGAAATAGTCACTTACCAAGCTCATCTGGTGCAAAATGCCGAGGCAAGGCTCTATGCATTGAATGCATTGAACGCTGCACCACTCGAGGGTATTGAAAACATTCCTGTCGTGCGTGAATTCCTCGATGTCTTTCCTGAAGAACTCCCAGGGATTCCCCCTGCTAGAGCTGTCAAATTCGTCATCGACTTGAAACCAGGTACCACTCCTATAGCCAAGCGACCCTACAAGATGCCGCCGCATGAACTCCTTGAGCTTAAGGAGCAAATCGACAAATCTCTTCGAAGTGGTTTCATTCACCCAAGTTGCTCTCCTTGGGGAGCACCTTCTCTCTTTGTCAAGAAGAAGGATGGGACAAACCAGTTGGTCCAAGACTACCATCATATAAATCAAGCTACCATTCAGAATAAGTATCCTCTTCCTCGGATCAATGATCTGTATGATCAACTGGCTGGTTCGTCAGTGTTCTCTAAACTCGACTTGAGGTTGGGTTACCACCAGATCCGTGTTCGTGAGGAGGATATCCCCAAGACCGCCTTTGTGACTCGTTATGGTTCATACGAGTACACCGTCATGTCTTCGGCTTAACCAATGCTCCAGCCACCTTCTCTCACTTTGATGAACTATATATTCATGGATTACCTCGACAAGTTAAATCGTGGTTTATCTGGATGATATCCTGATATTTCCCAAGAATGAAGAAGAACATGCTGAACATCTTCGTCTTGTGCTGGAAAAGCTACGAGAGCATCAACTTTATGCCAAGTTCTCCAAATGAGAATTCTGGCTTCCGGAAGTAACCTATCTTGGGCATGTCATCTCTAAGGATGGTATTGCCGTCAACCCTGAACGAGTTCATGCTATTCTTGATGGGACTCCTCCGAAGAATGTCAAGCAAGTCAGAAGTTTTCTCGGTCTCGCCAGCTATTGCCGTCGATTCGTCGAGAACTTCTCCAAGATTGCCAGGCCTCTGACTAACCTATTGCATAAGGGCGTCAAGTTCCAATGGACAGATAAATGTCAGGAAAGTTTCCAGGCACTCAAAGACAAGTTGACTTCTGCCCCAGTACTAGCTCCTCCTGATACTAAGAAGGACTTCGTCATTTACTGCGACGCTTCCCGTCAAGGATTAGGCTTTGTCCTAATGCAGGAGCGCAAAGTGATTGCCTATGCCTCTCGACAATTACGCCTTCACGAAGATAACTACCCAGTTCACGACCTCGAACTTGCTGCTGTCATTCATGCACTGAAGCAGTGGCGACATTACCTTCTCGGTAATCGTTGCGAGATCTTCACTGACCACCAAAGTCTGAAGTATCTGTTTACTCAGCCAGACCTGAACCTCCATCGGCAGGATGGATGGAGAATGTTGCGAACTTTGACTTGGGTATTTCCTATACACCGTGCAAGGCTAATGTAATGGCTGATGCCTTGAGCATAAGTCTTCACGCAACCACCTCCGTGTTCACAAAGTTCAGCCCTCACTCGTTGAAGAATTCAGAAAGCTGAACCTCCATATTGTTCCTCCGGGTGCACTCGCTCCCCCTCCTGAGGAGCTTCACAAGATGAACCTCCATGTTGTTTCCAGGGGTTCTCTCAATACCCTAGTTGCGAAACCAGATCTTGTGGACACCATCAAATGGATACAGAAATGTGACGATGAAGTCGAGAGGATTAAACGTTATCTCGCAGAAGGAAAGCCCTCATTCTTCACTGTGGATGACGCAGGCACCTTATTCTTCAAAGGTCGCCTAGTGGTACCGAGTAAGAGGGAAAACCTGAATCTGACTCCAAAGGTTATGAAAGAAGCTCATGATACGCCTTTGTCTATCCATCCTGGTAGTACAAAGATGTACCAAGACATCCATCAGAGATTCTGGTGGTCTAATATGAAGCGAGAAATTGCTCGTTATGTTGCTGAATGTGACGTTTGCTGTCGTATCAAAGCAGAACATCAAAGGCCTGCTGGAACTCTGCAACCTATCCCTATTCCTGAATGGAAATGGGACCATGTTGAAATGGACTTCGTCACTGGATTTCCCAAGTCGCAGAAAGGTAATGATGCTATTCTTGTCGTCATTGACCGCTTTCTAAAGTTGCACATTTTCCGGCGGTCAAAGAAACGATCACTTTAGTCAGCTTGCAACTCTCTATATGTCCAGAATTGTTTCACTTCACGGTATTCCACTGGTTATCAGTTCGGACCGTGGCAGCTTATTCACTTCAAGATTCTGGGCAAGTTTCCAAGAAGCTATGGGGACTCACTTATCTTTCAGTACTGCGTTTCATCCGCAGTCACAAGGGCAAGTTGAACGTGTCAACCAAGTTCTCGAAGACATGCTTCGAGCTTGTGTTATTTCCTTCGGCAAGAAATGGGAGGAATCTCTCCCGTATGCTGAGTTCTCTTATAATAATAGCTATCAAGCTAGTCTGAAGATGGCCCCCTTCAAAGTGTTATATGGACGAAAGTGCCGAACCCCTCTGAACTGGTCAGAAACTGGGGAACGTCCACTCTTCGGTCCGGATATTATCCAACATGCCGAAGGACAAGTCCGCATTATTCGCGAGAATCTCAAGACTGCTCAGTCACGTCAAAAGAGTAATTATGACTATCATCATAAAGACATGGTCTATCAACCTGGCGAAAAGGCCTATCTTCGTGTTACACCAATGAAGGGTGCTCACCGCTTTGGGATCAAGGGCAAGCTAGCTCCTCGCTATATTGGCCCTTTCACTATTCTAGAAAGGCGTGGAAAAGTGGCATATCAACTAGAGCTTCCGTCGAACCTTTCTCAGGTTCACGATGTGTTCCGCGTGTCACAACTCCGACGCTGCTTCAAGGACCCAATCCGAGCAGTGGACCATGAAGTGCTCGGATTGCAACAGGACCTCTCCTATAAAGAGCATCCGGTCCGCATTCTCGACCAAGCTGAACGCCGCTCACGTCAGAAGGCGACCAAGTTCCTCAAAGTCCAGTGGTTGAATCACTCTGATGACGAAGCCACCTGGGAACGCGAGGATCGTCTTCATGATGAATACCCCGCACTGTTTCCTTCTACCTCCTAAATCTCGGGACGAGATTTCTTGTAGTGGAGGAGATTTGTAACGCCCGGATAATCATGCTACAGTAATCTCACGTTGATGGTGCCACGTCACCTCTGTCACTGTAGTTAATCACGGGTTAATTCAAAACTGTTTCGAAATTCAAATTCAAATTTATGATAGCAATAAAAGTTTTCAAAAATTAAAACTAAAATGTTCGGGGGTTGCCAAATATTGCATCGGTAATTATGGTGAAGTAAACACATTTTTATAAAATGTCTAAGTAATTTAAAATGAGTTAAAACAGAAAAGAAGATAATTAAAAAAAGAAAACAGAACAAACAAAAAAAACAAAAGGAGGAGAAGCCCCTGCTGGACCACGGCCCAGCTGGCCATCGAGCCAACCAAGCCGGCCCAGGCCGACCCACCCCCGCACCCCCCATAAGCCACCCCCCACTTCCCCTCGGTCCAACCCACGTTGCCCCCACCGACACTTCCCCCCTCCCGAAAATATCTCTCCCTCTCCCCGATTGGATCGGGATCGAGGAGGAGACCACCGTCGCCGCCAGCCTAAATCGCCCTTGACGCCGTCCCGTCCTCCTCCTCGCCGGTCCTCCCGACCGCCGTCCATCCCCTGCCTCGAACCCTGCGAACCCGGCGAGGCCCTGGCTCCCACCCTCTCTCGCACTCCCTCGCCCGCGACCCGTCGCCGCGCGCCTCGCGTGCTCCGGCCCAGCATCACAGCAGGCGGGCAGCGCCTGAGCACGCTGCAGCACCAACCGCGCCGGACCGTCCGCCCCGCCTCTCCTTCCCGACCGGCTCCACCACGGACCCGTCCCGAGCTTCACGCGCCCGGGCACGCGCTTCGCCGCGCCCGCGACCTCCGTGACCGCACCCGACCTCCTCTCCCTCCGCGACGCTGGCCCGTGCTCCCCGCCTCGGCCACGCGCCCGGCCACCACTGTCGCCCGCACCTGCCCGTCCGGCGTCAAGACGCGCGCCCGGCAGCGCTCGGCGGCCAGCGCTCACCGTGGCCTCGCCCGCACCATTGCCCCACTCCGCGCGGTTCCCTCTCCCCTCTGTCCCCATGAGCACCACGCTCCGCCTTCTGCCCGTCGGCAGCGCCCTCGCCTCCGTTCCCCTGCTCCCCGATGGCGCCCTGTTTTCCCCTCGCTGCTCTTGGCCCGCGCCTTGCCACCCTCTCCGTCGGCGCCCGTCTCTCGCCGCCCACGACCGGCGATTCCCGCCGACGCCAGTGGCCTGGCGCCCGTCGCCAAGCGCCTCTCCCCCAGTGGCTGGCTCGGGCGCCCTAACGGGTGGCTCCGTCCCGGCTGCTGCGTGGGCACGCCTTGCCTGCTAAGGCTCAAGCCATTGGCGAGGGGCCCTTGAACGTTAAGAAAAAAGAGAAGAAGAAATTAAAATAGAAATAATAAATAAAAATAAAAATGATTTAATAAAATGAATTATTAATTAATTAATTATCTAATTAATTAATTAAGTTAATTAATCTGGTTTAATTAATCTAATTAACTAGTTAGGTTAATTAAATAGTAATTAAATTAACTAATCTGTAATTAACCTAAACAGAGAATGACAGGTGGGTCCCACTGGACCCACACGTTAGGTTGACCAGGTCAATGGTCAACGTTGACTGCTGACATCACTCTGATGTCATGCTGACGTCATCATTTACTATTCTGGATAATGTTGGGATAAATAATTAATTAAATTCCAGAAATTAATAAAATCTTTAGAAAATCATATCTTTTAATCCGTAACTCGGATTAAAATATTTTCAACATGAAAGTTTCTCAGAACGACGAGACGAATCCGGATACGCAGTCCGTTCGTCCGCCACACATCCCTAACCTATCGAACTCGCAACTTTCCCCTCCGGCTCCTCGTAGAAAACACGAAACAGGGATATTTTCCGGATGTTTCCCCTAACCAATACCACCTCATACCACGTTAGGGCACGCCTAGCATCGTTACTTGTCATGTCATGCATCGATATGCATCTGTTTACATGGTATTCATTGTTTCTTCCCCTCTTCTCTCCGGTAGACTACGAGACCGACGCACTGCTGCTGCCCGGTTCGACTACGGAGTTGACGACCCTCTCTCTTGCCAGAGCAACCAGGCAAGCCCCCCCTTGATCACCAGATATCGCCTATTCTACTCTAAACTACTTGCATTAGAGTAGTGTAGCATGTTACTTCTTCGATTAATCCTATCTTGCTGCATAGCATGTCCTTGCTACTCTCACAGTTGTTACCTTTACCTGCAATCCTACATGCTTACTATAGGATGCTAGTATTTCCATCTGTGGCCCTACATTCTTGTCCGTCTGCTGTGCTATACTATCGGGCCGTGATCACTCGGGAGGTGATCACGGGTATATACTATATACTTATACATGATACATGTGGAGACTAAAGTCGGTCGGTGGTGGAGCACCCATGAGTGGATCTTTGTGGCGGAGCGACAGGCAGGTTGAGACCGCCTAGGAGAGAGGTGGGCTGGCCTGTTCAGCGTTCATGGATACTTAACACGCTTAACGAGATCTTGGTATTTGATCCGAGGTGGCTACTGAGCCTATACGCACTAACCAACTACGTGGGAAAGATATGGGCACTTTCGGCGTCGTGGTATCGGTAGAAGCACTTCGTGACGTCGGCCGGCGGCCTTGCCCGAATTGGATTGAACGCCACTAGGCTAGGTCTGCTTTCGGCCGCCCTCGCAACGTGCAGGTGTGTTCAGGGTGATGGGCCCAGACCCCTGGGCGCCTAGGTTTAGACCGGCGTGCTGACCTCTCTGTTGAGCCTAGGTGGGGCTGCGACGTGTTGATCTTCCGCGGCCGGGCATGACCCAGGAAAGTGTGTCCGGCCAAATGGGATCAAGCGTGTTGGGTTATGTGGTGCACCCTTGCAGGGAAGTTAATCTATTCGAATAGCCGTGATCTTCGGTAACAGGACGACTTGGAGTTGTACCTTGACCTTATGACAACTAGAACCGGATACTTAATAAAACACACCCTTCCAAGTGCGGATACAACCGTGGTCGCTCTCTCGTGGGATATGAGGAGGGATCGCGGATAGGATTATTGCTATGTGATGTTACTTGGAGGACTTGATCTGCTCTCTTCTACATGTTGCAAGGCGGAGGTGACTGAAGCGTAGTCTTTGATAAGACTAGCTATCCCCTCTTATTCTCGGCATTCTGCAGCTTCAGTCCATGATATGGCCCTTTACACATATATCCATGCATATGTAGTGTAGCTCCTTGCTTGCGAGTACTTTGGATGAGTACTCACGATTGCCTTGTTCCCCCCTTTTCCCCTTTCTTTACCCGGTTGCTGCAACCAGACGATGGAGCCCAGGAGCCAGACGCCACCGTCAATGCCGACTACTACACTGGAGGTGCCTACTACTACGTGCAGCCCGCGGACGACGACCAGGAGTAGTTAGGGGTATCCCAGGCAGGAGGCCTGCGCCTCTTTCGATCTGTATCCCCATTTGTGCTAGCCTTCTTAAGGCAAACTTGTTTAACTTATGTCTGTACTCAGATATTGTTGCTTCCGCTGACTCGTCTATGATCGAGCACTTGTATTCGAGCCCTCGAGGCCCCTGGCTTGTATTATGATGCTTGTATGACTTATTTTATTTGTAGAGTTGTGTTTTGATATCTTCCCGTGAGTCCGTGATCTTGATCGTACACATTTGCGTGCATGATTAGTGTACGATTGAATCGGGGGCGTCACAATTGTATAGAAACTTTCTTAATGAGTCACTCGACAAACGCATTTCGAGAACATACACAAAGTCCCAGCTATGGACCTAGCGCATCATCATAACTAAGGTCTTTTGCATTTGCCTACAAGTAATTGGATCTCATATGGAGATGTTTAGTGAAGTAGAATGGAAAGAATCAAATGCAACTACACAAGAACTACTCTATAACTGTCGTTCGGAATCAGTTTTGCGCGGTGTTAACTGAAACATGGATATCTGACTCATACGGAGTCCGTTTTGGCTCCACAAGTAGTCAAAATGTTTGTCATGACCAGATGCTTCAAAGGGTTATTTCACAGGAACTTTCGGAGAACTTTTCTTATGGAGTTTGTTCAGAAACTTGTATAGAAACTTTCTTAATGAGCATTCGACAAACACATTTCGAGAACATACACAAAGTCCCAGCTATGGACCTAGTGCATCATCATAACTGAGGTCTCTTGCATTTCCCTACAATTAATTGGATCTCATATGGAGATGTTTAGTGAAATAGAATGGAAAAAATCGAATGCAACTACACAAGAACTAGTTTGTAACTGTCGTTCGGAATCAGTTTTGCGCAATGTTAACTGAAACATGGATATCTGACTCATAGGGAGTCCGTTTTGGCTCCACAAGTAGTCAAAACGTTTGTGATGACCAGATGCTTCTAAGGATTATTTCACAGGGAACTTTTGGAGATCTTTTCTTAAGGAGTTCATTCAGAAACTTGTATAGAAACTTTCTTAATGAGCAGTCGACAAACGCATTTTGTCAGGACCCCGATCCTAAGTCACACCGATCTAGCATGTAACACATCATATTACTTTGCGGCCTCACACACGGTATTCCCACGGGTGTCGCCTTACCATGGCCCGGGACCGTTTGCGTCTTTTGGCTCACGTATATGATAGTGTCGCTAGCATCCATATGACAAAGAACCCGGGCCGACATGGCTAGTCGTGAACCCAAAGCGGCGCTAACCTATGGGGACAGGCATACATGAATCACATCGAGCATGTCGGTCATCAACGTATGTATTCGGGCTGTAGCACTGGGCTAACAGGACTCCGGTAACCCGGGCTGTAGCAGGCTAGGCAGGACTCCGAATAACACCGCGTGACATTTCCCCGAAGGGACAGACATAGGAACGAGGTGAAACACATGCCGGCCAGTCAAGTGTCCAAGCAGTAGTGCTGGGCTAGCAGGACTCCGGTGAACCGGGCTGTAGCGGACTACTATCGCTCAGAAGCACGAGACTACATTTCCCCATATGAGAGGCTGCCAAGGATAAACAACTAGTTTGTCGGATCCCACACATACTAAGCATTTCAAACATACACACAATATGCTCAATATGTGCAAATACGACGTGGCATCACAACATAACTCTACGACTCAAATATTATTCATTAGGCTCCGAAGAGCGAGATATTACAAACATGGGTCTCATGACCCCACACTCAGAGCATACAAGTCAAAGCACAAGCGGAAGCTAATCATGTCTCGAGTGCAGACAACTATAAATGAAAAAGGCTGAGAAGCGACTATCTACCAGATCCTGCCGAGGGCACAAGATTGTAGCTGAGGTAACAAGCTAAACGTCGAAGTCCACGGGGAACTACTAGCGAGACTGACGTCTCTCTGCAAAACATAAAATAAGCAAACGTGAGTACAATTGTACTCAGCAAGACTTACATCAGAACTAACTACATATGCTTCATTATCAAAAGGGGGTGGTGGAGTTTGACTGCAGCAAGCCAGCTTTGACTCGGTGGCTATCCTGAACTACATTGCAAGTAACTCTTTTGAGGTGGCGCTACGAGTCCACATATTCACCATATCAATACACCACTATGGACCCGCTCCGTCTTCCCTCGAGAACGCCATCCATAGCTCTCACGCTTATCTTGCGCATTTTAGAGTATCCACTTTCACTTGTCTATGAACTATGCAAGGGTCCAAGTTTCCATATCCGAGGAATCCGGCTATTCAATAGATAATGATAACCCTGCAGGGTGTACTTCTTCACACGCTCTCGCCACTTATCGCCTCAGACATCGTCAGTACCTCGGCAACCTTCAAGCGGAAGCCGGCGAGGAGTCGGCCACGACCGACTAACCACACAAGTCTCTCGTCCGGGTTTATCGCCTATTCGGGTTCCATCCGCAAGGAGATCCGGCCGGGTGTCGCTCACGGCCCCAAGCGATGTGAGCAGGGTTCCCAAGCCCACCAACCGGTGCCACTTGGTACACCGTGCATCAGTGCCTAGTCATCCCAAGCCCACCTGCAGGTGCCACTTGGTAGACTACTAACACTACCTACAAACACCGAAACTAGTTGCAACTCCCGGACAGAGATCAAGTTGATTAATAAGTCGAGAGGGTCGAGTTACGGAACCCAATGTGTGGTAGTAGCTGTTCATGGATCACAAACACAGAACTCAGTTCACGAGGGCGGCTGCAATGAGACAACCCACCATGTACTCCTACATGGCCTCTCACCGCTACCTTTACCAAATCGTGTTCACACACTTAGCTCACACACAATAGGACATGTTCATAACAATTCCAATTCATTCCCGATGAATCAGACCCGACTCAACTCTAAGCGATAGCAGGCATGACAAACAAGCATAAATGAGTAGGCACAACATGGGCTCAAACAACTCCTACTCATGCTAGTGGGTTTCATCTAATTCTTGTGGAATGACAGGTCATGCAAAGGATCAAGGGTTCAGCTACCGCAGCAAGTAACAATTGAATCGTTGTTGTCCTAATGCAATAAAATAGAGCAGGAGCGAGAGAGTGGGATTGTATCGGAATGAACAAGGGGTTTTGCTTGCACAGCACTTCAAGATAATAGTTCTTCATCGGTGTCATCGAATAACCATCGTCGGTACATCGTCTATCGGGAGGGGACAATTACCGGCAAACAAGAGAGAGCACAATCAATGCAATGCACATATATGATGCATGATCATGTTAAGGTACTGAATTCACCTAATGCAATAATAATCCAAGTTAGTTGGAGTGGAATTCAAACACGGTTGAATTCCAACTCAAAATGCTATTTCATGAGTTACCCTAATCATGATTCATCCTATTCAGTGATGTTAATTTGTTCAAACATGCATGATCATGGCATAAACAGATTCTTCATATTTTTCTGATCATTTTTCATATATAAATTATTTCCATCCGAGTTACGGTTGAATTTATATGATTTTTAGAAGTTTAGGACATTTTCTGAATTTTACTGAATTAAATTAAATCTAGAAAAGAATATTACTGCGTCAGCCTGACGTCAGCGGGTCAACGGGCGGTCCAGGTCAAACCTGACGTGTGGGGGCCACACGTCAGTGACTAACTAGCTAATCTAGTTAATTAGTACTAACCGGGGTTAGTTAAGTTAGTTTAAACCTAACTAGAGTGGTTAGCCGGGCGGGGCCCGCATGTCAGTGAGGAGAGGGGAGGTCAAACCGGGCGGTGGTCAACCCACGCCGGTCAGCGGGTCAGTGGGCGCCGGTGTTCAGCCGCCGGCGAACCCGACGCGGCGGCGCAAGTGCAAATGGCCATTCCGGCCACCAATAGGGCCGGGGAGAGTACCTACGGGGAGCTGGGCATGCGCTGAGGTTCTTGGTGGGGATAGCTGGGGTCAGGCGGCGGGATCGGCGCCGCGACGAACTATCTGGCGGCGGAACTTCGGGTAAGGGCGGCCGTGGTGTTGCGGCTCGTAGGGGAGTGAACGGGGGTGCTAGGCGGCACCTAGAGGGCAGCGGGAGCGCGTCGGAGCTGCCAGGCGAGGCAGAGGCGCTCGGGGGCACGGAGCTCGCCGGCCATGGCGGACGGCGGCTTCGGGTGCCCGCGGGGCGGCGACTACAGGGCGCGTGAGACAGAGGGGGATGAGGGGAAAGGAAGAGGAGCTCACCGCGGGGTCGGAGAGGGAATCAGTGAGCTCGGGGAGGTCCTGGCGGCGCCGAATCGACCGGAGGCGGCTCGGGTGCCCGAGGTTGAAGACGAGGGCGAGGTCGGCGCTCGAGGGCGTTTGGGGACGCGTGGGTCAGCGGAGAGGTCCGGGGCGACGAGGCGGAGCTCTTGGGCACGCCAGCGAGGCAAGGAAAGGCGGTGGCAGCGGCGGCAGCAGCGCGCTCGGTGGCGTTCGGTGCAGAGAGGAGAGAGCTCGAGGAGGGGAGGCGAGAGAGTGGGGGAAGGACCCGGGCGCGTGCGTGGCGTCGTTCCCAGAGCGTCGAGGCGAGGGCAGGCAGGCGGCGTGGCGTGGCGGACGCGTGGCGCTGGCAGGCCAGCGTGCCCCTGTCCTCCCCGCGCGAGGAAGGGGCGACAGCACTTGGCGGGGTCGGCTGGGCATGGGCAGGCCGAGCCGCAGCCGCAAGCTGGGCATGGTGGGAGGTAACCCTGTGTAGGGCTTTTACCTATTTTGTTTCCTTTTCTATTTTCCCGACATTTGTTTTGATTGATTTAAAATACCAAACTAATTTATTTAATTATGCCAATTTTTGCAGGAGCTTACTATATTATTCCAGAGCTCCTCAACAAAAGGGCACAATTTTGGACAATATTTTATATATATAATAATATATATCCAAGGCAAATATTTAATGTATTAATTCCAAATGCCCAAAATAAATACTTATGAGATCCTAAAAATATTGGTTAGGTTGTTATCTCTGTCCAATATTTTCAGAGGGCCACATGAGCATTTTCTTGGACCCTTTTGGAGCAATTTTATTTAGGTCATTTCCAAAATGATTACGAGGGTTTCCCAAATCCCCATTTCAAAATTAATGGAATTAACATGATGACATGAATGCCTTAATGCAACTAATGTCAAGCAACTCTAGGGCTGTGACAACTCACCCCACTAAACAAGAATCTCTTGAGATTCAAGGCGTGAGGTAAGAGGAAAAGGGAGGTCACAAACTATTACAATTCCCATGACCCAATTGCCTTCCTCGAAGATGTTGGTTCACTCCATCTTCTTGATCTTGACGTCCTCGAGATCTTCACCTGACACGACAACAGAAGGAAGGGGAAAACCCTACATGATTCGACCTTCATGAAGATCAAGTAGACATGATCGACTCACGGACTGAGGTGGTGACACATCTCGAGTTGAGACATAAAATGCATCGAGAGGGATGGAAGAACAACAACGAGGTTTGATTAGTGGCAACAATTCCACGCTTTAGGAAGATGGTGGATGGTGTCAAGGTGGCGAGAAATATTTACCATGATCCCGTGGCGGGACACCTCGAGAAAGGTGATGCCAAGAACTATTTCCTTAAGTGGCAAAAAGAATTACTTTTGATCCATAGATCATTGGAACTCTGTATACCAGCCTAAGGCAATCACAAGCGATCACTTGGTGGAATGCAAGGAATGGTACACCCGGACTAGAGTGGATGATGTGGACTACCTTGTTGAAGACAACGCAATGGATGATTTGCTTATCATCGAAGGTGGGGGGGGCCTAGGGTAAGTCCACCTTGAAGATAACCCTGGACAAGAATTGCTAAGGAGACAGTCTATAGCGAGATAGCACAAAGACGGTGCAAGCTGGGAACGAAATGCAACTGTTGGAATGTTTCAACCATCATATCTGCCTGAGATTCAGATCTGGTTGGTGTTAGGATATTTCAGACTTATCATGTCTGATAGGAAGGGTTGCAACACAATTCGACGAGATGGCGTTGCGAGATTCTCGGGATATGAACTACGATAGCAAGCTCCAAAACGTGAGCTGGTTTTGCTACAAACATATGAACACGTTGTCCTAGACAAGCATGACCACATGGTAGTCTTATAATAAAACACTACCGAGTTCGGGTGGGAACCATCATCGAGGATAACGAAGTCCTATCATAATTCATGTAGTTGTTATGAAGGAACTCCTTCTCCTTGAACAATTCAATCAGTGGCTTGGTGTGCTAGGAATACCTACGGAATGAAGATGATCAGTCTATCAGACCATAGAATACTTCGCACATGCATGACGGACTTGGGATGATTCGAGAGGAAGCAAAACAATCCTTTCTCAAGTTCATGGCGGCAACTTACATCAGATGCACATGAACTAGAGGAAGTCACTACTTTCATCCAAACATATGCTTCATGAACGAGACATGAAGAAATGCTTACACAAGTTTCCAATACTAGGTTGATGCTCAACATGACTCATGGGGGAGACAAAATGCTACTGGTGGGCTCAACAGCAACTCATCGGAATTTCCATATCACTGGACTTCCACCATCATGTGAACACGGTGTTAGCATTGGTCAGACCAAGGATATAATGATGTATGCTCGAGGGATCAACCACGAGTAAGACAACATTACGAGCATCGTTGGTACTGATTTGATTTGACGATATCCCACACTCAAATCAAAGGATTGATAAGATAATAGGTCCAGCAACTGATCACAGGGACCAATCGATGAAGATATCATCTTTCTTCAACACACACTACACAAGAATATCCCTTTGGAACGAACTAAGTTAGGCAAGCTTTTATCTTCCAACTCTCCAAGTTATTGTCTAGCTTAACCAACTAGCTCAGGGGTATTCAACACCGATTCTTGGAGAAGGGGTGGTTCATCAGAACCCAACTTGATCACGAGCTCAACATAACAGTCAGGAAACAATCCGGTAACACTTCCAAGAAGATATTTGGAAAGTCACGAACCACCGGTATGTTACTAAGCTCGAGAACAATCTTGCTTGAGGGCAAGACGATATGATTAAGCGGGTGAGGACTTGACACAATCCTAACTCATCAATCGAAATGTGCACCAGAAGTAAGGACTAGGTAGCACGATCAATCTTAGAATGACGGTTTAATAACCAACACGCTAAGAATGAGAATATTGTCCATTCACCACCGAGCAACAAGTTGCTCGGGTATTGATTCACACATCACAATTCACTTGCGGCATTCGGTTACAACAACACGGAACCGAGGAATGAATAATGATAGCGAGAGTATCAACTGCGTCAAGAATTCCTAGGAGGTTGTGCAATTCCCATGACACTCTTGACATAAAGATGGTAACACTCAAGGTAGAACAGAACAAAAGCTGAATTGGCGTTTTGATCTGCATGGATGCAACTACTTTGACCCAATCCTAGAAATGGATGAGGTATCGAGTTTGTTTCTCCCAGTCATTCCGGAATGGAATGGCTTGACGGACCACAAGGATAAAATGCATCGATGAACACAAATGCACACATACCCTTGGCTATCGATTGATAGATGAAGGTCAGAAGGCATCTAAGAGAACAACTCAAAGGAACATATAATTTTCTGAGTTGTGGATGCACAGATTAGTATGTCGAGCAAGCTCAACATTTCTTCCGGATAACCCATGCAGAAAGGTGGAATTGGCAGATTCACAATTATGAATGGAGTACTCCTCAAGAGCACTCTTGTTGTGATCTTTTGGTTCAAAAGAACTTCTGCTATAATTAGTTCATGGTATTTGGAAGAAGGAGAATACCACGGACTTCGAAGACTATCGCAAGGTTACTAATATCCTAAGGGCACTAGCAAATACTAACAACATGAAGTAAGTAGGGTGAATCTCGGTCCGAAACCCGTGAGTAGAATACCTACTACTAAATGGCATCACGGGATGCTTTCGAAAATGATGGCCAGAATCATCGCACTGGGGATACAAAAGCATTACTAAATTGCTAGGTGACTTCCTAAACATCTAGGGTCATGATAATAGTCCCAGCATATATGTCGAGGCAATAAATTACCCCAACGCACCGGTTAGTGTGCTTATTCTGACCAAAGGGGACATCGGGAACAGAAGGAAAGGATTGCAAATGCATCAGACTATTTAGAGGCCTGGGATGACTCGGACAGCATAACGGCTGTAAATGCTCAAAATGATTTGAGACATCCTGCAGAAAGGGTGGCATAACCACTCAACAGCATCATAGCAAGATTCTGAATCAATGGTTATCATACAGAACTAGTAGGAACTGAACTGGGGATTAAAACCAACAATCTTACAAGTCTATGGGTTAGTAACACGTCATCCTAATAGATAGATGAGAAGCCTAGTTCTTAAACCCCGTAGAAGAGAAGAGGATGACTCAGATCAGAAGGCCATGAGGTATAAGGAGTAAAAAGAGCCTTACGTTCCCTTCCACAATCAATTCCCTTACATAACTAAAGCATTTCTAGACACAACCCGACCAGTTTGGCTTGGTAATCCTCTGACAGCAATCGAAAGCTCGATACCAACGCTGTCAGACCCGATCCTAAGTCACACCGATCTAGCATGTAACACATCATATTACTTTGCGGCCTCACGCACGGTATTCCCACGGTGTCGCCTTACCATGGCCCGGACCGTTTATGCGTTTTTGGCTCACGTATATGATAGTGTCGCTAGCATCCATATGACAAAGAACCGGGCCGACATGGCTAGTCGTGAACCCAAAGCGGCGCTAACCTATGGGGACAGGCATACATGAATCACATCGAGCATGTCGGTCATCAACGTATGTATTCGGGCTGTAGCACTGGGCTAACAGGACTCCGGTAACCCGGGCTGTAGCAGGCTAGGCAGGACTCCGAATAACACCGCGTGACATTTCCCGAAGGACGTACATAGGAACGAGGTGAAACACATGCCGCCAGTCAAGTGTCCAAGCAGTAGTCTTTGGGCTAGCGTGACTCGTGAACCGGCTGTAGCGGACTACTATCGCCGTAAGCACGAGACTACATTTCCCCATATGAGAGGCTGCCAAGGATAAACAACTAGTTTGTCGGATCCCACACATACTAAGCATTTCAAACATACACACAATATGCTCAATATGTGCAAATACGACGTGGCATCACAACATAACTCTACGACTCAAATATTATTCATTAGGCTCCGAAGAGCGAGATATTACAAACATGGGTCTCATGACCCCACACTCAGAGCATACAAGTCAAAGCACAAGCGGAAGCTAATCATGTCTGAGTACAGACAACTATAAATGAAAAAGGCTGAGAAGCCTGACTATCTACCAGATCCTGCCGAGGGCACAAGATCGTAGCTGAGGTAACAAGCTAAACGTCGAAGTCCACGTGGAACTACTAGCGAGACTGACGTCTCTCTGCAAAACATAAAATAAGCAAACGTGAGTACAATTGTACTCAGCAAGACTTACATCAGAACTAACTACATATGCATCATTATCAAAAGGGGTGGTGGAGTTTGACTGCAGCAAGCCAGCTTTGACTCGGTGGCTATCCTGAACTACGACTGCAAGTAACTCTTTTGAGGTGGCGCACACGAGTCCACATATTCACCATATCAATACACCACTATGGACCCGCTCCCGTCTTCCTACGAGAACGCCATCCATAGCTCTCACGCTTATCTTGCGCATTTTAGAGTATCCACTTTCACTTGTCTATGAACTATGCAAGGGGTCCAAGTTTCCATATCCGAGGAATCCGGCTATTCGAATAGATAATGATAACCCTGCAGGGGTGTACTTCTTCACACACGCTCTCGCCACTTATCGCCTCAGACACGCCAGTACCTCGGCAACCTTCAAGCGGAAGCCGGGCGAGGGAGTCGGCCACGACCGACTAACCACACAAGTCTCTCGTCCAGTGTTTATCGCCTATTCGGGTTCCATCCGCAAGGAGATCCGCCGGGTGTCGCCACGGCCCCAAACGATGTGAGCAGGGTTCCCAAGCCCACCAACCGGGTGCCACTTGGTACACCGTACATCTTGTGCCTAGTCTGTCCCAAGCCCACCTGTACGGGTGCCACTTGGTAGACTACTAACACTACCTACAAACACCGTAAACTAGTTGCAACTCCCGGATAGAGATCAAGTTGATTAATAAGTCGAGAGGGTCGAGTTACGGAACCCAATGTGTGGTAGTAGCTGTTCATGGATCACAAACACAGAACTCAGTTCCTGAGGACGGCTGCAATGAGACAACCCACCATGTACTCCTACATGGCCTCTCACCGCTACCTTTACCAAATCGTGTTCACACACTTAGCTCACACACAATAGGACATGTTCATAACAATTCCAATTCATTCCCGATGAATCGGACCGACTCAACTCTAAGCAGTAGCAGGCATGACAAACAAGCATAAATGAGTAGGCACAACATGGGCTCAAACAACTCCTACTCATGCTAGTGGGTTTCATCTAATTCTTGTGGAATGACAGTCATGCAAAGGATCAAGGGGTTCAGCTACCGCAGCAAGTAACAGATTGAATCGTTGTTGTCCTAATGCAATAAAATAGAGCAGGAGCGAGAGAGTGGGATTGTATCGGAATGAACAAGGGGGTTTTGCTTGCCTGGCACTTCTGAAGATAATAGTTCTTCATCGGTGTCATCGAATAACCATCGTCGGTACATCGTCTATCGGGAGGGGACAATTACCGGCAAACAAGAGAGAGCACAATCAATGCAATGCACATATATGATGCATGATCATGTTAAGGTACTGAATTCACCTAATGCAATAATAATCCAAGTTAGTTGGAGTGGAATTCAAACACGGTTGAATTCCAACTCAAAATGCTATTTCATGAGTTACCCTAATCATGATTCATCCTATTCAGTGATGTTAATTTGTTCAAACATGCATGATCATGGCATAAACAGATTCTTCATATTTTTCTGATCATTTTTCATATATAAATTATTTCCATCCGAAGTTACGGTTGAATTTATATGATTTTTAGAAGTTTAGGACATTTTCTGAATTTTACTGAATTAAATTAAATCTAGAAAAGAATATTATCTGCGTCACCGACGCCGCCGGGTCAACGGGTGGTCCAGGTCAAACCTGACGTGTGGGGCCACACGTCGCTGACTAACTAGCTAATCTAGTTAATTAGTACTAACCAAGTTAAGTTAGTTTAAACCTAACTAGAGTGGTTAGCGGGCGGGCCCGCATGTCGATGAGGAGAGGGAGGTCAAACCGGCGGTGGTCAACCCACGCCGGTCAGCGGGTCGATGGCGCCGGCGTTCAGCCAGCGAACCCGGCCAAGCGCAAGTGCAATGGCCATTCCGCCACCAATAGGGCCGGGAGAGTACCTCGGGAGCCGGGCATCTGCCGAGGTTCTTGGTGGGGATAGCCGGGTCGGGCGGCCGGGATCGACGCCGCGACGAACTATCGCGCGGCCGAACTCGGGTAAGGGCGGCCGTGGTGTTGCGGCTCGTGGGGAGTGAACGGGGTGCTAAGCGGCACCTAGAGGGCAGCGGAGCGCTGCCGGAGCTGCCAGGCGAGCAGAGGCGCCGGGGGCCGAGCTCGCCGCCATGGCGGACGGCGGCCGGGTGCCAGGCGGCGACTTCTGGTAGCGTGAGACAGAGGGGGATGAGGGGAAAGGAAGAGGAGCTCACCGCGGGGTCGGAGAGGGAATCAGTGAGCTCGGGGAGGTCCTGGCGGCGCCGAATCGACCGGAGGCGGCTCGGGTGCCCGAGGTTGAAGACGAGGGCGAGGTCGGCGCTCGAGGGCGTTTGGGGACGCGTGGGTCAGCGGAGAGGTCCGGGCGACGAGGCGGAGCTCTTGGGCACGCCATGCAGGCAAGGGAAGGGCGGTGGTCACAAGGGCAGCAGCAGCGCGCTCGGTGGCGTTCGGTGCGAGAGGGAGAGAGAGCTCCCAGGGAGGGGAGGCGAGAGAGTGGGGAAGGACCCGGGCGCGCGTGGCGCTGCTCCAGCGCCCAGAGCGGGCGAGGGAGGCAGGCAGGCAGGTGGCGTGGCGGACGCCAGGTGGCACAAGGCCGGGCCAAGGCCTCCCCTCTGGCGCGCGAGAAGGGGCGATGCACTTGGCGGTCGGTGGGCACAGGCTGTGCCAGCCGCAAGCTGGGCAGCGGTGGGGAGGTAACCCTAGGTAAGGGCTTTTACCTATTTTGTTTCCTTTTCTATTTTCCTGACATTTGTTTTGATTTATTTAAAATACCAAACTAATTTATTTAATTATGCCAATTTTTGCAGGAGCTTACTATATTATTCCAGAGCTCCTCAACAAAAGGGCACAATTTTGGACAATATTTTATATATATAATAATATATATCCAAGGCAAATATTTAATGTATTAATTCCAAATGCCCAAAATAAATACTTATGAGATCCTAAAAATATTGGTTAGGTTGTTATCTCTGTCCAATATTTTCAGAGGGCCACATGAGCATTTTCTTGGACCCTTTTGGAGCAATTTTTATTTAGGTCATTTCCAAAATGATTCTGAGGGTTTCCCAAATCCCCATTTCAAAATTAACTGGAATTAACATGATGACATGAATGCCTTAATGCAACTAATGTCAAGCAACTCTAGGGCTGTGACACATTTCGAGAACATACACAAAGTCCCAGCTATGGACATAGTGCATCATCATAACTGAGGTATCCTGCATTTCTGTACGAGTAATTGGATCTGATATGGAGATGTTTATTGAAGTAGAATGGAAAAATCGAATGCAACTACACAAGAACTAGTTTGTATCTATCGTTCGGAATAGGTTTTGCGCAGTGTTAACAGAAACATCGATATCTGACTCATACGGAGTCCGTTTTGGTTCCACAAGTAGTCAAAACGTTTGTAACGACCAGATGCTTGAAAGGATTCTTTCATAGGCAACTTTTGGAGAACTTTTCTTAAGGAGTTCGTTCAGAAATTTGTATAGAAACTTTCTTAATGAGCACTCGACAAATGCATTTCGAGAACATACACAAAGTCCCAGCAACGGACCTAGTGCATCCTCATAACTGAGGTCTCTGGCATTTCCCTACAAGTAATTGGATCTCATATGGAGATGTTTAGTGAAGTAGAATGGAAAAAAATCGAATGCAACTACACAAGAACTAGTCTCAGAATCGCTGCTCGAATTTGTTTTATGCAGATGTTAATCAAACATGGATATCGACTCACACGGACTCTGTTTGGCTCCACAAGTAGTCAAAAACTTTATGACGACCAGATGCTTCAAAGGATTCTATCACAGGACTTTTGGAGAACTTTTGTTAAGGAGTTCGCTCAGAAAATTGTATAGAAACTTTCTTAATGAGTCACTCGACAAACGCATTTCGAGAACATACACAAAGTCCCAGCTACGGACCTAGCGCATCATCATAACTGAGGTCTCTTGCATTTCACTACAATTAATTGGATCTCATATGGAGATGTTTAGTGAAGTAGAATGGAAAAAATTGAATGCAACTACACAACTACTAGTCTCAGAATCGCTGCTCGAATCAGTTTTGCTGCAAAGTTAATCAAACATGGATATCTGACTCATACGGAGTCCGTTTTGGCTCCACAAGAAGTCAAAACGTTTGTCATGACCAGATGCTTAAAAGCATTATTTCACAGGAACTTTCGGAGAACTTTTCTTAAGGAGTTCGTTCAGAAACTTGTATAGAAACTTTCTTAATGAGCATTCGACAAACACATTTCGAGAACATACACAAAGTCCCAGCTATGGACCTAGTGCATCATCATAACTGAGGTCTCTTGCATTTCCGTATGAGTAATTGGATCTGATATGGAGATGTTTATTGAAGTAGAATGGAAAAATCGAATGCAACTACAAAAGAACTAGTCTGTATCTATCGTTCGAAATAGGTTTTGCGAAGTGTTAACAGAAACATCGATATCTGACTCATGCGGAGTCCGTTTTGGCTCCACAAGTAGTCAAAATGTTTGCAACGACCAGATGCTTGAAAGGATTCTTTCATAGGCAACTTTTGGAGAACTTTTATTAAGGAGTTCGTTGAGAAACTTGTATAGAAACTTTCTTAATGAGCACTTGACAAACGCATTTCGAGAACATACACAAAGTCCCAGCTATGGACCTAGTGCATCATCATAACTGAGGTCTCTTGCATTTGCCTACAAGTAATTGGATCTCATATGGAGATGTTTAGTGACGTAGAATGGAAAAGTTTGAATGCAACTACACAAAAACTAGTCTGTAACTGTCGTTCGGAATTTGTTTTGCGAAGTGTTAACTGAAACATGGATATCTGACTCACACGGACTCTGTTTTGGCTCCACAAGTAGTCAAAAAATTTATGACGACCAGATGCTTCAAAGGATTCTATCACAGGGACTTTTGGAGAACTTTTGTTAAGGAGTTCGTTCAGAAAATTGTATAGAAACTTTCTTAATGAGTCACTCGACAAACGCATTTCGAGAACATACACAAAGTCCCAGCTATGGACCTAGCGCATCATCATAACTGAGGTCTCTTGCATTTCACTACAATTAATTGGATCTCATATGGAGATGTTTAGTGAAGTAGAATGGAAAAAATTGAATGCAACTACACAACAACAAGTCTCAGAATCGCTGCTCGAATCAGTTTTTTGCAAATGTTAATCAAACATGGATATCTGACTCATACGGAGTCCGTTTTGGCTCCACAAGAAGTCAAAACGTTTGTCATGACCAGATGCTTAAAAGCATTATTTCACAGGAACTTTCGGAGAACTTTTCTTAAGGAGTTCGTTCAGAAACTTGTATAGAAACTTTCTTAATGAGCATTCGACAAACACATTTCGAGAACATACACAAAGTCCCAGCTATGGACCTAGTGCATCATCATAACTGAGGTCTCTTGCATTTCCGTACGAGTAATTGGATCTGATATGGAGATGTTTATTGAAGTAGAATGGAAAAATCGAATGCAACTACAAAAGAACTAGTCTGTATCTATCGTTCGAAATAGGTTTTGCGAAGTGTTAACAGAAACATCGATATCTGACTCATGCGGAGTCCGTTTTGGCTCCACAAGTAGTCAAAATGTTTGCAACGACCAGATGCTTGAAAGGATTCTTTGATAGGAAACTTTTGGAGAACTTTTATTAAGGAGTTCGTTGAGAAACTTGTATAGAAACTTTCTTAATGAGCACTTGACAAACGCATTTCGAGAACATACACAAAGTCCCAGCTATGGACCTAGTGCATCATCATAACTGAGGTCTCTTGCATTTGCCTACAAGTAATTGGATCTCATATGGAGATGTTTAGTGACGTAGAATGGAAAAGTTTGAATGCAACTACACAAAAACTAGTCTGTAACTGTTGTTCGGAATTTGTTTTGCACAGTGTTAACTGAAACATGGATATCTGACTCATACGGAGTCCGTTTTGGCTCCACAGGTAGTCAACACGTTTGTGACGACTAGATGCTTCAAAGGATTCGTTCACATGGAACTTTTGGAGAACTTTTCTTAAGGAGTTCGTTCAGAAACTTGTATAGAAACTTTCTTAATGAGCACTCGACAAACGCATTTCGAGAACATACACAAAGTCCCGGCAACGGACCTAGTGCATCCTCATAACTGAGGTCTCTGGCATTTCCTTACAAGTAATTGGATCTCATATGGAGATGTTTAGTGATGTAGAATGGAAAAAAATCGAATGCAACTACACAAGAACTAGTCCAGAACTGCTGCTCGAATTTGTTTTATGCAAGGTTAATCAAACATGGATATCTGACTCATACGGAGTCTGTTTTGGCTCCACAAGTAGTCAAAACGTTTATGACGACCAGATGCTTCAAAGGATTCTATCACAGGGAACTTTTGGAGAACTTTTCTTAAGGAGTTCGTTCAGAAAATTGTATAGAAACTTTCTTAATGAGTCACTCGACAAACGCATTTCGAGAACATACACAAAGTCCCAGCTATGGACCTAGCGCATCATCATAACTGAGGTCTCTTGCATTTCACTACAATTAATTGGATCTCGTATGGAGATGTTTAGTGAAGTAGAATGGAAAAAATTGAATGCAACTACACAAGAACTAGTCATAGAATCGCTGCTCGAATCAGTTTTTGCGTGTGTTAATCAAACATGCATATATGACTCATACGGAGTCCGTTTTGGCTCCACAAGTAGTCAAAACGTTTGTCATGACCAGATGCTTCAAAGGATTATTTCACATGAACTTTCGGAGAACTTTTCTTAAGGAGTTCGTTCAGAAACTTGTATAGAAACTTTCTTAATGAGCATTCGACAAACACATTTCGAGAACATACACAAAGTCCCAGCTATGGACCTAGTGCATCATCATAACTGAGGTCTCTTGCATTTCCCTACAATTAGTTGGATCTCATATGGAGATGTTTAGTGAAATAGAATGGAAAAAATCGAATGCAACTACACAAGAACTAGTTTGTAATCGCTGCTCGAATCAGTTTTATTGCAGTGTTAATCAAACATGGATATCTGACTCATAGGGAGTCCGTTTTGACTCCACAAGTAGTCAAAACGTTTGTGATGACTAGATGCTTCTAAGGATTATTTCACAGGGAACTTTTGGATAACTTTTCTTAAAGAGTTCATTAAGAAACTTGTATAGAAACTTTCGTAATGAGCAGTCGACAAACGCATTTCGAGAACATACACAAAGTCCCAGCTATGGACCTAGTGCATCATCATAACTGAGGTCTCTTGCATTTCCGTACGAGTAATTGGATCTGATATGGAGATGTTTAGTGAAGTACAATGGAAAAAATTGAATGCAACTACACAACAACTAGTCTCAGAATCGCTGCTCGAATCAGTTTTGCAGGTTAATCTGAAACATGGATATCTGACTCATACGGAGTCCGTTTTGGCTCCACAAGAAGTCAAAACGTTTTTCATGACCAGATGCTTCAAAGCATTATTTCACAGGAACTTTCGGAGAACTTTTCTTAAGGAGTTCGTTCAGAAACTTGTATAGAAACTTTCTTAATGAGCATTCGACAAACACATTTCGAGAACATACACAAAGTCCCAGCTATGGACCTAGTGCATCATCATAACTGAGGTCTCTTGCATTTCCGTACGAGTAATTGGATCCGATATGGAGATGTTTATTGAAGTAGAATGGAAAAATCGAATGCAACTACAAAAGAACTAGTCTGTATCTATCGTTCGAAATAGGTTTTGCGAAGTGTTAACAGAAACATCGATATCTGACTCATACGGAGTCCGTTTTGGCTCCACAAGTAGTCAAAATGTTTGCAACGACCAGATGCTTGAAAGGATTCTTTCATAGGCAACTTTTGGAGAACTTTTATTAAGGAGTTCGTTGAGAAACTTGTATAGAAACTTTCTTAATGAGCACTTGACAAACGCATTTCGAGAACATACACAAAGTCCCAGCTATGGACCTAGTGCATCATCATAACCGAGGTCTCTTGCATTTGCCTACAAGTAATTGGATCTCATATGGAGATGTTTAGTGACGTAGAATGGAAAAGTTTGAATGCAACTACACAAGAACTAGTCTCAGAATCGCTGCTCGAATTTGTTTTATGCAGTGTTAATCAAACATGGATATCGACTCATCGGAGTCCGCTTTTGGCTCCACAGTAGTCAACACGTTTGTGACGACTAGATGCTTCAAAGGATTCTTTCACATGGAACTTTTGGAGAACTTTTCTTAAGGAGTTCGTTCAGAAACTTGTATAGAAACTTTCTTAATAAGCACTCGACAAACGCATTTCGAGAACATACACAAAGTCCCGGCAACGGACCTAGTGCATCCTCATAACTGAGGTCTCTGGCATTTCCTTACAAGTAATTGGATCTCATATGGAGATGTTTAGTGATGTAGAATGGAAAAAAAATCGAATGCAACTACACAAGAACTAGTCTGGAACTGTCGTTCGGAATTTGTTTTGCGCAGTGTTAACTGAAACATGGATATCTGACTCACACGGACTCTGTTTTGGCTCCACAAGTAGTCAAAACGTTTATGACGACCAGATGCTTCAAAGGATTCTATCACAGGGAACTTTTGGAGAACTTTTCTTAAGGAGTTCGTTCAGAAAATTGTATAGAAACTTTCTTAATGAGTCACTCGACAAACGCATTTCGAGAACATACACAAATTCCCAGCTATGGACCTAGCACATCATCATAACTGAGGTCTCTTGCATTTCACTACAATTAATTGGATCTCATATGGAGATGTTTAGTGAAGTAGAATGGAAAAAATTGAATGCAACTACACAAGAACTAGTCTCAGAATCGCTGCTCGAATCAGTTTTGCGCAAAGGTTAATCTGAAACATGGATATCTGACTCATACGGAGTCCGTTTTGGCTCCACAAGTAGTCAAAACGTTTGTCATGACCAGATGCTTCAAAGGATTATTTCACATGAACTTTTGGAGAACTTTTCTTAAGGAGTTCGTTCAGAAACTTGTATAGAAACTTTCTTAATGAGCATTCGACAAACACATTTCGAGAACATACACAAAGTCCCAGCTATGGACCTAGTGCATCATCATAACTGAGGTCTCTTGCATTTCCCTACAATTAATTGGATCTCATATGGAGATGTTTAGTGAAATAGAATGGAAAAATCGAATGCAACTACACAAGAACTAGTTTGTAATCGCTGCTCGAATCAGTTTTATGCATGGTTAATCAAACATGGATATCTGACTCATAGGGAGTCCGTTTTGGCTCCACAAGTAGTCAAAACGTTTGTGATGACTAGATGCTTCTAAGGATTATTTCGCAGGGAACTTTTGGATAACTTTTCTTAAGGAGTTCATTAAGAAACTTGTATAGAAACTTTCGTAATGAGAAGTCGACAAATGCATTTCGAGAACATACACAAAGTCCCAGCTATGGACCTAGTGCATCATCATAACTGAGGTCTCTTGCATTTCCGTACGAGTAATTGGATCTGATATGGAGATGTTTATTGAAGTAGAATGGAAAAATCGAATGCAACTACAAAAGAACTAGTCTGTATCTATCGTTCGAAATAGGTTTTGCAAAGTGTTAATAGAAACATCGATATCTGACTCATACGGAGTCCGTTTTGGCTCCACAAGTAGTCAAAATGTTTGCAACGACCAGATGCTTGAAAGGATTCTTTCATAGGCAACTTTTGGAGATCTTTTCTTAAGGAGTTCGTTCAGAAACTTGTATAGAAACTTTCTTAATGAGTACTTGACAAACGCATTTCGAGAACATACACAAAGTCCCAGCTATGGACCTAGTGCATCATCATAACTGAGGTCTCTTGCATTTGCCTACAAGTAATTGGATCTCATAGGGAGATGTTTAGTGACGTAGAATGGAAAAGTTTGAATGCAACTACACAAGAACTAGTCTGTAACTGTCGTTCGGAATTTGTTTTGCGCAGTGTTAACTGAAACATGGATATCTAACTCATACGGAGTCCGTTTTGGCTCTACAGGTAGTCAACACGTTTGTGACGACTAGATGCTTCAAAGGATTCTTTCACATGGAACTTTTGGAGAACTTTTCTTAAGGAGTTCGTTCAGAAACTTGTATAGAAACTTTCTTAATGAGCACTCGACAAACGCATTTCGAGAACATACACAAAGTCCCAGCTATGGACCTAGCGCATCATCATAACTGAGGTCTCTTGCATTTCACTACAATTAATTGGATCTCATATGGAGATGTTTAGTGAAGTAGAATGGAAAAATTGAATGCAACTACACAAGAACTAGTCTATAACTGTCGTTCGGAATCAGTTTTGCGCAGTGTTAACTGAAACATGGATATCTGACTCATACGGAGTCCGTTTTGGCTCCACAAGTAGTCAAAACGTTTGTGATGACCGTACACATTTGCGTGCATGATCAGTGTACGATTGAATCAGGGGCGTCAAAATTGTATAGAAACTTTCTTAATGAGTCACTCGACAAACGCATTTCGAGAACATACACAAAGTCCCAGCTATGGACCTAGCGCATCATCATAACTGAGGTCTCTTGCATTTGCCTACAAGTAATTGGATCTCATATGGAGATGTTTAGTGAAGTAGAATGGAAAGAATCAAATGCAACTACACAATAACTATTCTATAACTGTCGTTCGGAATCAGTTTTGCGCAGTGTTAACTGAAACAGGATATCTGACTCATACGGAGTCCGTTTTGGCTCCACAAGTAGTCAAAATGTTTGTCATGACCAGATGCTTCAAAGGGTTATTTCACAGGAACTTTCGGAGAACTTTTCTTATGGAGTTTGTTCAGAAACTTGTATAGAAACTTTCTTAATGAGCATTCGACAAACACATTTCGAGAACATACACAAAGTCCCAGCTATGGACCTAGTGCATCATCATAACTGAGGTCTCTTGCATTTCCCTACAATTAATTGGATCTCATATGGAGATGTTTAGTGAAATAGAATGGAAAAAATCGAATGCAACTACACAAGAACTAGTTTGTAACTGTCGTTCGGAATCAGTTTTGCGCAGTGTTAACTGAAACATGGATATCTGACTCATAGGGAGTCCGTTTTGGCTCCACAAGTAGTCAAAACGTTTGTGATGACCAGATGCTTCTAAGGATTATTTCACAGGGAACTTTTGGAGAACTTTTCTTAAGGAGTTCATTCAGAAACTTGTATAGAAACTTTCTTAATGAGCAGTCGACAAACGCATTTCGAGAACATACACAAAGTCCCAGCTATGGACCTAGTGCATCATCATAACTGAGGTATCCTGCATTTACGTACGAGTAATTGGATCTGATATGGAGATGTTTATTGAAGTAGAATGGAAAAATCGAATGCAACTACACAAGAACTAGTTTGTATCTATCGTTCGGAATAGGTTTTGCGCAGTGTTAACAGAAACATCGATATCTGACTCATACGAAGTCCGTTTTGGTTCCACAAGTAGTCAAAACGTTTGTAACGACCAGATGCTTGAAAGGATTCTTTCATAGGATACTTTTGGAGAACTTTTCTTAAGGAGTTCGTTCAGAAACTTGTATAGAAACTTTCTTAATGAGCACTCGACAAACGTATTTCGAGAACATACACAAAGTTCCAGCAACGGACCTAGTGCATCCTCATAACTGAGGTCTCTGGCATTTCCCTACAAGTAATTGGATCTCATATGGAGATGTTTAGTGAAGTATAATGGAAAAAAATCGAATGCAACTACACAAGAACTAGTCTCAGAATCGCTGCTCGAATTTGTTTTATGCATGTTAATCAAACATGGATATCTGACTCACACGGACTCTGTTTTGGCTCCACAAGTAGTCAAAACATTTATGACGACCAGATGCTTCAAAGGATTCTACCACAGGGACTTTTGGAGAACTTTTGTTAAGGAGTTCGTTCAGAAAATTGTATATAAACTTTCTTAATGAATCACTCGACAAACGCATTTCGAGAACATACACAAAGTCCCAGCTATGGACCTAGCGCATCATCATAACTGAGGTCTCTTGCATTTCACTACAATTAATTGGATCTCATATGGAGATGTTTAGTGAAGTAGAATTGAAAAAATTGAATGCAACTACACAAGAACTAGTCTGTAACTGTCGTTCGGAATCAGCTTTGCGTAGTGTTAACTGAAACATGGATATCTGACTGATACGGAGTCCGTTTTGGCTCCACAAGTAGTCAAAACGTTTGTCATGACCATATGCTTCAAAGGATTATTTCACAGGAGTACACATTTGGAGACTTGTATAGAAACTTGTATAGAAACTTTCTTAATGAGCACTCGACAAACGCATTTCGAGAACATACACAAAGTCCCAGCAACGGACCTAGTGCATCCTCATAACTGAGGTCTCTGGCATTTCCCTACAAGTAATTGGATCTCATATGGAGATGTTTAGGGAAGTAGAATGGAAAAAAATCGAATGCAACTACACAAGAACTATTCTGTAACTGTCGTTTGGAATTTGTTTTGCGCAGTGTTAACTGAAACATGGATATCTGACTCACACAGAGTCTGTTTTGGCTCCACAAGTAGTCAAAACATTTATGACGACCAGATGCTTCAAAGGATTCTATCACAGGGACTTTTGGAGAACTGTTCTTAAGGAGTTCGTTCAGAAAATTGTATAAAAACTTTCTTAATGAGTCACTCGACAAAATCATTTCGAGAACATACACAAAGTCCCAGCTATGGACCTAGCGCATCATCATAACTGAGGTCTCTTGCATTTCACTAAAATTAATTGGATCTCATATGGAGATGTTTAGTGATGTAGAATGGAAAAAAAATCGAATGCAACTACACAAGAACTAGTCTGGAACTGTCGTTCGGAATTTGTTTTGCGCAGTGTTAACTGAAACATGGATATCTGACTCATACGGAGTCTGTTTTGGCTCCACAAGTAGTCAAAACGTTTATGATGACCAGATGCTTCAATGGATTCTATCACAGGGAACTTTTGGAGAACTTTTCTTAAGGAGTTCGTTCAGAAAATTGTATAGAAAGTTTCTTAATGAGTCACTCGACAAACGCATTTCGAGAACATACACAAATTCCCAGCTATTGACCTAGCGCATCATCATAACTGAGGTCTCTTGCATTTGCCTACAAGTAATTGGATCTCACATGGAGATGTTTAGTGAAGTAGAATGGAAAGAATCAAATGCAACTACACAAGAACTAGTCTATAACTGTCGTTCGGAATCTGTTTTGCGCAGTGTTAACTGAAACATGGATATCTGACTCATACGGAGTCCGTTTTGGCTCCACAAGTAGTCAAAACGTTTGTCATGAACAGATTCTTCAAAGGATTATTTCACAGGAACTTTTGGAGAACTTTTCTTAAGGAGTTCGTTCAGAAACTTGTATAGAAACTTTCTTAATGAGCATTCGACAAACACATTTCGAGAACATACACAAAGTCCCAGCTATGGACCTAGTGCATCATCATAACTGAGGTCTCTTGCATTTCCCTACAATTAATTGGATCTCATATGGAGATGTTTAGTGAAATAGAATGGAAAAAATCGAATGCAACTACACAAGAACTAGTTTGTAACTATCGTTCGGAATCAGTTTTGCGCAGTGTTAACTGAAACATGGATATCTGACTCATTGGGAGTCCGTTTTGGCTCCACAAGTAGTCAAAACGTTTGTGATGACCAGATGCTTCTAAGGACTAAAGATATTTGTGATGACCAGATGCTCCAGTTCGATGATCCATGTAGTCCTTGCGTGTAGATCAGATGCTTCTAAGGACTAAAGATATTTGTGATGACCACAAGTAGTCAAAACGTTTGTGATGACCAGATGCTTCTAAGGACTAAAGATATTTGTGATGACCAGATGCTTCTAAGGACTAAAGATATTCACTGAAACTTGTGATGACCAGATGCTCCAGTTCGATGATCCATGTAGTCCTTGCGTGTAGTCTTTAGTACTTAAGACCACAAGTAGACTAAGGAGTCCTTGCGTGTATTTGTGATGACTACTTGCGTGTAGACCACAAGTAGTCCTTAGAAGCTAAGGCCTGGATTCCGCTCTACGCGGTCTAATCTACGCGGTCGCCATCAACCCTCTTGATCCCGCTCACCCTGTCCACAATGGGTGCGACAAGGGTCTTGAGCGCCTCAACATCAGCATCCGGCGGCAAGGACTTGAGGACGTTGGTGAAGCTAAGGCCTGGATTGCGGAAGGCCACCTTCATCAGCACCTTCTGAAGAGCTCCCGCACAGATCTGGCCCGACTCGTCGGCCAGCTGCTTTGGGATCTCTTCCCGGAGTCATTGGAGGGCCGTCACCACGCCTTTGAAGAACAAGTTGAGCTTGGCGCTGGGTTGGAGGTGCTCGTCGGAGGAATATCCGAGATCCACCATCCCCAGCTCCGCCAGCTCCCTGTCGATGGCGGCGGCAATATTCACGAGACCCTCGGTCCAGTGCTCCACATTCTCTCTGAAGGTGCTCCGGGCGGCAGTAGCACTCGCCAGCAGCGCCTCGTCGGTCTTGATCTTCTCCAACAAGGCCACCTCCCGCTCCTTGGCGCCGTCCAGCGTCTGCATCAAAGTGGTCAGCTTCAGCTCGAGATCCGCGTTGGAGTCCTTGGCAGCGCTGAGCTCCTTGCTCCTCTCGGCGAGACGTCCCTGCAGCTCGCCAAGAGTGTAGGCGTCCTTCTCGCGCTCATGCTTGAGTGCAGCAAGCTCCTCGCCGCTCTTCTTCAGATTGGCCTCCAGCTGCGTCACTTTCGTCTCCAGCTCCTTCTTGGCGGCCTCGGCAGCTGCGGCAGCGTCCTTTGCTTCCTTGAGAGCCCCGCCAAACGTTTGCTCGCGCGCGGCAAGCTCCTCCTCATGGCTATCAAGATTGATCTTCCGCTGCGCCAGCTCGCCTTCCTGCGCAGACAGCTTCTCGGCGGCAAGCCGCCGTTGCTCTTCAACCTCAGCCTTCTCGAGGATGAAGGCTTTGCGCGCCTCGACGATTTGCTCCCGCTCCTCTGCCAAAGACCGGAGAGCTTCCTGATGGAGGCCCCGGAGCTCCTCCGCGCGCTTCTCAATGTCTGCTCCCACCTTCGCGACAAGCGCTTCTCGGGATTCCAGCTTGGCTTGTCGGGCGCGGTAGAGCGACAGAAGCTTCCGCAGCAACTGCTCCTCCTCAGACTCGCCGCTGCTGCTGCTTGGCGCGTCGACCAGCGTCAGCCCAGCGGAGGCGAGCAGCTCTTCGTCAAAGGTTTCTCCTTCGACCGGCGCCCTGGAGCTCGACGCCCAGGGAAGCTTGATGAAGACGCCATCGCCGGCCTTCATGTAGGCGCCGGGCTGGGGCTCTTCGGAGCCTGGCGCTGCGGCAGCTACGGAGGGATCGGCGGTCGGTGTAGCGCCTGGCGCTCCTGCGGCCTCGGGGCCGTCAGTGCGATCGCCGGACCCCTCGCCAGCTTCTGCGGCGGCAGCCTTGGCGGCCTCCTCGCCGGCGGGCTCGTCAGCGCCGGCTTCTTCCTCGGCGACGGCGGTGTCGTCAGTATTGCCGCACGCGTCTTCCTCGCCGGCGACCTCGGTGTCCATCGGCTCCGTGGCAGATGGATCTGACGACCAGAAAATGAAGAAAAGTCAAGCAAATATCCAAAAAGTAGATCAAAAGAAGAACACAAGGGCAGCTTACAAGCAAGAGGATTACCTGCGATGGGATCTGCAGCCGCGGTCTCAGCCACCGGAGGGTCGCTAGTGCCATCCCTTGCCGGAGAGTTGTCCCTTGCCGGAGACGTCTCCCTTGCCGGAGAGCACTCCCTTGCCGGGGGATCCTCCCTTGGCGGTGTAGTCGAAGCAGATGGCATGTCCGGAGCGGCATCAGGGCACTCTTGGTGGGGCTGCTCTGCTCCTACACAAATCAACAGTCAGATATCAGCAAATAAAGAGCACCCATGCACGCCTAACAGCAGGAAGAAAACCATGCACTTACGCTGGGGCTGCGCTGGGGGCTGCTTTGGGGAAGGGTTGCCGGGTCCGGCAAGGTGGTCTCGGAGACGCCTCTTGCCGCCGCGGTGGGTTCATCCTCGATGACAATCACCGGGACCTTGGCTCTCTTCGATGCTCTCTGGGCCAGCGTCCTGAAAAGGAATAGGTTCAGAATGAAGCAAATCAGATACAAGACAAAGTAACAGATTGAAGAATTACAAGTACAGCAAAAAAATCTTACTCTTCCTCTTCCTCGGAGCTGAGCGCGGAGAGATCGAATTCCGGTTCGCCTCCGGTCGACGAGCTGGAAGAGTAGGTTCCTTGGCCGCTTGGCGGGTGCAGGAGCTATGGTCCCGAAGGCCCGCTCCGATTGCTGCAGCGGCGTGAGGTGCTCCAGCGGCAACAAAGCTTGCTTGCGGTAGAGCGCGTCGTCATGGGCGCGACGGCTGTTGGCCCGTCTGCCGCCCGCTGCTTCCCGGCCTTGCGGAGACGCCTTCTTGGTGGAGCTGTGGCTCCGCTCGCGACAAGCTACTTGAAGGTGGGGAGGAGGCGCTCGGCGGCTCTCGCCGCTCAACCGGGCTCGGCATGCTCTTCCTCGCCGGCAAGCTCCTCTCGATCGACAAGGCTTGCCGCCTCTGCTGCCTCTGCCTCCTCCACGGTAAATCCAAACTCGCCCGCGGTAGCAGCTGCTGCCGCCTCTTCCAACCTGGTGGCGACGCGCTGCATCTCATCGTCAGTGGTGTCGCGGGTGAGGCCCTTCTGCTCGTCAGGGCGGATCGGCACTTCTTCCAAGCTATCGAAGAACTGCTGCAGAACGTCATCTGCACGCTCTTGCCAAGTTGGAACAATTCCATGCGAGTCGCATAACGACATCATTGCACGGATGCGGTCGAGCGAGGAATTGTTGCACAATGGAACGACTCCCCTCGGCAACCTGAACCATTCGGGATGATCAGGGTCGTGCTTGAACAATTCCAAGAGCATCGCATCCAATTCCAAGATGGTGAAGTTGAAGTTGAGGCCCGGGCGCAACCTCATGATATCTGCCGCGTTCTGGAACTCCCAGGCGGGTCTCCTCCTCTCCTGCAGGGGGGAGATGCGGCGTCGAAGGAAATCTGCGCCAACGGCGCCTACAGTGAGTCCGGCAAGCCCGAGGCGCAGGATCCGGGTGACGGCAATCTTCAATCTAGCATCTTCCGGCGCCAAGTTGCTCCAATCGTTGCCGCGCACTATTGGGGTTTGGCGCTGGGCGGTGAATGGCTGCGGGTTCTCCTCAACAATCCAACACCAATCTGCCCTCCATTCCTCCCACTTGCTACCGAGCTCTCCCTCCAGATAGGCTTCCTTCTTGCCGATCCTTGAGATCCAAGCGATTCCTCCGGCAATAGGTTCTCCTCTCTCTACTCGAGGCATGAAGAAATGGCGGAAGAGGGCTACGTTGGGATGGACTCCGACAAAGTTTTCGCAGAGGTGTGCGAAAACTGCCATGGTCAGGACAGCATTGGGGGTGAAATCAAGGAGGCGGAACCCGTAGGTGTTCATGATATCGCAGAAGAATTCAGAGAAGGGCGGACAGAGCCCGCAGTAGAAGAAGAGCGCGAAGAAGGGATACCCGCTCGGAGCCAATTCAGATGCGGCAGCTGAGAGTACCTTCGTGCGCGGATACGCTCGCGTCTCCGTCGACCAGAAGAGGTAGTAGTACTCCCTCAGCTCCTTCGCGGCGAGCTGGGGGAAGATGGCCACTCCTTGCGCAGCGCCGTGAGCCGCTGCGCCTCGGCTGACTTCACGCCCTTCCCCTTGTCGGCTTTCGGAGCCATGGCGGAGGTGGTGGGGGACATCGACGTCGCTGGTGGTGTTGGTGGCGACGGGGGGCGGAGCGCTGCTCTCTTTTCAGCCTTGGGAAGAAGGGGGAGCAGCGGAGGTTTTTCGAGATTGGACAGCAACTGGCAAGGTGGGCGAACTGCCCCTGCTTCCTCTGCTTATAAAGAGGGAGGGGGCGGACGTTCCGCTTTTCCTAATAAAGAAACCACCCACGATCTCAACCACGACGCCACTAGACATTAACTAGCTCTATAAGCTAGGTCAAATAATTTTAAGCTAGAGTTGAACTAGCTCTATAGCCTAGTACAAATAATTTTACACTAGAGTTGAACTAGCTCTATAACCTAGTTCAAATAATTTTATACTAGAGTTGAACTAGCTCTATAGCCTAGTACAAATAATTTTACAGTAGAGTTGAACTAGTTCTATAAGCTTGTACAAAAAATTTTAAACTAGAGTTGAACTAGCTCTATAAGCTAGTTCAAATAATTTTACACTAGAGTTGAACTAGCTCTATGAGCTAGTTCAAAAAAAAATTACACTAGAGTTGAACTAGCTCTATAAGCTAGTTCAACTAATTTTACACTAGAGTTAAACTAGCTCTATAGCCTAGTACAAATATTTTTACACTAGAATTGAACTAGCTCTATAAGCTAGTTCAAATAAGTTTACACAAGAGGAGAACTAGCTCTATAGACTAGTACAAATAATTTTACAGGAGAGTCGTACTAGCTCTTACACTAGAGTTGAACTAGCTCTATTAGCTACTTAAAACAATTTTACCCTAGAGTTGTACTAGCTCTATAGCATAGTAGAAATAATTTTACACTAGAGTTGAACTAGCTCTATAAGCTAGTTCAAAATTTTTTACACTAGAGTTGAACTAGCTCTATAAGCTAGTTGAAATAATTTTACACTAGAGTTGAACTAGCCCTATAAGCTAGTTCAAATATTTTTACACTAGAGTAGAACTAGCTCTATAAGCTTGTACAAATAATTTTACACTAGAGTTGAACTCGCTCTGCAGTCTAGTACAACTAATATAATACTAGAGTTGAACTAGATCTATAAGATCTAGTTCAAATAATTTTATACTAGAGTTGAACTAGCTCTATAGCCTAGTACAAATAATTTTACACTAGAGTTGAACTAGCTCTATAACCTAGTTCAAATAATTTTATACTAGAGTTGAACTAGCTCTATAGCCTAGTACAATTAATTTTACAGTAGAGTTGAACTAGTTCTATAAGCTTGTACAAAAATTTTAAACTAGAGTTGAACTAGCTCTATAAGCTAGTTCAAATAATTTTACACTAGAGTTGAACTAGCTCTATAAGCTAGTTCAAAAAAATTTACACTAGAGTTGAACTAGCTCTATAAGCTAGTTCAACTAATTTTACACTAGAGTTAAACTAGCTCTATAGCCTAGTACAAATATTTTTACACTAGAGTTGAACTAGCTCTATAAGCTAGTTCAAATAAGTTTACACAAGAGGAGAACTAGCTCTATAGCCTAGTACAAATAATTTTACAGGAGAGTCGTACTAGCTCTTACACTAGAGTTGAACTAGCTCTATTAGCTACTTAAAACAATTTTACCCTAGAGTTGTACTAGCTCTATAGCATAGTAGAAATAATTTTACACTAGAGTTGAACTAGCTCTATAAGCTAGTTCAAAATTTTTTACACTAGAGTTGAACTAGCTCTATAAGCTAGTTGAAATAATTTTACACTAGAGTTGAACTAGCCCTATAAGCTAGTTCAAATATTTTTACACTAGAGTTGAACTAGCTCTATAAGCTTGTACAAATAATTTTACACTAGAGTTGAACTCGCTCTGCAGTCTAGTACAACTAATTTAATACTAGAGTTGAACTAGCTCTATAAGATCTAGTTCAAATAATTTTATACTAGAGTTGAACTAGCTCTATAGCCTAGTACAAATAATTTTACACTAGAGTTAAACTAGCTCTATAGCCTAGTTCAAATAATTTTACACTAGAGTTGAACTAGATCTATAAGCTAGTTTAAATCATTTTACACTAGAGAGTTGAACTAGCTCTATAGCCTAGTACAAATAATTTTACACTAGAGTTGAACTAGATATATAAGCTAGTTCAAATAATTTTACACTAGAGTTGAACAAGCTATATAGCCTAGTGCAAATAATTTTACACTAGAGTTGAGCTAGCTCTTTAAGCTTGTACAAATAATATTACACTAGACTTTAACTAGCTCTATAAGCTAGGTCAAATAATTTTAAACTAGAGTTGAACTAGCTCTATAGCCTAGTACAAATAATTTTACACTAGAGTTGAACTAGCTATATAAGCTAGTGCAAATAATTTTACAATAGAGTTGAACTAGCTCTATAGCCTTGTACAAATAATTTTACACTTGAGTTGAACTAGATCTATAAGCTAGTTCAAATAATTTTACACTAGAGTTGAACTAGCTCTATAGCCTAGTACAAATAATTTTACACTAACGTTGAATTAGATCTATAAGCTAGTTCAAATAATTTTACACTAGAGTTGAACTAGCTCTATAGCCTAGTACAAATAATTATACACTAGAGTTGAACTAGCTCTACAAGCTTGTACAAATAATTTTACACTAGACTTTAACTATCTCTGTAAGCTAATTCAAATAATTTTATACTAGAGTTGAACTAGCTCTATAGTCTAGTACAAATAATTTTACAGTAGAGTTGAACTAGCTCTATAAGCTTGTACAAAAAAATTTACTCTAGAGTTGAACTAGCTCTATAAGCTAGTTCAAATAATTTTACACTAGAGTTGAACTAGCTCTATAAGCTAGTTCAAAAAATTTTACACTAGAGTTGAACTAGCTCTATAAGCTAGTTCAAATAATTTTACACTAGAGTTGAACTAGCTCTATAGCCTAGTTGAAATAATTTTACACTAGAGTCGTACTAGCTCTTACACTAGAGTTGAACAAGCTCTATTAGCTACTTAAAACAATTTTACCCTAGAGTTGTACTAGCTCTATAGCCTAGTGCAAATAATTTTACACTAGAGTTGAACCAGCTCTATAAGCTTGTACAAATAATTTTACACTAGAGTTGAACTAGCTCTATAAGCTAGTTGACTAGCCCTATAAGCTAGTTCAAAAAATTTACACTAGAGTTGAACTAGCTCTATATCCTAGTACAAATAATTTCACACTAGAGTTGAACTAGCTCTATAGCCTAGTACAAATAATTTTACACTATAGTTGAACTAGCTCTATAAGCTTGTATAAATAATTTTACACTAGAGTTGAACTAGCTCTATAAGCTAGTTCAAATAATTTTACACCAGAGTTGAACTAGCTCTATATTCTAGTACAAATAATTTTACATTAGAGTTGAACTAGCTCTATAAGCTTGTACAAAAATTTTTACACTAGAGTTGAACTAGCTCTATAAGGTAGTTCAAACAATTTTACACTAGAGTTGAACTAGCTCTATAAGCTAGTTCAAATTTTTTTACACTAGAGTAGAACTAGCTCTATAAGCTAGTTAAAATAATTTTTACACTAGAATTGAACTAGCTCTATAGCCTAGTACAAATAATTTTACACTAGAGTCGTACTAGCTCTTACACTAGAGTTGACCTAGCTCTATTAGCTACTTAAAACAATTTTACCCTAGAGTTGTACTAGCTCTATAGCCTAGTACAAATAATTTTACACTAGAGTTGAACTAGCTCTATAAGCTTGTACAAATAATTTTACACTAGACTTTAACTAGCTCAATAAGCTAGTTCAAATAATTTTACACTAGAGTTGAACTAGCTCTATAGCCTAGTACAAATAATTTTACACTAGAGCTGAACTAGCTATATAAGCTAGTGCAAATAATTTTAAACTAGAGTTGAACTAGCTCTATAGCCTTATACAAATAATTTTACACTTGAGTTGAACTAGATCTATAAGCTAGTTCAAATAATTTTACACTAGAGTTGAACTAGCTCTATAGCATAGTACAAATAATTTTACACTAGAGTTGAACTAGATCTATAAGCTAGTTCAAAAATTTTTACATTAGAGTTGAACTAGCTCTATAGCGTAGTACAAATAATTTTACACTTGAGTTGAACTAGCTCTACAAGCTTGTACAAATAATTTTACACTAGACTTTAACTAGCTCTATAAGCTAGTTCAAATAATTTTATACTAGAGTTGAACTAGCTCTATAGCCTAGTACAAATAATTTTACAGTAGAGTTGAACTAACTCTATAAGCTTGTACAAAAAAATTTACATTAGAGTTGAACTAGCTCTATAAGCTAGTTCAAATAATTTTACACGGGAGTTGAACTAGCTCTATAAGCTAGTTCAAAAAAATTTACACTAGAGTTGAACTAGCTCCACAAGCTAGTTCAAATAATTTTACACTAGAGTTGAACTAGCTCTATAGCCTAGTATAAATAACTTTACACTAGAGTCGTACTAGCTCTTACACTAGAGTTGAACTAGTTCTATAGCCTAGTACACATAATTTTACACTAGAGTTGAACCAGCTCTATAAGCTTGTACAAATAATTTTACACTAGTGTTGAACTAGCTCTATAAGCTAGTTCAAAAAAATTTACACTAGAGTTGAACTAGCTCCATAAGCGAGTTCAAATAATTTTACACTAGAGTTGTACTAGCTCTACAACCTAGTACAAATAATTTCACACTAGAGTTGAACTAGCTCTATAGCCTAGTACAAATAATTTCACACTAGAGTTGACCAACATCTATAAGCTAGTTCAAATAATTTTACATTAGAGTTGAACTAGCTCTATAGCCTAGTACAAATAATTTTACACTAGAGTTGAACTAGCTCTATAAGCTTGTACAAATAAGTTTACACTAGACTTTAACTAGCTCTATAAGCTAGTTCAAATAATTTTGCACTAGAGTTGAACTAGCTCTATAGCCTAGTACAATTAATTTTACACTAGAGTTGAACTAGCTCTATAAGCTTGTACAAATAATTTTAAACTAGAGTTGAACTAGCTCTATAAGCTAGTTCAAATAATTTTACACTAGAATTGAACTAGCTCTATAGCCTAGTACAAATAATTTTACACTAGAGTCGTACTAGCTCTTACACTAGAGTTGAAGTAGCTCTATTAGCTACTGAAAACAATTTTACCCTAGAGTTGTACTAGCTCTATAGCCTAGTACAAATAATTTTACATTAGAGTTGAACTACATCTATAAGCTAGTTCAAATAATTTTACATTAGAGTTGAACTAGCTCTATAGCGTAGTACAAATAATTTTACACTAGAGTTGAACTAGCTCTACAAGCTTGTACAAATAATTTAACACTAGACTTTAACTAGCTCTATAAGCTAGTTGAAATAATTTTATACTAGAGTTGAACTAGCTCTATAGCCTAGTACAAATAATTTTTACAGTAGAGTTGAACTAGCTCTATAAGCTTGTACAAAAAAATTTACACTAGAGTTGAACTAGCTCTATAAGCTAGTTCAAATAATTTTACACTAGAGTTGAACTAGCTCTATAAGCTAGTTCAAAAAAGTTTACACTAGAGTTGAACTAGCTCTATAAGCTAGTTCAAATAATTTTACACTAGAGTTGAACTAGCTCTATAGCCTAGTACAAATAATTTTACACTAGAGTCGTACTAGCTCTTACACTAGAGTTGAACTAGTTCTATAGCCTAGTACACATAATTTTACACTAGAGTTGAACCAGCTCTATAAGCTAGTAAAAAAAATTTACACCAGAGTTGAACTAGCTCTATATGCGAGTTCAAATAATTTTACACTAGAGTTGTACTAGCTCTACAACCTAGTACAAATAATTTCACACTAGAGTTGAACTAGCTCTATCGCCTAGTACAAATAATTTCACACTAGAGTTGAACTAGATCTATAAGCTAGTTCAAATAATTTTACACTAGAGTTGAACTAGCTCTATAGCCTAGTACAAATAATTTTACACTAGAGTTGAACTAGCTCTATAAGCTTCTACAAATAATTTTACACTAGACTTTAACTAGCTCTATAAGCTAGTTCAAATAATTTTACACTAGAGTTGAACTAGGTCTATATCCTAGTACAAATAATTTTACACTAGAGTTGAACTAGTTCTATAAGCTTGTACAAATAATTTTACACTAGAGTTGAACTAGCTCTATAAGCTAGTTCAAATAATTTTACACTAGATTTGATCTAGCTCTATAGCCTAGTACAAATAATTTTACACTAGAGTCGTACTAGCTCTTACACTAGAGTTGAAGTAGCTCTATTAGCTACTAAAAACAATTTTACCCTAGAGTTGTACTAGCTCTATAGCCTAGTACAAAGAATTTTACACTAGAGTTGAACTAGCTCTATAAGCTTGTACAAATAATTTTACACTAGACTTTAACTAGATTAATAAGCTAGTTCAAATAATTTTACACTAGAGTTGAACTAGCTCTATAAGCTTGTACAAATAATTTTACACTAGACTTTTACTAGCTCAATAAGTTAGTTCAAAAATTTTTACACTAGAGTTGAACTAGCTCTATATGCTAGTACAAATAATTTTACACTAGAGCTGAACTAGCTATATAAGGTAGTGCAAATAATTTTACACTAGAGTTGAACTAGCTCTATAGCCTTATATAAATAATTTTACACTTGAGTTGAACTAGATCTATAAGCTAGTTCAAATAATTTTACACAAGAGTTGAACTAGCTCTATAGCCTAGTACAAATAATTTTACACTAGAGTTTAACTAGATCTATAAGCTAGTTAAAATAATTTTACATTAGAGTTGAACTAGCTCTATAACCTAGTACAAATAATTGTACACTAGAGTTGAACTAGCTCTACAAGCTTGTACAAATAATTTTACACTAGACTTTAACTAGCTCTATAAGCTAGTTCAAATAATTTGACACTAGAGTTGAACTAGCTCTATAGCCTAGTACAAATAATTTTACACTAGAGTTGAACTAGATCTAGAAGCTAGTTCAAATAATTTTACATTAGAGTTTAACTAGCTCTATAGCCTAGTACAAATAATTGTACACTAGAGTTGAACTAGCTCTACAAACTTGTACAAATAATTTTACACTAGACTTTAACTAGCTCTATAAGATAGTTCAAATAATTTTACACTAGAGTTGAACTAGCTCTATAGCCTAGTACAAATAATTTAACACTAGAGTTGAACTAGATCTATAAGCTAAGTCAAATAATTTTACATTAGAGTTGAACTAGCTTTATAGCCTAGTACAAATAATTGTACACTAGAGTTTAGCTAGCTCTATAGGCTAGTACAAATTATTTTACACTAGAACTGAACTAGCTATATAAGCTAGTGCAAATAATTTTACAGTAGAGTTGAACTAGCTCTATAGCCTTATACAAATAATTTTACACTTGATTTGAACTAGATCTATAAGCTAGTTCAAATAATTTTACACAAGAGTTGAACTAGCTCTATAGCCTAGTACAAATAATTTTACACTAGAGTTGAACTAGATCTATAAGCTAGTTCAAATAATTTTACATTAGAGTTGAACTAGCTCTATAACCTAGTACAAATAACTGTACACTAGAGTTGAACTAGCTCTACAAGCTTGTACAAATAATTTTACACTAGACTTTAACTAGCTCTATAAGCTAGTTCAAATAATTTGACACTAGAGTTGAACTAGCTCTATCGCCTAGTACAAATAATTTAACACTAGAGTTGAACTAGCTCTATAAGCGAGTTCAAATAATTTTACACTAGAGTTGAACTAGCTCTACAGCCTAGTACAAATAATTTCACACTAGAGTTGAACTAGCTCTATAGCCTAGTACAAATAATTTCACACTAGAGTTGAACTAGATCTATAAGCTAGTTCAAATAATTTTACACTAGAGTTGAACTAGCTCTATAGCCTAGTACAAATAATTTTACACTAGAGTTGAACTAGCTCTATAAGCTTCTAAAAATAATTTTACACTAGACTTTAACTAGCTCTATAAGCTAGTTCAAATAATTTTACACTAGAGTTGAACTAGGTCTATATCCTAGTACAAATAATTTTACACTAGAGTTGAACTAGTTCTATAAGCTTGTACAAATAATTTAACACTAGAGTTGAACTAGCTCTATAAGCGAGTTCAAATAATTTTACACTAGAGTTGAACTAGCTCTACAGCCTAGTACAAATAATTTAACACTAGACTTTAACTAGCTCTATAAGCTAGTTCAAATAATTTTATACTAGAGTTGAACTAGCTCTATAGCCTAGTACAAATAATTTTTACAGTAGAGTTGAACTACCTCTATAAGCTTGTACAAAAAAATTTACACTAGAGTTGAACTAGCTCTATAAGCTAGTTCAAATAATTTTACACTAGAGTTGAACTAGCTCTATAAGCTAGTTCAAAAAAATTTACACTAGAGTTGAACTAGCTCCGCAAGCTAGTTCAAATAATTTTACACTAGAGTTGAACTAGCTCTATAGCCTAGTACAAATAATTTTACACTAGAGTCGTACTAGCTCTTACACTAGAGTTGAACTAGTTCTATAGCCTAGTACACATAATTTTACACTAGAGTTGAACCAGCTCTATAAGCTAGTAAAAAAAATTTACACTAGAGTTGAACTAGCTCTATAAGCGAGTTCAAATAATTTTACACTAGAGTTGTACTAGCTCTACAACCTAGTACAAATAATTTCACACTAGAGTTGAACTAGCTCTATAGCCTAGTACAAATAACTTCACACTAGAGTTGAACTAGATCTATAAGCTAGTTCAAATAATTTTACACTAGAGTTGAACTAGATCTATAGACTAGTACAAATAATTTTACACTAGAGTTGAACTTGCTCTATAAGCTTCTACAAATAATTTTACACTAGACTTTAACTAGCTCTATAAGCTAGTTCAAATAATTTTACACTAGAGTTGAACTAGGTCTATATCCTAGTACAAATAATTTTACACTAGAGTTGAACTAGTTCTATAAGCTTGTACAAATAATGTTACACTAGAGTTGAACTAGCTCTATAAGCTAGTTCAAATAATTTTACACTAGATTTGATCTAGCTCTATAGCCTAGTACAAATAATTTTACACTAGAGTCGTACTAGCTCTTACACTAGAGTTGAAGTAGCTCTATTAGCTACTAAAAACAATTTTACCCTAGAGTTGTACTAGCTCTATAGCCTAGTACAAAGAATTTTACACTAGAGTTGAACTAGCTCTATAAGCTTGTACAAATAATTTTACACTAGACTTTAACTAGCTTAATAAGCTAGTTCAAATAATTTTACACTAGAGTTGAACTAGCTCTATAAGCTTGTACAAATAATTTTACACTAGACTTTTACTAGCTCAATAAGTTAGTTCAAAAAATTTTACACTAGAGTTGAACTAGCTCTATATGCTAGTACAAATAATTTTACACTAGAGCTGAACTAGCTATATAAGCTAGTGCAAATAATTTTACACTAGAGTTGAACTAGCTCTATAGCCTTATATAAATAATTTTACACTTGAGTTGAACTAGATCTATAAGCTAGTTCAAATAATTTTACACTAGAGTTGAACTAGCTCTATAGCCTAGTACAAATAATTTTACACTAGAGTTTAACTAGATCTATAAGCTAGTTCAAATAATTTTACATTAGAGTTGAACTAGCTCTATAGCCTAGTAGAAATAATTGTACACTAGAGTTGAACTAGCTCTACAAGCTTGTACAAATAATTTTACACTAGACTTTAACTAGCTCTATAAGCTATTTCAAATAATTTTACACTAGAGTTGAACTAGCTCTATAGCCTAGTACAAATAATTTTACAGTAGAGTTGAACTAGATCTAGAAGCTAGTTCAAATAATTTTACATTAGAGTTTAACTAGCTCCATAGCCTAGTACAAATAATTTTACACTAGAGTTGAACTAGCTCTACAAACTTGTACAAATAATTTTACACTAGACTTTAACTAGCTCTATAAGATAGTTCAAATAATTTTACACTAGAGTTGAACTAGCTCTATAGCCTAGTACAAATAATTTAACACTAGAGTTGAACTAGATCTATAAGCTAGTTCAAATAATTTTACATTAGAGTTGAACTAGCTTTATAGCCTAGTACAAATAATTGTACACTAGAGTTTAGCTAGCTCTATAGGCTAGTACAAATTATTTTACACTAGAACTGAACTAGCTATATAAGCTAGTGCAAATAATTTTACACTAGAGTTGAACTAGCTCTATAGCCTTATACAAATAATTTTACACTTGATTTGAACTAGATCTATAAGCTAGTTCAAATAATTTTACACAAGAGTTGAACTAGCTCTATAGCCTAGTACAAATAATTTTACACTAGAGTTTAACTAGATCTATAAGCTAGTTCAAATAATTTTACATTAGAGTTGAACTAGCTCTATAACCTAGTACAAATAATTGTACACTAGAGTTGAACTAGCTCTACAAGCTTGTACAAATAATTTTACACTAGACTTTAACTAGCTCTATAAGCTAGTTCAAATAATTTGACACTAGAGTTGAACTAGCTCTATAGCCTAGTACAAATAATTTAACACTAGAGTTGAACTAGCTCTATAAGCGAGTTCAAATAATTTTACACTAGAGTTGAACTAGCTCTACAGCCTAGTACAAATAATTTCACACTAGAGTTGAACTAGCTCTATAGCCTAGTACAAATAATTTCACACTAGAGTTGAACTAGATCTATAAGCTAGTTCAAATAATTTTACACTAGAGTTGAACTAGCTCTATAGCCTAGTACAAATAATTTTACACTAGAGTTGAACTAGCTCTATAAGCTTCTACAAATAATTTTACACTAGACTTTAACTAGCTCTATAAGCTAGTTCAAATAATTTTACACTAGAGTTGAACTAGGTCTATATCCTAGTACAAATAATTTTACACTAGAGTTGAACTAGTTCTATAAGCTTGTACAAAGAAATTTTACACTAGAGTTGAACTAGCTCTATAAGCTAGTTCAAATAATTTTACACTAGAATTGAACTAGCTCTATAGCCTAGTACAAATAATTTTACACTAGAGTCGAACTAGCTCTTACACTAGAGTTGAAGTAGCTTTATTAACTACTAAAAACAATTTTACACTAGAGTTGAACTAGCTCTATAGCCTAGTACAAATAATTTTACACTAGAGTTGAACTAGCTCTATAAGCTTGTACAAATAATTTTACACTAGACTTTAACTAGCTTATAAGCTAGTTCAAATAATTTTACACTAGAGTTGAACTAGCTCTATAAGCTTGTACAAATAATTTTACACTAGACTTTTACTAGCTCAATAAGTTAGTTCAAAAATTTTTACACTAGAGTTGAACTAGCTCTATATGCTAGTACAAATAATTTTACACTAGAGTTGAACTAGCTATATAAGCTAGTGCAAATAATTTTACAATTGAGTTGAACTAGCTCTATAGCCTTATATAAATAATTTTACACTTGAGTTGAACTAGATCTATAAGCTAGTTCAAATAATTTTACACAAGAGTTGAACTAGCTCTATAGCCTAGTACAAATAATTTTACACTAGAGTTTAACTAGATCTATAAGCTAGTTCAAATAATTTTACATTAGAGTTGAACTAGCTCTATAACCTAGTACAAATAATTGTACAGTAGAGTTGAACTAGCTCTACAAGCTTGTACAAATAATTTTACACTAGACTTTAACTAGCTCTATAAGCTAGTTCAAATAATTTGACACTAGAGTTGAACTAGCTCTATAGCCTAGTACAAATAATTTTACAGTAGAGTTGAACTAGATCTAGAAGCTAGTTCAAATAATTTTACATTAGAGTTTAACTAGCTCCATAGCCTAGTACAAATAATTGTACACTAGAGTTGAACTAGCTCTACAAACTTGTACAAATAATTTTACACTAGACTTTAACTAGCTCTATAAGATAGTTCAAATAATTTTACACTAGAGTTGAACTAGCTCTATAGCCAAGTACAAATAATTTAACACTAGAGTTGAACTAGATCTATAAGCTAGTTCAAATAATTTTACATTAGAGTTGAACTACCTTTATAGCCTAGTACAAATAATTGTACACTAGAGTTTAGCTAGCTCTATAGGCTAGTACAAATTATTTTACACTAGAACTGAACTAGCTATATAAGCTAGTGCAAATAATTTTACAGTAGAGTTGAACTAGCTCTATAGCCTTATACAAATAATTTTACACTTGATTTGAACTAGATCTATAAGCTAGTTCAAATAATTTTACACAAGAGTTGAACTAGCTCTATAGCCTAGTACAAATAATTTTACACTAGAGTTGAACTAGATCTATAAGCTAGTTCAAATAATTTTACATTAGAGTTGAACTAGCTCTATAACCTAGTACAAATAACTGTACACTAGAGTTGAACTAGCTCTACAAGCTTGTACAAATAATTTTACACTAGACTTTAACTAGCTCTATAAGCTAGTTCAAATAATTTGACACTAGAGTTGAACTAGCTCTATCGCCTAGTACAAATAATTTAACACTAGAGTTGAACTAGCTCTATAAGCGAGTTCAAATAATTTTACACTAGAGTTGAACTAGCTCTACAGCCTAGTACAAATAATTTCACACTAGAGTTGAACTAGCTCTATAGCCTAGTACAAATAATTTCACACTAGAGTTGAACTAGATCTATAAGCTAGTTCAAATAATTTTACACTAGAGTTGAACTAGCTCTATAGCCTAGTACAAATAATTTTACACTAGAGTTGAACTAGCTCTATAAGCTTCTACAAATAATTTTACACTAGACTTTAACTAGCTCTATAAGCTAGTTCAAATAATTTTACACTAGAGTTGAACTAGCTCTATAGCCTAGTACAAATAATTTTACACTAGAGTTGAACTAGTTCTATAAGCTTGTACAAAGAAATTTTACACTAGAGTTTAACTAGCTCTATAAGCTAGTTCAAATAATTTTACACTAGAATTGAACTAGCTCTATAGCCTAGTACAAATAATTTTACACTAGAGTCGTACTAGCTCTTACACTAGAGTTGAAGTAGCTCTATTAGCTACTAAAAACAATTTTACCCTAGAGTTGTACTAGCTCTATAGCCTAGTACAAATAATTTTACACTAGAGTTGAACTAGCTCTATAAGCTTGTATAAATAATTTTACACTAGACTTTAACTAGCTTAATGAGCTAGTTCAAATAATTTTACACTAGAGTTGAACTAGCTCTATAAGCTTGTACAAATAATTTTACACTAGACTTTTACTAGCTCAATAAGTTAGTTCAAAAAATTTTACACTAGAGTTGAACTAGCTCTATAGGCTGGTACAAATAATTTTACACTAGAGCTGAACTAGCTATATAAGCTAGTGCAAATAATTTTACACTAGAGTTGAACTAGCTCTATAGCCTTATATAAATAATTTTACACTTTAGTTGAACTAGATCTATAAGCTAGTTCAAATAATTTTACACTAGAGTTGAACTAGATCTATAAGCTAGTTCAAATAATTTTACATTAGAGTTGAACTAGCTCTATAACCTAGTACAAATAATTGTACACTAGAGTTGAACTAGCTCTACAAGCTTGTACAAATAATTTTACACTAGACTTTAACTAGCTCTATAAGCTAGTTCAAATAATTTGACACTAGAGTTGAACTAGCTTTATAGCCTAGTACAAATAATGTTACACTAGAGTTGAACTAGATCTAGAAGCTAGTTCAAATAATTTTACATTAGAGTTTAACTAGCTCTATAGCCCTGTACAAATAATTGTACACTAGAGTTGAACTAGCTCTACAAGCTTGTACAAATAATTTTACACTAGACTTTAACTAGCTCTATAAGATAGTTCAAATAATTTTACACTAGAGTTGAACTAGCTCTATAGCCAAGTACAAATAATTTAACACTAGAGTTGAACTAGATCTATAAGCTAATTCAAATAATTTTACATTAGAGTTGAACTAGCTTTATAGCCTAGTACAAATAATTGTACACTAGAGTTTAGCTAGCTCTATAGGCTAGTACAAATTATTATACACTAGAACTGAACTAGCTATATAAGCTAGTGCAAATAATTTTACACTAGAGTTGAACTAGCTCTATAGCCTTATACAAATAATTTTACACTTGATTTGAACTAGATCTATAAGCTAGTTCAAATAATTTTACACAAGAGTTGAACTAGCTCTATAGCCTAGTACAAATAATTTTACACTAGAGTTGAACTAGATCTATAATCTAGTTCAAATAATTTTACATTAGAGTTGAACTAGCTCTATAACCTAGTACAAATAATTGTACACTAGAGTTGAACTAGCTCTACAAGCTTGTACAAATAATTTTACACTAGACTTTAACTAGCTCTATAAGCTAGTTCAAATAATTTGACACTAGAGTTGAACTAGCTCTATAGCCTAGTACAAATAATTTAACACTAGAGTTGAACTAGCTCTATAAGCGAGTTCAAATAATTTTACACTAGAGTTGAACTAGCTCTACAGCGTAGTACAAATAATTTCACACTAGAGTTGAACTAGCTCTATAGCCTAGTACAAATAATTTCACACTAGAGTTGAACTAGATCTATAAGCTAGTTCAAATAATATTACACTAGAGTTGAACTAGCTCTATAGCCTAGTACAAATAATTTTACACTAGAGTTTAGCTAGCTCTATAAGCTTGTACAAATAATTTTACACTAGACTTTAACTAGCTCAATAAGCTAGTTCAAATAATTTTACACCAGAGTTGAACTAGCTCTATAGCCTAGTACAAATAATTTTACACTAGAGTTGAACTAGCTCTATAAGCTTGTACAAAAATTTTACACTAGAGTTGAACTAGCTCTATAAGCTAGTTCAAATAATTTTACACTAGAGTTGAACTAGCTCTACAAGCTAGTTCAAAAAAATTAACACTAGACTTGAACTAGCTCTACAAGCTAGTTCAAATAATTTTACACTAGAGTTGAACTAGCTCTATAGCCTAGTTCAAATAATTTTACACTACAGTCGTACTAGCTCTTATACTAGAGTTGAACTAGCTCTATTAGCTACTTAAAACAATTTTACCCTAGAGTTGTACTAGCTCTATAGCCTAGTACACATAATTTTACACTAGAGTTGAACCAGCTCTATAAGCTTGTACAAATAATTTTACACTAGAGTTGAACTAGCTCTATATGCTAGTTGAACTAGCTCTATAAGCTAGTTCAAAAAAATTTACACTAGAGTTGAACTAGCTCTATAAGCGAGTTCAAATAATTTTACACTAGAGTTGAACTAGCTCTACAGCCTAGTACAAATAATTTCACACTAGAGTTGAACTAGCTCTATAGCCTAGTACAAATAATTTCACACTAGAGTTGAACTAGATCTATAACTGTCGGTGTACTAGAGTAGGGGTACCCTAGTATCCCGAACTCGTACACTAGGCAGGCGATTCTGACACCACCATGGCAGGGGCTAGCACAGGTGACCGTCAAGATCTTCCATGGCTCCTTTGGAGCCATTCAAGAACAAAGTAATCAAGACCCCGGCAAGAGGAGCTTGCCGGGAAGACCACTCAAGGCACGAAGGAAACAAGGCCCCGGCAAGAGGAGCTTGCCGGGAAGGCTTGGAGAGCGACAAGCTCCCGAGCGCGACAAGAACCTTGCCGCGGCAAGGTGCTCGCCGCGGCAAGTGACCTCTCTTCATCTCCGCTCCAGCTCATCCGCCAACGTGTCGCCATGGGGCTTTCCCAAGCACGCGTGTCGACGGGCTGTGCAGCCAGCGGGGAGCAGCGATAAGCGGCGCTGATGTAACGCCCCGGATTCGATGCGCCAGGTGTCTGCCAGTTATTCGCCGTCGTTTCCATGTCATGTGCTTGCGTGTCTCTCTTTGCCATGTCATCATCTGCATTTCATATCATGTCATCATGTGCATTTCATTTTGCATACGTGTTCGTCTCATGCATCCGAGCATTTTCCCCGTTGTCCGTTTTGCAATCCGGCACTCCTATGTCTCCCGGCGCCCTCTTTTACCTCTTTTCGTGTGCGGGTATTAAACGGTCTCGGAATGGACCGAGGTTTGTCAAGCAGCCTTGGTATAGCACCGGTAGACCGCCTGTCAAGTTTCGGATCAATTGGAGGTCGTTTGATACTCCAACGGTTAACCGGGTAACCGCAAAGCCTTCTTTGAGTTGCAGCCCAACACCCCTTCCAAACTGGCCCAAAACCCAGCAAACTCCCATCTATGCTCTCCGTCGTTCGATCACGATCGCGTGGCCGAAAACCGCACCTCATTTGGACTCTCCTAGCTCCCTCTACCTATAAATTAGTTCCCCCCTTCGAAAATCGCGGATGAAACCACCCCTAACCCTAGCTTCTTCCTCCTCCAGCCGCCGGACATGTCCGCGCCCCACCGGACATGTCCAGCCGCCGCCATCCGGCCAACCAGCGCCCGCCACCTGTCGCCGCCGCCTCCCACCACATGAGCCCGCGAGGCCCAGATCCGGCCCTTGCGAGCCCGCGCGCGCCGCCGCCCTTCGCCCGTCGGGGCCCGCCGCCACCGAGCCGCTCCAGCCCGCCGTCGTTACGCCACCCGTGCGCGCGCGGCTCCCCTTGCCGACCTCCTCCGCCGCCGCCCGCCCGCCTGCCGCCGCCCGCCGCCGCCGCCCGCTCTCCTCCTCGCCCAAGGCCGCGGCGCCCGACCCGCCCGACTGGCGCCCTTCGCCAGCGCCTCCTCCTTGCGGCGTCCGTGCTCGCCCGCCCGTCCTCGGCGGCGGACCCGCCGCCGGCCGTTCCCTCACCGAGAACCCCGTGCACGCCCCCGCCTCGTTGCGGATCCGGTCGGGCGGACGCCGATCCGGTCGTCCCCGACCTCCCGGCCATCTCCTCGCCTCCTCCTCGCGCCTCGAAGAGTTGATCATTTCATCTCATTGAGCTCCTCGCCGGAACCACCTCCACCTAGTGTCTTGTTGTTGCTGATTTCAGCCCTGTTTTGCTGATATTTTGATGCCATGTTTACTTGATGTTACAGAGAGATACATGCATATTTTGAGATACTTCAGTAAGGATGTTTTGTTAAACATGTCTTGCTCTATCCATCCATGCCCTTGTTTGCAATTATGTAGTGCCATAACTTGAGTCAATCGAGCTCTACTTTTGCTATAAAATGTTTCCTGGCAGTTTGTTTACATGTTATTCAATTTTGCCAAGGTTGTTGTAGTTGATCCTTGCATGCTATATTGTTGTTCTTGCCATGTATAGCTTCTATAACATGTCTTCTTACTGTTGGTTGCATTGCCATGCCATGTATTGCTCTGTGGTGAGTGATTAAAGCTCACCAACATGCCTACTTATCGTTGTTCCTGCCATGTTTGAATCTGTAATATAACTTGCCATGTTTACATGGGTGCCATCATATCTTCTGATCCTTTTTGGCTTGTGGTCAGTAAAGGACTTTTGTTCTATGCATTTAGTAGATTCATGCCATGCCTTTGTTTGCCATGTTAAGTTCCTGTAGCAGGTTGTTTGATAGCTCTAAACATTGCAACCTGATGTTAATTTCTGCTAAGTCTGAAACTGTTTTTACTTGCAATCTTGCCATGTCATTTTGAGCATGTTCTAGTCATTTATGGAGATAGCTCAGTGTTCATGTTTTGTAATGCTTTACCTGTACATCATGCCCATGCCTTTTGTTATTATGTTGAGATGCTGTAGCTTGTTGTTTTGGTGCTTGCAATATGCCTACTTGTTTGTTATGGACAGATTGTCATCATATCTTGTATAGAGTGTATGTGTTGAACCGTTGCTCCGCTTTGGGTGTTCTTTATATGAAACTTGCTTGATTTTGCATGTAGTTTCATATTATCATGTTGCATCCTTGTTTTGAGGTGTTTGCTTGATGTTTGTATGCATTTTGCATCAATGCCATGTTTATCTTGTTTTGCTCATATCTTCTAGGCCATAGCTCCGAATCTAATGAACTTTATATGTAACTTGACTAGAATTTCGTGTAGATCATCGTGGTGCATCTTAACTTGATGTTTAACAACTTGAACATAAGTTTTATTCAGATCTGGACCAATTTCGAAATTTGCATATGAGGACTTACCGGAATTGTTATATGTTGTTTCCGGCCTCATTTAAACTTGCTTTGATGTGTTGCTCTTGTTTGCATCATCTCTTGCCATGAGTAGCTTCATGTAGCTTTGTCATGCATCATTCTTGTTTGTGCATCATGTCTTATTCTTGTGTGGTGTGTTTACTTTGTTGTGTGCTTCTTCTTGTTATTTCCTGTTTCGTTGCGATCGTGAGGATTCGTTCGTCTACGCTTGGTTCGGCTTCATCCGTTCGTCTTCTTCATGGACTCGTTCTTCTTCCTTGCGGGATTTCAGGCAAGATGACCGCTACCCTGGATCTCACTACTATCATTGCTATGCTAGTTGCTTCGTTCTTTCGCTATGCTGCGCTACCTATCACTTGTTCCTCAAGCCATCCCAAATTGCCATGTCAGCCTCTAACCTTTTGCACCCTTCCTAGCAAACCGTTGTTTGGCTATGTTACCGCTTTGCTCAGCCCTCTTATAGCGTTGTTAGTTGCAGGTGAAGATGAAGTTTGTTCCTTGTTGAACATGGAGATGTTGTTCCTTGTTGGAACATGTTTACTTGTTGGGATATCACAATATATCTTATTTAATTAATGCATCTATATACTTGGTAAAGGGTGGAAGGCTCGGCCTTATGCCTGGTGTTTTGTTCCACTCTTGCCGCCTAGTTTCCGTCATATCGGTATTATGTTCCCGGATTTTGCGTCCCTAACGCGGTCGGGTGATTTATGGGACCCCTTGACAGTTCGCTTTGAATAAGACTTTTCCAAAGAAGGCCCAACATTGGTTTTACATTTGCCTCACCTAGCCTTTTTTCCTTGGGAGTCGCGATCCCGAGGGTCATCTTTATTTACCCCCGGCCAATGCTTGTCTAAGTGTTGGTCCAAACTAGAGCCACTTGCGGTGCCGCCCCGAGGCAACTTGGGGTATCGTCGGTTGCCGTACGTAGTGTTCATCCGGTCGTGGCCTGAGACGAGATACGCGCGGCTACTATCAGGGTGTCGGCACGCCGGGAGGTCTTGCTGGACTTGTTTTATTGCTGTCGAAATGTCTTGTAGCCGGGATTCCGAGACTGATCGGGCTTCCCGGGGAGAAGGTCTATTCCTTCGTTGATCGCGAGAGCTTATCATGGGCTAAGTTGGGACACCCCTGCAGGGTATAAAATTTCGAGAGCCGTGCCCGCGGTTATGTGGCAGATGGTAATTTGTTAATGTCCGGTTGTAGAAAACCCGAAGTTGATCTTAATTAAAATACACCAACCGTGTGCGTAACCGTGAGTGTCTCTTTTCGGGGTTGATCGAGAGGAGAACACTGTTTCTGGGTTATGTTTGACGTAAGTAGGAGTTCAGGATCACTTCTTGATCATTGCTAGTTGTCGACCGTTCCTTTGTTTCTCTCCTCGCTCTCATTTGCGTTGGTTAGCCACCATATTATGCTTAGCCGCTGCTGCAACCTCACCACTTTACCCCTTCCTCTCCCATTAAGCTTTGCTAGTCTTGATACCCATGGTAATGGGATTGCTGAGTCCTCGTGGCTCACAGATTACTACACCACCAGTTGGAGGTACAGGTTTGCGATGATCATGACGCGAGAGCGATGTTTGCTTATTTGGAGTTCTCCTTCTGCTTCTTCTTCGATCAGGGGTTAGGTTCCAGGTCGGCAGCCTGGGATAGCAGGTGGATGTCGAGAGTTCTGTTTATGTTTCATCCGTAGTCGGATGTTGATCTTGTATATGTTGATGATGTATTCTTGTGGCTTTTGTGTCTTATGTTTGTATCCCCACTATTATGTAATGTTGATGTAATGATATCCACCTTGCAAAGCGCTTCCAATATGGTCTATCCTTGGTGGGACCTTCGAGTTCCTTTTGGATAGGGTCGCATATTGGGCGTGACAAGTTGGTATCAGAGCCTCGACCGACCCTAGGAGCCCCCTTGATTGATCGTGTAGTTTGGCCGTTGTTGAGTCTAGAAGTAAACTATTTTCTGAGTCTAGTTATATCGGAGAGTAGGAATTATTTTTACTCCTCAGCCCCTTCGTCGCTCTGGTGAGGAATCTTGACGTAGGTGTTTTGAATTACTCCTCTTCCCCTTCAAATTTTTCTTTAAGATCACGCAGTTGGTTTTCCGGTAGTTGTTCCTCAGCTCTTTTCATCCGGTGCTTTTCTCGTCAAGTCGACTCGAACCCCTTCATCTTTGCAAGTTCAATCCTCAGCTATTTTCGATCGATTATGTTTCCCTGTCTGAAGTTGTCTTTGTTTTTCCCACCCTCCCTCCCTGTTCTTCTTCTCGGAACCGGAGTCCGTAATCGAGTATCCATTCTACTCGTGCGAAGTCTTTGCTTTCTTTCATCAATTATTTCAATCGGTGTTTTCTATTCAAGTTATTCATCGGGTTTCCCCTTCCAGTTGCCTTTGTTTTTCCCGCCCTCCCACCCTTTTCTTCCCGGAGTCTGACTCCCTCTCGACCATCAATTCCATTCGTACGGAGTCTCTTCAGTCTTCCCTCAATTATTTCAACCGGTGAATTCTCGTCTTGTTCGTCATTCTTTATCTCTTTCTTTTTCCGGTGCACTCAATTCAAGTTTTTTTTCGGGTGATCATATTCTTTTCATCGGCTCAAATGTTTTCCCCTTGCTCGTTCGCCTCTCGCCAGTTTATCCTTTCGGAGTACTCAAGTCATCTCAAGAGATTCGTCTGTGTTTCCAATCGATTCGAGGTTATCACCTCATTCTAATATTTCAATTGTTCCGGTGCATCATCTATCTATGCAACAATCCTTTCCAACGGTGCTTTCCTTTAGTGGGCCCTAACCCACAGGTCTTTTCCCAGGATCTTACCTGACTCTTTAATTTCCCCGGAGTTATTCTCAATTCTTCTCGGAGTTTGATGTAAGTATGAATTTCATCAGTCAGATGCCATCCCCAAGATCGATTTCAAATCTTTTCATTGTTGGCTCAACCTCTTCGCTTTTCATTCTCCCGGAGTACCTCAGTAATTTTGGTGGTGTTTCTCGTCGTCATTTCAAGACCGAAGAAGAGTTTTTTTTTCTTCTAAATCTTGTCCGTTCTCCCGGAGATCCGCGGTGCTAGCTCGATGTTATCCTATCTAATTGTTTCCAGTCGCGCAATTCTTTTCATCCATCGGAGTATTTCAGGAGTTGCCTTCTCTCTCGATCATCCGGAGGCCATCTTTTCGGAATATTTCCTCGTTCTAAGTTTTCAGATTCATTCCCCAATTATTCAATATTCGTGCCCCTTCGTTCGTCTCAATATTCTTCCGGTGCTGCGTTCAAGCATTCGTTAATCAGTTCGCGATCTCTTCGTTCTCTTGTCTCTAATTTTCCCTCAAGTATCTTCGTGGTTTCTAATTCTTTCCGGCGATTCGTTCTCTTCTCTTCGTTCATTTTCATTTCTAACGGCGGTTCGTTCAAGATTCTTTTTTTTCTTTGATTATCATATTAATCCATTCGTTCTTTTTCAATCCTACCGGTGGTTCATGAAGACTTTCTCAAGTTTAGTGCTATCCCTTCTTAATCCTTTTTCAACGAGAATAAGTAGTATGCAAATCCATTGTTTGTCATCAATTTAATTTGATGAAGGATGAGCATACAATAAATCTTATTCTTATTTCATCGAAGTGATTAATCTCTTTCTTCGGAGTTTGTTCGTAATGAATAAATTCTAGTTCCAAGTGTTTTCATCTTCTCTTTCCCGGAGTTCAATTTTTCCTCGGCCTTCTCATTAGATCCTCCATCTAATTCATCGCAGGCTCATCTTATTCTTTCATCTTTCATTCTATCTTATCATCCTTTGGTTACCGGAGTTCTTCATGGTGGATCTTCATGATTTAATTCATTCTTCAAGAGTTCTTCAAGATTCTTGTTCAAGGAATTCAAGTATCTTTTCTTCTCGCGTCTCGAAGTGCAATTAATTCTCCATATTCTTTTGAAGTGGAGTTTTGCATTTCTTCGTTCCTCTCAGCTATTCAATCTTTTCCGCTTGTGGTTGGCTATCACCTCATAATTTTGAGAGGGTACTCATAAGTCCACAACAAGCTTATTCTTTCGTTGTTGATTTTCTCAACAACTCCGTTCAATCCTTTCTTCTGAGTCTGCTATCTATTTCATTCATGGCACAAGTTGTCATTTTCTTCTCCGTTCTTTTTCATTCAACACTATCAATTCCTTCCGGAGGTTTTGTGTCATGTCTTCATCAAGTATCATTCCATCCTCTTAAGTTCGTGTTCTATTTCTTTCCGTGTTTCAGCCGGAGTGCTGCCTAAATACTTTCAGTCTTATTCGTCTCTTTTCTCATTCTAACCACTCCGGTTGGAACGAGTGCTTTCATAGTCTATCTGATTCAGTGAGCTTTCGATTCTCCTCATTCTCGTCGTGTCTCTCAACTACTCGAGTGCTCTCGATTCTTTGCTTCTTCTTTTGAGTTCTTGTTTCACCTCATCCCTTTTCCTCTCCCGTCTCGGCCCTAAGATCTCGGGACGAGATCTCTTGTTAGTGGAGGAGTGTTGTAACGCCCCGGATTCGATGCGCCAGGTGTCTGCCAGTTATTCGCCATCGTTTCCATGTCATGTGCTTGCGTGTCTCTCTTTGCCATGTCATCATCTTCATTTCATATCATGTCATCATGTGCATTTCATTTTTCATACGTGTTCGTCTCATGCATCCGAGCATTTTCCCCGTTGTCCGTTTTGCAATCCGGCACTCCTATGTCTCCCGGCGCCCTCTTTTACCTCTTTTCGTGTGCGGGTATTAAACGGTCTCGGAATGGACCGAGGTTTGTCAAGCGGCCTTGGTATAGCACCGGTAGACCGCCTGTCAAGTTTCGGATCATTTGGAGGTCGTTTGATACTCCAACGGTTAACCGGGTAACCGCAAAGCCTTCTTTGAGTTGCAGCCCAACACCCCTTCCAAACTGGCCCAAAATCCAGCAAACTCCCCTCTATGCTCTCCGTCGTTCGATCACGATCGCGTGGCCGAAAACCGCACCTCATTTGGACTCTCCTAGCTCCCTCTACCTATAAATTAGTTCCCCCCTTCGAAAATCGCGGATGAAACCAACCCTAACCCTAGCTTCTTCCTCCTCCAGCCGCCGGACATGTCCGCGCCCCACCAGACATGTCCAGCTGCCGCCATCCGGCCAACCAGCGCCCGCCACCTGTCGCCCGCCTCCCACCACCACGGGCCCATGGGCCAGATCCGACCAGCGAGCCCACGCGCCGCCGCTTCGCCGTCGGGCCCGCCGCCACCGGAGCCGCTCCAGCCCGCCGCCGTCCGCCACCCGTGCAGCGCGGCTCCCGCCAGCGACCTCCAGCGCCTGCCGCCCGGCCGCCTGCCGCCAGCGCGCCGCCCTCTCCTCCTCCGCCTTGCGCCGCCGCCCAAGCGCCCGACCCGCCCGGCAAGGCGCCCTCGGCCGCGCCTCCCGCGCCGGCGTCCGTGCTTCGCCGCCGTCCTCGGCGGCCGGACCCGCCGCCGGCCGTTCCCTCGCCGGAGAACCCCGTGCCGCCGCCGCCTCGTTGCGCATCCGGTCGGGCCGGACCCGATCCGGTCATCCCCGACCTCCCTGGCCATCTCCTGCGCCTCCTCCTCGCCGGAGCTCCTCGCCGGAACCACCTCCACCTCGCCGGAGTTGGGGGTGGATCAGATCCACCAACCCCGTGAACCAAACGCCTCCCCGCTGCGCCCGGATCTCCTCGTCCCGCACGCCTCCGTCCTGGGTTGACTTTCCCGGAGGTGATATTTTCACTAAGTCCCCGAAATTGTTGCATATTTTGTTGCATTTTCGTTGCATCGTAACTCCGTCATCGTTGCTCCGTTTTGCGCGTGTAATATGTCAAAATGTTCGCCTCGAAGAGTTGATCATTTCATCTCATTGCATCATTTGCATTTGAGCTCATCTTGATGCCCTAAATGCTGTTGGAAGAGTGCTATGTGATGTTAGTTTCTGTTTCTTAACAGACCATGCACTTTTGTCATTTTTGCCATGATTGATGTGTGCATCCTATGGACTTGAGCCCTACATGTGTTTTGTAATATGCCATGCCATCTTTCCAGGGGTGTATGCCATGTATTTTTGTGATCTATGTGGTGACTAGCACAAGCATGCAAACTAGGTGTCTTGTTGTTGCTGATTTCAGCCCTGTTTTGCTGATATTTTGATGCCATGTTAACTTGATGTTACAGAGAGATACATGCATATTTTGAGATACTTCAGTAAGGATGTTTTGTTAAACATGTCTTGCTCTATCCATCCATGCCCTTGTTTGCAATTATGTAGTGCCATAACTTGAGTCAATCGAGCTCTACTTTTGCTATAAAATGTTTCCTGGCAGTTTGTTTACATGTTATTCAATTTTGCCAAGGTTGTTGTAGTTGATCCTTGCATGCTATATTGTTGTTCTTGCCATGTATAGCTTCTATAACATGTCTTCTTACTGTTGGTTGCATTTCCATGCCATGTATTGCTCTGTGGTGAGTGATTAAAGCTCACCAACATGCCTACTTATCGTTGTTCCTGCCATGTTTGAATCTGTAATATAACTTGCCATGTTTACATGGGTGCCATCATATCTTCTGATCCTTTTTGGCTTGTGGTCAGTAAAGGACTTTTGTTCTATGCATTTAGTAGATTCATGCCATGCCTTTGTTTGCCATGTTAAGTTCCTGTAGCAGGTTGTTTGATAGCTCTAAACATTGCAACCTGATGTTAATTTCTGCTAAGTCTGAAACTGTTATTACTTGCAATCTTGCCATGTCATTTTGAGCATGTTCTAGTCATTTCTGGAGATAGCTCAGTGTTCATGTTTTGTAATGCTTTACCTGTACATCATGCCCATGCCTTTTGTTATTATGTTGAGATGTTGTAGCTTGTTGTTTTGGTGCTTGCAATATGCCTACTTGCTGTTATGGACAGATTGCTGTCATATCTTGTATAGAGTGTATGTGTTGAACCGTTGCTCCGTTTTGGGTGTTCTTTATATGAAACTTGCTTGATTTTGCATGTAGTTTCATATTATCATGTTGCATCCTTGTTTTGAGGTGTTTGCTTGATGTTTGTATGCATTTTGCATCAATGCCATGTTTATCTTGTTTTGCTCATATCTTCTAGGCCATAGCTCCGAATCTAATGAACTTTATATGTAACTTGACTAGAATTTCGTGTAGATCATCGTGGTGCATCTTAACTTGCTGTTTAACAACTTGAACATAAGGTTTATTCAGATCTGGACCAATTTCGAAATTTGCATATGAGGACTTACCGGAATTGTTATATGTTGTTTCCGGCCTCATTTAAACTTGCTTTGATGTGTTGCTCTTATTTGCATCATCTCTTGCCATGAGTAGCTTCATGTAGCTTTGTCATGCATCATTCTTGTTTGTGCATCATGTCTTGTTCTTGTGTGGTGTGTTTACTTTGTTGTGTGCTTCTTCTTGTTAGTTCCTGTTTCGTTGCGATCGTGAGGATTCGTTCGTCTACGCTTGGTTCGGCTTCATCCGTTCGTCTTCTTCATGGACTCGTTCTTCTTCCATGCGGGATTTCAGGCAAGATGACCGCTACCCTGGATCTCACTACTATCATTGCTATGCTAGTTGCTTCGTTCTTTCGCTATGCTGCGCTACCTATCACTTGTTCCTCAAGCCATCCCAAATTGCCATGTCAGCCTCTAACCTTTTGCACCCTTCCTAGCAAACCGTTGTTTGGCTATGTTACCGCTTTGCTCAGCCCTCTTATAGCGTTGTTAGTTGCAGGTGAAGATGAAGTTTGTTCCTTGTTGGAACATGGAGATGTTGTTCCTTGTTGGAACATGTTTACTTGTTGGGATATCACAATATATCTTATTTAATTAATGCATCTATATACTTGGTAAAGGGTGGAAGGCTCGGCCTTATGCCTGGTGTTTTGTTCCACTCTTGCCGCCCTAGTTTCCGTCATATCGGTATTATGTTCCCGGATTTTGCGTCCCTAACGCGGTCGGGTGATTTATGGGACCCCTTGATAGTTCGCTTTGAATAAGACTTTTCCAACGAAGGCCCAACATTGGTTTTACATTTGCCTCACCTAGCCTTTTTCCCTTGGGAGTCGCGCATCCCGAGGGTCATCTTTATTTACCCCCGGCCAATGCTTGTCTAAGTGTTGGTCCAAACTAGAGCCACTTGCGGTGCCGCCCCGAGGCAACTTGGGGTATCGTCGGTTGCCGTACGTAGTGTTCATCCGGTCGTGGCCTGAGACGAGATACGCGCGGCTACTATCAGGGTGTCGGCACGCCGGGAGGTCTTGCTGGACTTGTTTTATTGCTGTCGAAATGTCTTGTAGCCGGGATTCCGAGACTGATCGGGCTTCCCGGGGAGAAGGTCTATTCCTTCATTGATCGCGAGAGCTTATCATGGGCTAAGTTGGGACACCCTGCAGGTATAAACTTTCGAGAGCCGTGCCCGCGGTTATGTGGCAGATGGTAATTTGTTAATGTCCGGTTGTAGAAAACCCGAAGTTGATCTTAATTAAAATACACCAACCGTGTGCGTAACCGTGAGTGTCTCTTTTCGGGGTTGATCGAGAGGAGAACACGGTTTCTGGGTTATGTTTGACGTAAGTAGGAGTTCAGGATCACTTCTTGATCATTGCTAGTTGTCGACCGTTCCTTTGTTTCTCTCCTCGCTCTCATTTGCGTTGGTTAGCCACCATATTATGCTTAGCCGCTGCTGCAACCTCACCACTTTACCCCTTCCTCTCCCATTAAGCTTTGCTAGTCTTGATACCCATGGTAATGGGATTGCTGAGTCCTCGTGGCTCACAGATTACTACACCACCAGTTGGAGGTACAGGTTTGCGATGATCATGACGCGAGAGCGATGTTTGCTTATTTGGAGTTCTCCTTCTGCTTCTTCTTCGATCAGGGGTTAGGTTCCAGGTCGGCAGCCTGGGATAGCAGGGTGGATGTCGTAGAGTTTCTGTTTATGTTTCATCCATAGTCGGATGTTGATCTTGTATATGTTGATGATGTATTCTTGTGGCTTTTGTGTCTTATGTTTGTATCCCCACTATTATGTAATGTTGATGTAATGATATCCACCTTGCAAAAGCGTTTCCAATATGCGGGTCTATCCTTGGTGGGACCTTCGAGTTCCTTTTGGATAGGGTCGCATATTGGGCGTGACAAGTTGGTATCAGAGCCTCGACCGACCCTAGGAGCCCCCTTGATTGATCGTGTAGTTTGGCCATTGTTGAGTCTAGAAGTAAACTATTTTCTGAGTCTAGTTATATCGGAGAGTAGGAATTCTTTTTACTCCTCAGCCCCTTCGTCGCTCTGGTGAGGAATCTTGACGTAGGTGTTTTGAATTACTCCTCTTCCCCTTCAAATTTTTCTTTAAGATCACGCAGTTGGTTTTCCGGTAGTTGTTCCTCAGCTCTTTTCATCCGGTGCTTTTCTCGTCAAGTCGACTCGAACCCCTTCATCTTTGCAAGTTCAATCCTCAGCTATTTTCGATCGATGTTGTTTCCCTGTCCGAAGTTGTCTTTGTTTTTCCCACCCTCCCTCCCTGTTCTTCTTCTCGAACCGAGTCCGTGTCGTATCCATTCTACTCGTATAAGTCTTTGCTTTCTTTCATCAATTATTTCAATCGGTGTTTTCTATTCAAGTTATTCATCGGGTTTCCCCTTCCAGTTGCCTTTGTTTTTCCCGCCCTCCCACCCTTTTCTTCCCGGAGTCTGACTCCCTCTCGACCATCAATTCCATTCGTACGGAGTCTCTTCAGTCTTCCCTCAATTATTTCAACCGGTGAATTCTCGTCTTGTTCGTCATTCTTTATCTCTTTCTTTTTCCGGTGCACTCAATTCAAGTTTTTTTTCGGGTGATCATATTCTTTTCCTCGGCTCAAATGTTTTCCCCTTGCTCGTTCGCCTCTCGCCAGTTTATCCTTTCGGAGTACTCAAGTCATCTCAAGAGATTCGTCTGTGTTTCCAATTGATTCGAGGTTATCACCTCATTCTAATATTTCAATTGTTCCGGTGCATCATCTATCTATGCAACAATCCTTTCCAACGGTGCTTTCCTTTAGTGGGCCCTAACCCACAGGTCTTTTCCCAGGATCTTACCTGACTCTTTAATTTCCCCGGAGTTATTCTCAATTCTTTTCGGAGTTTGATGTAAGTATGAATTTCATCAGTCAGATGCCATCTCCAAGATCGATTTCAAATCTTTTCATTGTTGGCTCAACCTCTTCGCTTTTCATTCTCCCGGAGTACCTCAGTAATTTTGGTGGTGTTTCTCGTCGTCATTTCAAGACCGAAGAAGAGTTTTTTTTTCTTCTAAATCTTGTCCGTTCTCCCGGAGATCCGAGGTGCTAGCTCGATGTTATCCTATCTAATTGTTTCCAGTCGCGCAATTCTTTTCATCCATCGGAGTATTTCAGGAGTTGCCTTCTCCCTCGATCATCCGGAGGCCATCTTTTCGGAATATTTCCTCGTTCTAAGTTTTCAGATTCATTCCCGAACTATTCAATATTCGTGCCCCTTCGTTCGTCTCAATATTCTTCCGGTGCTGCGTTCAAGCATTCGTTAATCAGTTCGCGATCTCTTCGTTCTCTTGTCTCTAATTTTCCCTCAAGTATCTTCGTGGTTTCTAATTCTTTCCGGCGATTCGTTCTCTTCTCTTCGTTCATTTTCATTTCTAACGGCGGTTCGTTCAAGATTCTTTTTTTTCTTTGATTATCATATTAATCCATTCGTTCTTTTTCAATCCTACCGGTGGTTCATGAAGACTTTCTCAAGTTTAGTGCTATCCCTTCTTAATCCTTTTTCAACAAGAATAAGTAGTATGCAAATCCATTGTTTGTCATCAATTTAATTTGATGAAGGATGAGCATACAATAAATCTTATTCTTATTTCATCGAAGTGATTAATCTCTTTCTTCGGAGTTTGTTCGTAATGAATAAATTCTAGTTCCAAGTGTTTTCATCTTCTCTTTCCCGGAGTTCAATTTTTCCTCGGCCTTCTCATCAGATCCTCCATCTAATTCATCGCAGGCTCATCTTATTCTTTCATCTTTCATTCTATCTTATCATCCTTTGGTTACCGGAGTTCTTCATGGTGGATCTTCATGATTTAATTCATTCTTCAAGAGTTCTTCAAGATTCTTGTTCAAGGAATTCAAGTATCTTTTCTTCTCGCGTCTCGAAGTGCAATTAATTCTCCGTATTCTTTTGAAGTGGAGTTTTGCATTTCTTCGTTCCTCTCAGCTATTCAATCTTTTCCGCTTGTGGTTGGCTATCACCTCATAATTTTGAGAGGGTACCCATAAGTCCACAACAAGCTTATTCTTTCGTTGTTGATTTTCTCAACAACTCCGTTCAATCCTTTCTTCTGAGTCTGCTATCTATTTCATTCATGGCACAAGTTGTCATTTTCTTCTCCGTTCTTTTTCATTCAACACTATCAATTCCTTCCGGAGGTTTTGTGTCATGTCTTCATCAAGTATCATTCCATCCTCTTAAGTTCGTGTTCTATTTCTTTCCGTGTTTCAGCCGGAGTGCTGCCTAAATACTTTCAGTCTTATTCGTCTCTTTTCTCATTCTAACCACTCCGGTTGGAACGAGTGCTTTCATAGTCTATCTGATTCAGTGAGCTTTCGATTCTCCTCATTCTCGTCGTGTCTCTCAACTACTCGAGTGCTCTCGATTCTTTGCTTCTTCTTTTGAGTTCTTGTTTCACCTCATCCCTTTTCCTCTCCCGTCTCGCCCTAAGATCTCGGACGAGATCTCTTGTTAGTGGAGGAGTGTTGTAACGCCCCGGATTCGATGCGCCAGGTGTCTGCCAGTTATTCGCCATCGTTTCCATGTCATGTGCTTGCGTGTCTCTCTTTGCCATGTCATCATCTTCATTTCATATCATGTCATCATGTGCATTTCATTTTTCATACGTGTTCGTCTCATGCATCCGAGCATTTTCCCCGTTGTCCGTTTTGCAATCCGGCACTCCTATGTCTCCCGCGCCTCTTTTACCTCTTTTCGTAAAGGGTATTAAACGGTCTCGAATGGACCGAGGTTTGTCAAGCGGCCTTGGTATAGCACCGGTAGACCGCCTATCAAGTTTCGGATCATTTGGAGGTCGTTTGATACTCCAACGGTTAACCGGGTAACCGCAAAGCCTTCTTTGAGTTGCAGCCCAACATCCCTTCCAAACTGGCCCAAAACCCAGCAAACTCCCCTCTATGCTCTCCGTCGGTCGATCACGATCGCGTGGCCGAAAACCGCACCTCATTTGGACTCTCCTAGCTCCCTCTACCTATAAATTAGTTCCCCCCTTCGAAAATCGCGGATGAAACCACCCCTAACCCTAGCTTCTTCCTCCTCCAGCCGCCGGACATGTCCGCGCCCCACCGGACATGTCCAGCCGCCGCCATCCGGCCAACCAGCGCCCGCCACACTGCGCGCGCCTCCCACCACCACTGGCCCATGGCCCAGATCCGACCACGTGAGCCACGCGCGCCGCCGCCTTCGCCGTCGGGGCCCGCCGCCACCGAGCCGCTCCAGCCCGCCGCCGTCCCACCACCCGTGCCGCGCGGCTCCCCGCCAGCGACCTCCCATGCCGCCGCCCGCCGCGCCGCCGCGCCGCCCTCCCTCCTCCTCCACACGCCTGCCCTTCAGGCGCCGCTTCCCCCGCCGGCGCCCTCGGCCGCGCCTCCAGCCTCGGCGTCCGTGCTTCGCCGCCGTCCTCGGCGGCCGGACCCGCCACCGGCCGTTCCCTCGCCGGAGAACCCCGTGCCGCCGCCGCCTCGTTGCGGATCCGGTCGGGCCGGACCGGATCCGGTCGTCCCCGACCTCCCCGGCCATCTCATGCGCCTCCTCCTCGCCGGAGCTCCTCGCCGGAACCACCTCCACCTCGCCGGAGTTGGGGGTGGATCAGATCCACCAACCCCGCGAACCAAACGCCTCCCCGCTGCGCCGAAATTGTTGCATATTTTGTTGCATTTTCGTTGCATCGTAACTCCGTCATCGTTGCTCCGTTTTGCGCGTGTAATATGTCAAAATGTTCGCCTCGAAGAGTTGATCATTTCATCTCATTGCATCATTTGCATTTGAGCTCATATTGATGCCCTAAATGCTGTTGGAAGAGTGCTATGTGATGTTAGTTTCTGTTTCTTAACAGACCATGCACTTTTGTCATTTTTGCCATGATTGATGTGTGCATCCTATGGACTTGAGCCCTACATGTGTTTTGTAATATGCCATGCCATCTTTCCAGGGGTGTATGCCATGTATTTTTGTGATCTATGTGGTGACTAGCACAAGCATGCAAACTAGGTGTCTTGTTGTTGCTGATTTCAGCCCTGTTTTGCTGATATTTTGATGCCATGTTAACTTGATGTTACAGAGAGATACATGCATATTTTGAGATACTTCAGTAAGGATGTTTTGTTAAACATGTCTTGCTCTATCCATCCATGCCCTTGTTTGCAATTATGTAGTGCCATAACTTGAGTCAATCGAGCTCTACTTTTGCTATAAAATGTTTCCTGGCAGTTTGTTTACATGTTATTCAATTTTGCCAAGGTTGTTGTAGTTGATCCTTGCATGCTATATTGTTGTTCTTGCCATGTATAGCTTCTATAACATGTCTTCTTACTTTTGGTTGCATTTCCATGCCATGTATTGCTCTGTGGTGAGTGATTAAAGCTCACCAACATGCCTACTTATCGTTGTTCCTGCCATGTTTGAATCTGTAATATAACTTGCCATGTTTACATGGGTGCCATCATATCTTATGATCCTTTTTGGCTTGTGGTCAGTAAAGGACTTTTGTTCTATGCATTTAGTAGATTCATGCCATGCCTTTGTTTGCCATGTTAAGTTCCTGTAGCAGGTTGTTTGATAGCTCTAAACATTGCAACCTGATGTTAATTTCTGCTAAGTCTGAAACTGTTATTACTTGCAATCTTGCCATGTCATTTTGAGCATGTTCTAGTCATTTCTGGAGATAGCTCAGTGTTCATGTTTTGTAATGCTTTACCTGTACATCATGCCCATGCCTTTTGTTATTATGTTGAGATGCTGTAGCTTGTTGTTTTGGTGCTTGCAATATGCCTACTTGCTGTTATGGACAGATTGCTGTCATATCTTGTATAGAGTGTATGTGTTGAACCGTTGCTCCGTTTTGGGTGTTCTTTATATGAAACTTGCTTGATTTTGCATGTAGTTTCATATTATCATGTTGCATCCTTGTTTTGAGGTGTTTGCTTGATGTTTGTATGCATTTTGCATCAATGCCATGTTTATCTTGTTTTGCTCATATCTTCTAGGCCGTAGCTCCGAATCTAATGAACTTTATATGTAACTTGACTAGAATTTCGTGTAGATCATCGTGGTGCATCTTAACTTGCTGTTTAACAACTTGAACATAAGGTTTATTCAGATCTGGACCAATTTCGAAATTTGCATATGAGGACTTACCGGAATTGTTATATGTTGTTTCCGGCCTCATTTAAACTTGCTTTGATGTGTTGCTCTTGTTTGCATCATCTCTTGCCATGAGTAGCTTCATGTAGCTTTGTCATGCATCATTCTTGTTTGTGCATCATGTCTTGTTCTTGTGTGGTGTGTTTACTTTGTTGTGTGCTTCTTCTTGTTAGTTCCTGTTTCGTTGCGATCGTGAGGATTCGTTCGTCTACGCTTGGTTCGGCTTCATCCGTTCGTCTTCTTCATGGACTCGTTCTTCTTCCTTGCAGGATTTCAGGCAAGATGACCGCTACCCTGGATCTCACTACTATCATTGCTATGCTAGTTGCTTCGTTCTTTCGCTATGCTGCGCTACCTATCACTTGTTCCTCAAGCCATCCCAAATTGCCATGTCAGCCTCTAACCTTTTGCACCCTTCCTAGCAAACCGTTGTTTGGCTATGTTACCGCTTTGCTCAGCCCCTCTTATAGCGTTGTTAGTTGCAGGTGAAGATGAAGTTTGTTCCTTGTTGAACATGGAGATGTTGTTCCTTGTTGGAACATGTTTACTTGTTGGGATATCACAATATATCTTATTTAATTAATGCATCTATATACTTGGTAAAGGGTGGAAGGCTCGGCCTTATGCCTGTGTTTTGTTCCACTCTTGCCGCCCTAGTTTCCGTCATATCGGTATTATGTTCCCGGATTTTGCGTCCCTAACGCGGTCGGGTGATTTATGGGACCCCTTGACAGTTCGCTTTGAATAAGACTTTTCCAAAGAAGGCCCAACATTGGTTTTACATTTGCCTCACCTAGCCTTTTTTCCTTGGGAGTCGCGCATCCCGAGGGTCATCTTTATTTACCCCGGGCCAATGCTTGTCTAAGTGTTGGTCCAAACTAGAGCCACTTGCGGTGCCGCCCCGAGGCAACTTGGGGTATCGTCGGTTGCCTTACGTAGTGTTCATCCGGTCGTGGCCTGAGAAGAGATACGCGCGGCTACTATCAGGGTGTCGGCACGCCGGGAGGTCTTGCTGGACTTGTTTTATTGCTGTCGAAATGTCTTGTAGCCGGATTCCGAGACTAATCGGGCTTCCCGGGAGAAGGTCTATTCCTTCGTTGATCGCGAGAGCTTATCATGGGCTGTTGGGACACCCTGCAGGTATAAACTTTCGAGAGCCGTGCCCGCGTTATGTGGCAGATGGGAATTTGTTAATGTCCGGTTGTAGAAAACCCGAAGTTGATCTTAATTAAAATACACCAACCATGTGCGTAACCGTGAGTGTCTCTTTTCGGGGTTGATCGAGAGGAGAACACGGTTTCTGGGTTATGTTTGACGTAAGTAGGAGTTCAGGATCACTTCTTGATCATTGCTAGTTGTCGACCGTTCCTTTGTTTCTCTCCTCGCTCTCATTTGCGTTGGTTAGCCACCATATTATGCTTAGCCGCTGCTGCAACCTCACCACTTTACCCCTTCCTCTCCCATTAAGCTTTGCTAGTCTTGATACCCATGGTAATGGGATTGCTGAGTCCTCGTGGCTCAAAGATTACTACACCACCAGTTGCAGGTACAGGTTTGCGATGATCATGACGCGAGAGCGATGTTTGCTTATTTGGAGTTCTCCTTCTGCTTCTTCTTTGATCAGGGGTTAGGTTCCAGGTCGGCAGCCTGGGATAGCAGGGTGGATGTCGTAGAGTTTCCGTTTATGTTTCATCCGTAGTCGGATGTTGATCTTGTATATGTTGATGATGTATTCTTGTGGCTTTTGTGTCTTATGTTTGTATCCCCACTATTATGTAATGTTGATGTAATGATATCCACCTTGCAAAAGCGTTTCCAATATGCGGGTCTATCCTTGGTGGGACCTTCGAGTTCCTTTTGGATAGGGTCGCATATTGGGCGTGACAGCTGACAAGCTACCATCATGGCAAACGGAGGCGCACTTGACGGTCCCTGTTACACTGTTCAAGCGACTGAGACGGGCATTAATGACTCTTGTCCCTTGCCGTCAGAGTTAGGTATAGATCACTGTACACTGTACAAAGCGGTGAACCAACCTATGTTTTTACTATCTTACCCTTGTCTAATTGCCACCTGTGGTGACACCTTGTACCTATAAAAGGAGGCCCAAGTGCAACGTAGAAAGGGTTCGGTTCAGCTCGGCCTTAGTTCATTCTACTCATACGAGATCACACTCAGGCTAGGTTTTGTAGCTCCCATTGCTCCCTAGCAAGACACAAGATAATCCACAAAAGCAGCAGTAGGAGTATTATCTCTCCGGAGAGCTCCGAAGCTGGGTAAATCTGCTCGTGTGTATCGCCTCGATCCGCTCTTTGTGCATCCTCCGCTCCCCCTCCGAACCACAAGGGACCAGGTCCCATAATTGATCGCGGGACACGATCAGTTCTCCCCGACAATAAGCTAGTTCAAATAATTTTACAGTAGAGTTGAACTAGCTCTATAGCCTAGTACAAATAATTTTACACTAGAGTTGAACTAGCTCTATAAGCTTGTACAAATAATTTTACACTAGACTTTAACTAGGTCTATAAGCTAGTTCAAATAATTTTACACTAGAGTTGAACTAGCTCTATAGCCTAGTACAAATAATTTTACACTGGAGTTTAACTAGCTCTATAAGCTTGTAAAAAAACATTTACACTAGAGTTGAACTAGCTCTATAAGCTAGTTAAAATAATTTTACACTAGAATTGAACTAGCTCTATAGCCTAGTACAAATAATTTTACACTAGAGTCATACTAGCTCTTACACTAGAGTTGAACTAGCTCTATTAGCTACTTAAAACAATTTTACCCTAGAGTTGTACTAGCTCTATAGCCTAGTACAAATAATTTTACGCTAGAGTTGAACAAGCTCTATAAGCTTGGACAAATAGTTTTACACTAGACTTTAACTAGCTCAATAAGCTAGTTCAAATAATTTTACACTAGAGTTGAACTAGCTCTATAATCTTGTACAAATAATTTTACACTATTGTTGAACTCACTCTGTAGTCTAGTACAAATAATTTTACACTAGAGTTAAATTAGCTCTATAAGCTCAAGTTCAAATAATTTTATACTAGAGTTGAACTAGCTCTATAAGCTAGTTCAAATAATTTTACACTAGAGGTTAACTAGCTCTATAGCCTACTACAAATAATTTTACACTAGAGTTAAACTAGCTCTATAGTCTAGTTCAAATAATTTTACACTAGAGTTGAACTAGCTCTATAAGCTAGTTCAAATAATTTTACACTAGAGTTGAACTAGCTCTATAGCCTAGTACAAATAATTTTACACTAGTGTTGAACTAGATCTATAAGCTAGTTAAAAAAAATTACACTAGAGTTGAAATAGCTCTATAGCCTAGTACAAATAATTTTACAGTAGAGTTGAACTAGCTCTATAAGCTTCTACAAATAATTTTACACTAGACTTTAACTAGCTTTATAAGCTAGTTCAAATAATTTTACACTAGAGTTGAACTAGCTCTATAGCCTAGTACAAATAATTTTACACTAGAGTTGAACTAGCTCTATAGGCTAGTACAAATTATTTTACACTAGAGTTGAACTAGCTCTATAAGCTAGTTCAAATAATTTTACACTAGAGTTGAACTAGCTCTATAGCCTTATACAAATAATTTTACACTAGAGTTGAACTAGCTCTATAAGCTAGTTCAAATAATTTTACACTAGAGTTGAACTAGCTCTATAGCTAGTACAAATAATTTTACACTAGAGTTGAACTAGCTCTATAAGCTAGTTCAAATAATTTTACGCTAGAGTTGAACTAGATCTATAACCTAGTACAAATAATTTTACACTAGAGTTGAACTAGCTCTATAAGCTTGTACAAATAATTTTACACTAGACTTTAACTAGCTCTATAAGCTAGTTCAAATAATTTGACACTAGAGTTGAACTAGCTCTATAGCCTAGTACAAATAATTTTACACTAGAGTTGAACTAGCTCTATAAGCTAGTTCAAATAATTTTACACTAGAGTTGAACTAGCTCTATAGCCTAGTACAAATAATTTTACACTAGAGTTGAACTAGCTCTATAGCCTAGTACAAATAATTTTACACTAGAGTTGAACTAGATCCATAAGCTAGTTCAAATAATTTTACACTAGAGTTGAACTAGCTCTATAGCCTAGTACAAATAATTTTACACTAGAGTTGAACTAGCTCTATATGCTTGTACAAATAATTTTACACTAGAGTTGAACTAGCTCTATAAGCTAGTTCAAATAAATTTACACCAGAGTTGAACTAGCTCTATAGCCTAGTACAAATAATTTTACACTAGAGTTGAACTAGCTCTATAAGCTTGTACAAAAATTTTTACACTAGAGTTGAACTAGCTCTATAAGCTAGTTCAAATAATTTTACACTAGAGTTGAACTAGCTCTATAAGCTAGTTCAAAAAAATTAACACTAGAGTTGAACTAGCTCTACAAGTTTGTTCAAATAATTTTACACTAGAGTTGAACTAGCTTTATAGCCTAGTACAAATAATTGTACACTAGAGTTTAGCTAGCTCTATAGGCTAGTACAAATTATTTTACACTAGAACTGAACTAGCTATATAAGCTAGTGCAAATAATTTTACACTAGAGTTGAACTAGCTCTATAGCCTTATACAAATAATTTTACACTTGAGTTGAACTAGCTCTATAAGCTAGTTCAAATAATTTTACACAAGAGTTGAACTAGCTCTATAGCCTAGTACAAATAATTTTACACTAGAGTTGAACTAGCTCTATAAGCTAGTTCAAATAATTTTACATTAGAGTTGAACTAGCTCTATAACCTAGTACAAATAATTTTACACTAGAGTTGAACTAGCTCTATAAGCTTGTACAAATAATTTTACACTAGACTTTAACTAGCTCTATAAGCTAGTTCAAATAATTTTACACTAGAGTTGAACTAGCTCTATAGCCTAGTACAAATAATTTACACTAGAGTTGAACTAGCTCTATAAGCGAGTTCAAATAATTTTACAGTAGAGTTGAACTAGCTCTAAAGCCTAGTACAAATAATTTCACACTAGAGTTGAACTAGGTCTATAGCCTAGTACAAATAATTTCACACTAGAGTTGAACTAGATCTATAAGCTAGTTCAAATAATATTACACTAGAGTTGAACTAGCTCTATAGCCTAGTACAAATAATTTTACACTAGAGTTTAGCTAGCTCTATATGCTTGTACAAATAATTTTACACTAGACTTTAACTAGCTCTATAAGCTAGTTCAAATAAATTTACACCAGAGTTGAACTAGCTCTATAGCCTAGTACAAATAATTTTACACTAGAGTTGAACTAGCTCTATAAGCTTGTACAAAAATTTTTACACTAGAGTTGAACTAGCTCTATAAGCTAGTTCAAATAATTTTACACTAGAGTTGAACTAGCTCTATAAGCTAGTTCAAAAAAATTAACACTAGAGTTGAACTAGCTCTACAAGCTAGTTCAAATAATTTTACAATAGAGTTGAACTAGCTCTATAGCCTAGTTCAAATAATTTTACACTAGAGTCGTACTAGCTCTTATACTAGAGTTGAACTAGCTCTATTAGCTACTTAAAACAATTTTACCCTAGAGTTGTACTAGCTCTATAGCCTAGTACACATAATTTTACACTAGAGTTGAACCAGCTCTATAAGCTTGTACAAATAATTTTACACTAGAGTTGAACTAGCTCTATATGCTAGTTGAACTAGCTCTATAAGCTAGTTCAAAAAATTACACTAGAGTTGAACTAGCTCTATAAGCTAGTTCAAATAATTTTACACTAGAGTTGAACTAGCTCTACAGCCTAGTACAAATAATTTCACACTAGAGTTGAACTAGCTCTATAGCCTAGTACAAATAATTTCACACTAGAGTTGAACTAGATCTATAAGTGTCGGTGTACTAGAGTAGGGGTACCCTAGTATCCCGAACTCAGACACCTGGCAGCTTGCAGACCCCAGCAGGGGCTGGCCTGGTGACCGTCAAGATCTTCCATGGCTCCTTTGGAGCCATTCAAGAACAAAGTAATCAAGACCCTGGCAAGAGGAGCTTGCCGGGAATACCACTCAAGGCACGAAGGAAACAAGGCCCCGGCAAGAGGAGCTTGCCGGGAAGGCTTGGAGAGCGACAAGTTCCCGAGGCGCGACAAGAACCTTGCAGCAAAGGTGCTCGCCAGCTGACAAGTGACCTCTCTTCATCTCCGCTCCAGCTCATCCGCCAACGTGTCGCCATGGGGCTTTCCCAAGCACGCAGCGTGTCGACGGGCTGTGCAGCCAGAGGGAGCAGCGATAAGCGGCGACAAGCTACCATCGTGGCAAACGGAGGCGCACTTGACGGTCCTGTTATAATTGTTCAGCGATCGAGACGGGCATTAATGACTCTTGTCCCTTGCCGTCAGAGTTAGGAATAGATCACTGTACACTGTACAAAGCGGTGAACCAACCTATGTTTTTACTATCTTACCCTTGTCTACTTGGCACCTGTGGTGATACCTTGTGCCTATAAAAGGAGGCCCAAGTGCAACGTAGAAAGAGTTCGGTTCAGCTCGGGCTTAGTTCATTCTACTCATACGAGATCACACTCAGGCAAGGTTTTGTAGCTCCCATTGCTCCCTAGCAAGACACAAGATAATCCACAAAAGCAGCAGTAGGAGTATTATCTCTCCGGAGAGCTCCGAAGCTGGGTAAATCTGCTCGTGTGTATCGCCTCGATCCGCTCTTTGTGGATCCTCCGCTCCCCCTCCGAACCACAAGGGACCAGGTCCCATAGGTGATCGCGGGACACGATCAGTTCTCCCCGACAATAAGCTAGTTGAAATAATTTTACAGTAGAGTTGAACTAGCTCTATAGCCTAGTACAAATAATTTTACACTAGAGTTGAACTAGCTCTATAAGCTTGTACAAATAATTTTACACTAGACTTTAACTAGGTCTATAAGCTAGTTCAAATAATTTTACACTAGAGTTGAACTAGCTCTATAGCCTAGTACAAATAATTTTACACTAGAGTTGAACTAGCTCTATAAGCTTGTAAAAAAAATTTACACTAGAGTTGAACTAGCTCTATAAGCTAGTTAAAATAATTTTACACTAGAGTTGAACTAGCTCTATAGCCTAGTACAAATAATTTTACACTAGAGTCGTACTAGCTTTTACACTAGAGTTGAACTAGCTCTATTAGCTACTTAAAACAATTTTACACTAGAGTTGAACTAGCTCTATAGCCTAGTACAAATAATTTTACACTAGAGTTGAACTAGCTCTATAAGCTTGGACAAATAGTTTTACACTAGACTTTAACTAGCTCAATAAGCTAGTTCAAATAATTTTACACTAGAGTTGAACTAGCTCTATAATCTTGTACAAATAATTTTACACTAGAGTTGAACTAGCTCTATAGTATAGTACAAATAATTTTACACTAGAGTTGAACTAGCTCTATAAGCTCAAGTTCAAATAATTTTACACTAGAGTTGAACTAGCTCTATAAGCTAGTTCAAATAATTTTACACTAGAGTTGAACTAGCTCTATAGCCTAGTACAAATAATTTTACACTAGAGTTGAACTAGCTCTATAGTCTAGTTCAAATAATTTTACACTAGAGTTGAACTAGCTCTATAAGCTAGTTCAAATAATTTTACACTAGAGTTGAACTAGCTCTATAGCCTAGTACAAATAATTTTACACTAGAGTTGAACTAGCTCTATAAGCTAGTTTAAAAAATTTTACACTAGAGTTGAAATAGCTCTATAGCCTAGTACAAATAATTTTACAGTAGAGTTGAACTAGCTCTATAAGCTTCTACAAATAATTTTACACTAGAGTTGAACTAGCTCTATAGCCAAGTACAAATAATTTTACACTAGAGTTGAACTAGCTCTATAAGCTTGTACAAAAAAATTTACACTAGAGTTCAACTAGCTCTATAAGCTAGTTCAAATAATTTTACACTAGAGTTGAACTAGCCCTATAGCCTCGTACAAATAATTTTACACTAGAGTTGAACTAGCTCTATAAGCTTGTACAAATAATTTTACACTAGTTGAACTCGCTCTATCAGCTAGTTTAAATAATTTTACACTAGAGTTGAACTAGCTCCATAAGCTAGTTCAAATATTTTTACACTAGAGTTGAACTAGCTCTATAACCTAGTACAAATAATTTTACACTAGTGTTGAACTAGCTCTATAAGTTAGTTCAAATAATTTTACACTACAGTTGAACTAGCTCTATAGCCTAGTACTAATAATTTTACACTAGAGTGGAACTAGCTCTATAAGCCAGTTCAAATAATTTTACACTAGAGTTGAAATAGCTCTATATCCTAGTACAAATAATTTTACACTAGAGATGAACTAGCTCTATAAGGTTATACAAAAAAAATTAGACTAGAGTTGAACTACCTCTATAAGCTAGTTCAAATAATTTTACACTAGAGTTGAACTAGCTCTACAAGCTAGTTCAAATAATTTTACACTAGAGTTGTACTAGATCTATAAGCTAGTTGAAATAATTTTACACTAGAGTTGAACTAGCTCTATAGCCTAGTTCAAATAATTTTACACATGAGTTGAACTAGATCTATAAGCTAGTTCAAATAATTTTACACTAGAGTTGAACTAGCTCTATAGCCTAGTACAAATAATTTTACACTAGAGTTAAACTAGCTCTATAGCCTAGTTCAAATAATTTTACACTAGAGTTGAACTAGCTCAATCTAGTTCTAATAATTTTACACTAGAGTTGAACTAGCTCTATAGGCTAGTAAAAATAATTTTACACTAGAGTTGAACTAGCTCTATAGCCTATTACAAATAATTTTACACTAGAGTCGTACTAGCTCTTACACTAGAGTTGAACTAGCTCTATAAGCTAGTTCAAATAATTTTACAATAGAGTTGAACTAGCTCTATAGCCTAGTACAAATAATTTTACACTAGAGTTGAACTAGCTCTATATGCGTGTACAAATAATTTTAGACTATAGTTGAACTAGCTCTATAAGCTCTATAGCCTAGTACACATAATTTTACCCTAGAGTTGTACTAGCTCTATAGCCTAGTACACATAATTTTACACTAGAGTTGAACTAGCTCTATAAGCAAGTTGAACTAGCTGTATAAGCTAGTTCAAAAAAATTTACACTAGAGTTGAACTAGCTCTATAAGCGAGTTCAAATAATTTTACACTAGAGTTGAACTAGCTCTACAGCCTAGTACAAATAATTTCACACTAGAGTTGAACTAACTCTATAGCCTAGTACAAATAATTTCACACTAGAGTTGAACTAGATCTATAAGCTAGTTCAAATAATTTTACACTAGAGTTGAACTAGCTCTATAGCCTAGTACAAATAATTTTACACTAGAGTTGAACTAGCTCTATAAGCTTGTACAAATAATTTTACACTAGACTTTAACTAGCTCTATAAGCTAGTTCAAATAATTTTACACTAGAGTTGAACTAGCTCTATAGCCTAGTACAAATAATTTTACACTAGAGTTGAACTAGCTCTATAAGCTTGTAAAAAAAAATTACACTAGAGGTGAACTAGCTCTATAAGCTAGTTCAAATAATTTTACACTAGAGTTGAACTAGCTCTATAAGCTAGTTAAAATAATTTTACACTAGAATTGAACTAGCTCTATAGCCTAGTACAAATAATTTTACACTAGAGTCGTACTAGCTTTTACACTAGAGTTGAACTAGCTCTATTAGCTACTTAAAACAATTTTACCCTAGAGTTGTACTAGCTCTATAGCCTAGTACAAATAATTTTACACTAGAGTTGAACTAGCTCTATAGCCTAGTTCAAATAATTTTACACTAGAGTTGAACTAGCTCAATCTAGTTCTAATAATTTTACACTAGAGTTGAACTAGCTCTATAGGCTAGTACAAATAATTTTACACTAGAGTTGAACTAGCTCTATAGTCTAGTACAAATAATTTTACACTAGTGTTGAACTAGCTGTATAAGCTAGTTCAAATTTTTTTGCAATAGAGTTGAACTAGCTCTATAGCCTACTATAAATAATTTTACACTAGAGTTGAACTAGCTCTATAAGCTTGTACAAATAATTTTAGACTAGAGTTGAACTAGCTCTATAAGCTAGTTCAAATAATTTTACACTAGAGTTGAACTAGCTCTATAAGCTAGTTCAAAAAAATTTACACTAGAGTTGAACTAGCTCTATAAGCTAGTTCAAATAATTTTACACTAGAGTTGAACTAGCTCTATAAGCTTGTACAAATAAGTTTACACAAGAGTTGAACTTGCTCAATAAGCTAGATAAAACAATTTTACCCTAGAGTGGAACTAGCTCTATAGCCTAGTACAAATAATTTTACACTAGAGTTGAACTCGCTATGTAGTCTAGTACAAATAATTTTACACTAGATTTGAACTAACTCTATAAGCTCTAGTTCAAATAATTTTACACTACAGTTGTACTAGCTCTATAAGCTAGTTCAAATAATTTTACACTAGAGTTCAACTAGCTCTATAGCCTAGTACAAATAATTTTACACTAGAGTTGAACTAGCTCTATAAGCTAGTTCAAATAATTTTACACTAGAGTTGAACTAGCTCTATATCCTAGTACAAATAATTTTACACTAGAGTTGAACTAGCTCTATAAGTTAGTTCAAATAATTTTACACTAGAGTTGAACTAGCTCTATAGCCTATTACAAATAATTTTACACTAGAGTCATACTAGCTCTTACACTAGAGTTGAACTAGCTCTATAAGCTAGTTCAAATAATTTTACACTAGAGTTGAACTAGCTCTATAGTCTTGTACAAATAATTTTACACTAGAGTTGAACTAGCTGTATAAGCTAGTTCAAATAATTTTACAATAGAGTTGAACTAGCTCTATAGCCTAGTACAAATAATTTTACACTATAGTTGAACTAGCTCTATAAGCTAGTTCAAATAATTTTACACTAGAGTTGAACTAGCTCTATAGCCTAGTACAAATAATTTTATACTAGAGTTGAACTAGATCTATAAGCTAGTTCGAATAATTTTACACTAGATTTGAACTAGCTCTATAGCCTAGTACAAATAATTTTACACTAGAGTTGAACTAGCTCTATAAGTTAGTTCAAATAATTTTACAGTAGAGTTGAACTAGCTCTATAGCCTATTACAAATAATTTTACACTAGAGTCGTACTAGCTCTTACACTAGAGTTGAACTAGCTCTATAAGCTACTTCAAATAATTTTACAATAGAGTTGAACTAGCTCTATAGCCTAGTACAAATAATTTTACACTAGAGTTGAACTAGCTCTGTATGCGTGTACAAATAATTTTAGACTATAGTTGAACTAGATCTATAAGCTCTATAGCCTAGTACACATAATTTTACCCTAGAGTTGTACTATCTCTATAGCCTAGTACACATAATTTTACATTAGAGTTGAACTAGCTCTATAAGCTAGTTCAAAAAAATTTACACTAGAGTTGAACTAGCTCTATAAGCGAGTTCAAATAATTTTACACTAGAGTTGAACTAGCTCTACAGCCTAGTACAAATAATTTCACACTAGAGTTGAACTAACTCTATATCCTAGTACAAATAATTTCACACTAGAGTTGAACTAGATCTATAAGCTTGTTCAAATAATTTTACACTAGAGTTGAACTAGCTCTATAGCCTAGTACAAATAATTTTACACTAAAGTTGAACTAGCTCTATAAGCTTGTACAAATAATTTTACACTAGACTTTAACTAGCTCTATAAGCTAGTTCAAATAATTTTACACTAGAGTTGAACTAGCTCTATAGCCTAGTACAAATAATTTTACACTAGAGTTGAACTAGCTCTATAAGCTTGTACAAAAAAATTTACACTAGAGTTGAACTAGCTCTATAAGCTAGTTCAAATAATTTTACACTAGAGTTGAACTAGCTCTATAAGCTAGTTAAAATAATTTTACACTAGAATTGAACTAGCTCTATAGCCTAGTACAAATAATTTTACACTAGAGTCGTACTAGCTCTTACACTAGAGTTGAACTAGCTCTATTAGCTACTTAAAACAATTTTACCCTAGAGTTGTACTAGCTCTATAGCCTAGTACAAATAATTTTACACTAGAGTTGAACTAGCTCTATAGCCTAGTTCAAATAATTTTACACTAGAGTTGAACTAGCTCAATCTAGTTCTAATAATTTTACACTAGAGTTGAACTAGCTCTATAGGCTAGTACAAATAATTTTACACTAGAGTTGAACTAGCTCTATAGTCTAGTACAAATAATTTTACACTAGAGTTGAACTAGCTCTATAAGCTAGTTCAAATTTTTTTACATAGAGTTGAACTAGCTCTATAGCCTACTATAAATAATTTTACACTAGAGTTGAACTAGAGTTGAACTAGCTCTATAGCTTGTACAAATAATTTTACACTAGAGTTGAACTAGCTCTATAAGCTAGTTCAAATAATTTTACACTAGAGTTGAACTAGCTCTATAAGCTAGTACAAATAATTTTACACTAGAGTTGAACTAGCTCTATAAGCTAGTTCAAATAATTTTACACTAGAGTTGAACTAGCTCTATAGCCTATTACAAATAATTTTACACTAGAGTTGAACTAGCTCTATAAGCTCTTTTACACTAGAGTTGAACTAGCTCTATAAGCTAGTTCAAATAATTTTACACTAGAGTTGAACTAGCTCTATAGTCTAGTACAAATAATTTTACACTAGAGTTGAACTAGCTCTATAGCCTAGTACAAATAATTTTACACTAGAGTTGAACTAGCTCTATAGCCTAGTACAAATAATTTTACACTAGAGTTGAACTAGCTCTATAAGCTAGTTCAAATAATTTTACACTAGAGTTGAACTAGCTCTATAGCCTAGTACAAATAATTTTACACTAGAGTTGAACTAGCTCTATAAGTTAGTTCAAATAATTTTACACTAGAGTTGAACTAGCTCTATAGCCTAGTACAAATAATTTTACACTAGAGTCGTACTAGCTCTTACACTAGAGTTGAACTAGCTCTATAAGCTAGTTCAAATAATTTTACACTAGAGTTGAACTAGCTCTATAGCCTAGTACAAATAATTTTACACTAGAGTTGAACTAGCTCTATAGCCTAGTACAAATAATTTTACACTAGAGTTGAACTAGCTCTATAAGCTCTATAAATAATTTACACTAGAGTTGAACTAGCTCTATAGCTAGTACAAATAATTTTACACTAGAGTTGAACTAGCTCTATAGCCTAGTACAAATAATTTTACACTAGAGTTGAACTAGCTCTATAAGCTTGTACAAATAATTTTACACTAGAGTTGAACTAGCTCTATAAGCTAGTTCAAATAATTTTACACTAGAGTTGAACTAGCTCTATAGCCTAGTACAAATAATTTTACACTAGAGTTGAACTAGCTCTATAAGCTTGTACAAAAAATTTTACACTAGAGTTGAACTAGCTCTATAAGCTAGTTCAAATAATTTTACACTAGAGTTGAACTAGCTCTATAAGCTAGTTAAAATAATTTTACACTAGAGTTGAACTAGCTCTATAGCCTAGTACAAATAATTTTACACTAGAGTTGAACTAGCTCTATAAGCTAGCTCTTACACTAGAGTTGAACTAGCTCTATTAGCTAGTTAAAATAATTTTACACTAGAGTTGAACTAGCTCTATAGCCTAGTACAAATAATTTTACACTAGAGTTGAACTAGCTCTATAGCCTAGTTCAAATAATTTTACACTAGAGTTGAACTAGCTCAATCTAGTTCAAATAATTTTACACTAGAGTTGAACTAGCTCTATAGGCTAGTACAAATAATTTTACACTAGAGTTGAACTAGCTCTATAGTCTAGTACAAATAATTTTACACTAGAGTTGAACTAGCTCTATAAGCTAGTTCAAATAATTTTACACTAGAGTTGAACTAGCTCTATAGCCTACTATAAATAATTTTACACTAGAGTTGAACTAGCTCTATAAGCTAGTACAAAAAAATTTACACTAGAGTTGAACTAGCTCTATAAGCTAGTTCAAATAATTTTACACTAGAGTTGAACTAGCTCTATAAGCTAGTTCAAATAATTTTACACTAGAGTTGAACTAGCTCTATAAGCTAGTTCAAAAAAAATTGCACTAGAGTTGAACTAGCTCTATAAGCTAGTTTAAATAAGTTTACACTAGAGTTGAACTAGCTCTATAAGCTTGTACAAATAAGTTTACACTAGAGTTAAACTAGCTCTATAAGCTGGTACAAATAATTTTACACTAGAGTTGAACTAGCTCTATAGCCTAGTGCAAATAATTTTGCACTAGAGTTGAACTAGCTCTATAGCCTATAACAAATAATTTTACACTAGAGTTGAACTAGCTCTATAAGCTAGTTAGCTCTTTTACACTAGAGTTGAACTAGCTCTATAAGCTAGTTCAAATAATTTTACACTAGAGTTGAACTAGCTCTATAGTCTTGTACAAATAATTTTACACTAGAGTTGAACTAGCTCTATAGCCTAGTACAAATAATTTTACACTAGAGTTGAACTAGCTCTATAGCCTAGTACAAATAATTTTACACTAGAGTTGAACTAGCTCTATAAGCTAGTTCAAATAATTTTACACTAGAGTTGAACTAGCTCTATAGCCTAGTACAAATAATTTTACACTAGAGTTGAACTAGCTCTATAAGCTAGTTCAAATAATTTTACACTAGAGTTGAACTAGCTCTATAGCCTAGTACAAATAATTTTACACTAGAGTTGAACTAGCTCTTACACTAGAGTTGAACTAGCTCTATAAGCTAGTTCAAATAATTTTACACTAGAGTTGAACTAGCTCTATAGCCTAGTACAAATAATTTTACACTAGAGTTGAACTAGCTCTATAGCTAGTACAAATAATTTTACACTAGAGTTGAACTAGCTCTATAAGCTCTATAAATAATTTTACACTAGAGTTGAACTAGCTCTATAGCCTAGTACAAATAATTTTACACTAGAGTTGAACTAGCTCTATAGCCTAGTACAAATAATTTTACACTAGAGTTGAACTAGCTCTATAAGCTTGTACAAATAATTTTACACTAGAGTTGAACTAGCTCTATAAGCTAGTTCAAATAATTTTACACTAGAGTTGAACTAGCTCTATAGCCTAGTACAAATAATTTTACACTAGAGTTGAACTAGCTCTATAAGCTTGTACAAAAAAAATTACACTAGAGTTGAACTAGCTCTATAAGCTAGTTCAAATAATTTTACACTAGAGTTGAACTAGCTCTATAAGCTAGTTAAAATAATTTTACACTAGAGTTGAACTAGCTCTATAGCCTAGTACAAATAATTTTACAAGAGTTGAGTTTACTAGCTCTTACACTAGAGTTGAACTAGCTCTATTAGCTAGTTAAAAAAATTTTACACTAGAGTTGTACTAGCTCTATAGCCTAGTACAAATAATTTTACACTAGAGTTGAACTAGCTCTATAGCCTAGCTCAAATAATTTTACACTAGAGTTGAACTAGCTCAATCTAGTTCTAATAATTTTACACTAGAGTTGAACTAGCTCTATAGGCTAGTACAAATAATTTTACACTAGAGTTGAACTAGCTCTATAGTCTAGTACAAATAATTTTACACTAGAGTTGAACTAGCTCTATAAGCTAGTTCAAATAATTTTACACTAGAGTTGAACTAGCTCTATAGCCTAGTATAAATAATTTTACACTAGAGTTGAACTAGCTCTATAAGCTAGTACAAAAAAATTTACACTAGAGTTGAACTAGCTCTATAAGCTAGTTCAAATAATTTTACACTAGAGTTGAACTAGCTCTATAAGCTAGTTCAAATAATTTTACACTAGAGTTGAACTAGCTCTATAAGCTAGTTCAAATAATTTTACACTAGAGTTGAACTAGCTCTATAAGCTAGTTTAAATAATTTTACACTAGAGTTGAACTAGCTCTATAAGCTTGTACAAATAATTTTACACTAGAGTTGAACTAGCTCTATAAGCTAGATAAAACAATTTTACCCTAGAGTTTAACTAGCTCTATAGCCTAGTACAAATAATTTTACACTAGAGTTGAACTGGCTCTATAAGCTAGTTCAAATAATTTTACACTAGAGTTGAACTAGCTCTATAGTCTAGTACAAATAATTTTACACTAGAGTTGAACTAGCTGTATAAGCTAGTTCAAATAATTTTACACTAGAGTTGAACTAGCTCTATATCCTAGTACAAATAATTTTACACTAGAGTTGAACTAGCTCTATAAGTTAGTTCAAATAATTTTACACTAGAGTTGAACTAGCTCGATAGCCTATTACAAATAATTTTACACTAGAGTCGTACTAGCTCTTACACTAGAGTTGAACTAGCTCTATAGTCTTGTACAAATAATTTTACACTAGAGTTGAACTAGCTCTATAAGCTAGTTCAAATAATTTTACACTAGAGTTGAACTAGCTCTATAGCCTAGTACAAATAATTTTACACTAGAGTTGAACTAGCTCTATAGTCCTGTACAAATAATTTTACACTAGAGTTGAACTAGCTCTATAAGCTAGTTCAAATAATTTTACACTAGAGTTGAACTAGCTCTATAGCATAGTACAAATAATTTTACACTAGAGTTGAACTAGATCTATAAGCTAGTTCGAATAATTTTACACTAGATTTGAACTAGCTCTATAGCCTAGTACAAATAATTTTACACTAGAGTTGAGCTAGCTCTATAAGTTAGTTCAAATAATTTTACACTAGAGTTGAACTAGCTTAATAGCCTATTACAAATAATTTTACACTAGAGTCGTACTAGCTCTTACACTAGAGTTGAACTAGCTCTATAAGCTAGTTCAAATAATTTTACACTAGAGTTGAACTAGCTCTATAGCCTAGTACAAATAATTTTACACTAGAGTTGAACTAGCTCTCTATGCGTGTACAAATAATTTTAGACTATAGTTGAACTAGATCTATAAGCTCTATAGCCTAGTACACTAGAGTTGAACTAGCTCTATAGCCTAGTACAAATAATTTTACACTAGAGTTGAACTAGCTCTATAGCCTAGTACAAATAATTTTACACTAAAGTTGAACTAGCTCTATAAGCTAGTTCAAATAATTTTACACTAGAGTTGAACTAGCTCTATAGCCTAGTAAAAATAATTTTACACTAGAGTTGAACTAGCTCTATAGCCTAGTACAAATAATTTTACACTAGACTTTAACTAGCTCTATAAGCTAGTTCAAATAATTTTACACTAGAGTTGAACTAGCTCTATAGCCTAGTACAAATAATTTTACACTAGAGTTGAACTAGCTCTATAATCTTGTACAAATAATTTTACACTAGAGTTGAACTAGCTCTATAAGCTAGTTCAAATAATTTTACACTAGAGTTGAACTAGCTCTAGCCTAGTACAAATAATTTTACACTAGAGTTGAACTAGCTCTATAAGCTAGTACAAATAATTTTACACTAGAGTTGAACTAGCTCTATAAGCTAGTTCAAATAATTTTACACTAGAGTTGAACTAGCTCTATAAGCTAATTAAAATAATTTTACACTAGAGTTGAACTATCTCTATTGCCTAGTACAAATAATTTTACACTAGAGTTGAACTAGCTCTATAAGCTTGTTAAAATAATTTTACACTAGAGTTGAACTAGCTCTATAAGCTAGTTCAAATAATTTTACACTAGAGTTGAACTAGCTCTATAAGCTAGTTAAAATAATTTTACACTAGAGTTGAACTAGCTCTATAGCCTAGTACAAATAATTTTACACTAGAGTTGAACTAGCTCTATAAGCTGTACAAATAATTTTACACTAGAGTTGAACTAGCTCTATAAGCTAGTTCAACTAATTTTACACTAGAGTTGAACTAGCTCTATAGCCTAGTACAAATAATTTTACACTAGAGTTGAACTAGATCTATAAGCTAGTTCGAATAATTTTACACTAGATTTGAACTAGCTCTATAGCCTAGTACAAATAATTTTACACTAGAGTTGAACTACCTCTATAAGTTAGTTCAAATAATTTTACACTAGAGTTGAACTAGCTCAATAGCCTATTACAAATAATTTTACACTAGAGTCGTACTAGCTCTTACACGAGAGTTGAACTAGCTCTATAAGCTAGTTCAAATAATTTTACAATAGAGTTGAACTAGCACTATAGCCTAGTACAAATAATTTTACACTAGAGTTGAACTAGCTCTGTATGCCTGTACAAATAATTTTAGACTATAGTTGAACTAGATCTATAAGCTCTATAGCCTAGTACACATAATTTTACTCTAGAGTTGTACTATCTCTATAGCCTAGTACACATAATTTTACATTAGAGTTGAACTAGCTCTATAAGCTAGTTCAAAAAAAATTACACTAGAGTTGAACTAGCTCTATAAGCGAGTTCAAATAATTTTACACTAGAGTTGAACTAGCTCTACAGCCTAGTACCAATAATTTCACACTAGAGTTGAACTAACTCTATAGCCTAGTACAAATAATTTCACACTAGAGTTGAACTAGATCTATAAGCTTGTTCAAATAATTTTACACTAGAGTTGAACTAGCTCTATAGCCTAGTACAAATAATTTTACACTAAAGTTGAACTAGCTCTATAAGCTTGTACAAATAATTTTACACTAGACTTTAACTAGCTCTATAAGGTAGTTCAAATAATTTTACAATAGAGTTGAACTAGCACTATAGCCTAGTACAAATAATTTTACACTAGAGTTGAACTAGCTCTGTATGCCTGTACAAATAATTTTAGACTATAGTTGAACTAGATATATAAGCTCTATAGCCTAGTACACATAATTTTACTCTAGAGTTGTACTATCTCTATAGCCTAGTACACATAATTTTACATTAGAGTTGAACTAGCTCTATAAGCTAGTTAAAAAAAATTACACTAGAGTTGAACTAGCTCTATAAGCGAGTTCAAATAATTTTACACTAGAGTTGAACTAGCTCTACAGCCTAGTAAAAATAATTTCACACTAGAGTTGAACTAACTCTATAGCCTAGTACAAATAATTTCACACTAGAGTTGAACTAGATCTATAAGCTAGTTCAAATAATTTTACACTAGAGTTGAACTAGCTCTATAGCCTAGTACAAATAATTTTACACTAAAGTTGAACTAGCTCTATAAGCTTGTACAAATAATTTTACACAAGACTTTAACTAGCTCTATAAGCTAGTTCAAATAATTTTACACTAGAGTTGAACTAGCTCTATAGCCTAGTACAAATAATTTTACACTAGAGTTGAATTAGCTCTATAAGCTTGTACAAAAAAATTTACACTAGAGTTGAACTAGCTCTATAAGCTAGTTCAAATAATTTTACACTAGAGTTTAACTAGCTCTATAAGCTAGTTAAAATAATTTTACACTAGAATTGAACTAGCTCTATAGCCTAGTACAAATAATTTTACACTATAGTTGAACTAGCTCTATATGCGTGTACAAATAATTTTAGACTATAGTTGAACTAGCTCTATAAGCTAGTTCAACTAATTTTACACTAGAGTTGAACTAGCTCTATAGCCTAGTACAAATAATTTTACACTAGAGTTGAACTAGATCTATAAGCTAGTTCGAATAATTTTACACTAGATTTGAACTAGCTCTATAGCCTAGTACAAATAATTTTACACTAGAGTTGAACTACCTCTATAAGTTAGTTCAAATAATTTTACACTAGAGTTGAACTAGCTCAATAGCCTATTACAAATAATTTTACACTAGAGTTGAACTAGCTCTTACACAAATAATTTTACACTAGAGTTGAACTAGCTCTATAAGCTAGTTCAAATAATTTTACAATAGAGTTGAACTAGCACTATAGCCTAGTACAAATAATTTTACACTAGAGTTGAACTAGCTCTGGCCTGTACAAATAATTTTAGACTATAGTTGAACTAGATCTATAAGCTCTATAGCCTAGTACACATAATTTTACTCTAGAGTTGTACTATCTCTATAGCCTAGTACACATAATTTTACATTAGAGTTGAACTAGCTCTATAAGCTAGTTCAAAAAAATTACACTAGAGTTGAACTAGCTCTATAAGCGAGTTCAAATAATTTTACACTAGAGTTGAACTAGCTCTACAGCCTAGTACCAATAATTTCACACTAGAGTTGAACTAACTCTATAGCCTAGTACAAATAATTTCACACTAGAGTTGAGCTAGATCTATAAGCTTGTTCAAATAATTTTACACTAGAGTTGAACTAGCTCTATAGCCTAGTACAAATAATTTTACACTAAAGTTGAACTAGCTCTATAAGCTTGTACAAATAATTTTACACTAGACTTTAACTAGCTCTATAAGCTAGTTCAAATAATTTTACACTAGAGTTGAACTAGCTCTATAGCCTAGTACAAATAATTTTACACTAGAGTTGAACTAGCTCTATAAGCTTGTACAAAAAATTTACACTAGAGTTGAACTAGCTCTATAAGCTAGTTCAAATAATTTTACACTAGAGTTGAACTAGCTCTATAAGCTAGTTAAAATAATTTGACACTAGAATTGAACTAGCTCTATAGCCTAGTACAAATAATTTTACACTAGAGTCGTACTAGCTCTTACACTAGAGTTGAACTAGCTCTATTAGCTACTTAAAACAATTTTACCCTAGAGTTGTACTAGCTCTATAGCCTAGTACAAATAATTTTACACTAGAGTTGAACTAGCTCTATAAGCTTGTACAAATAATTTTACACTAGCTCAATAAGCTAGTTCAAACAATTTTACACTAGAGTTGAACTAGCTCTATAGCCTAGTACAAATAATTTTACACTAGAGTTGAACTAGCTCTATAAGCTTGTACAAATAATTTTACACTAGAGTTGAACTCGCTCTGTAGTCTAGTACAAATAATTTTACACTAGAGTTGAACTAGCTCTATAAGCTCTAGTTCAAATAATTTTGTACTAGAGTTGAACTAGCTCTATAAGCTAGTTCAAATAATTTTACACTAGAGTTGAACTAGCTCTATAGCCTAGTTCAAATAATTTTACACTAGAGTTAAACTAGCTCTATAGTCTAGTTCAAATAATTTTACACTAGAGTTGAACTAGCTCTATAAGCTTGTACAAATAATTTTACACTAGACTTTAACTAGCTCAATAAGCTACTACAAATAATTTTACACTAGAGTTGAACTAGCTCTATAGCCTAGTACAAATAATTTTACACTAGAGCTGAACTAGCTATATAAGCTAGTGCAAATAATTTTACACTAGAGTTGAACTAGCTCTATAGCCTTATACAAATAATTTTACACTTGAGTTGAACTAGATCTATAAGCTAGTTCAAATAATTTTACACTAGAGTTGAACTAGCTCTATAGCCTAGTGTCGGGGAAGCTGATCGTGTCCCACGAACACCTATGGGACCTAGTCCCTTGTGGTTCGGAGGGGGGGGGGGCGGAGAATGCACAAAGAGCGGATCGAAGCGATGCACACGAGCAGATTTACCCAGCTTCGGAGCTCTCCGGAGAGATAACACTCCTACTACTGCTTGGTTGATTCTATTGTGTTCTTGCTAGGGAGCAATGGGAGCTACAAAACCTAGCCTGAGCGAGTGTGGTCTCGTATTAGTCGAGTGAATCGAACGAGCCGAACCCTTTCTACGTTGCCCTTGGGCCTCCTTTTATAGTCTCAAGGGGTCACCACAGGTGGCAACACATATGAGGGTACAAATGTAAAAACAGTAGTTGGTACACCAACTTGTACAGTGTATAGTGCCCTATACCTAACTCTGACGGCAAGGGACAAGAGTAATAAATGCCCGTCCCCGTCGCCTGAACAGTGCAACAGGGACCGTTAAGTGCGCCTCCGTTCGCCATGATGGTAGCTTGTCAGCGCCGCTTATCGCTGCTCCCCGCTGGCTGCACAGCCCTTCGACACGCGTGCCTGGGTTACTCCCCCCTTTCTTCTCGAGCCCAAAGAGAGCGACGCTCCGCCCCCTCCATTGCCACCGGCGCCACCAACGCTGTCGACCTCCTCCACCACCTCCCCCCATGGCTCCGAAGGCCGACAAGGGAAAAGGCGTGAAATCGACCGAGGCACAGCGGCTCGCGGCGCTGCGGAAGGAGCGGGCCCTCTTCGATCCCTTGCTTGACAAGAAGGAGCTGCGGGAGCTGTATTACCTTTTCTGGTCGACGGCGACGCGGGCGCACCCGCGCACGAGGGTGATCTCCGCTGCCACGTCCGATAAGGTTTCCATCGGATACCCCTTTTTTGCGCTTTTCTTCCACTGCGGGCTCTGCCCGCACTTTTCCGAATTCTTTTGTGATGTCATGAACACATATGTCCTCCGCCTCCTTGATTTCACCCCCAACGCCGTCCTCACCATGGCGGTTTTCGCACATCTCTGCGAGAACTTCGTCGGAGTCCACCCAAATGTAGCGCTTTTCCGCCATTACTTCATGCCCCGCGTAGAGAGAGGAGAGCCGCTTGCCGGAGGAATTGCATGGATCTCCAGGATCAGCAAGAAGGAAGCGTATCTTGACGGAGAGTTGCGCAGCAAGTGGGAGGAGTGGAGAGCTGACTGGTGTTGGATCTTAGAGAAGGACCCGCAGCCTTTCACTGCCCTGCGCAAGACTCCCATAGTGCGCGGCAACGATTGGAGCAACTTGGCGCCGGAGGATGCCAAGTTGAAGATTGTCGTGACTAGGATTTTGCGCCTCAGGCATGCCGGGCTTACCGTAGGAGCAGTTGGCGCGGACTTCCTTCGCCGCCGCATTGCGCCCTTGCAGGAGAGGGGGAGGCATACTTGGGAGTTCCAAAACGCGGCAGACATCATGAGGCTGCGCCCGGGTCTGAACTGGAACTTTACTGTCTTGGAGCTGGATGGCATGCTGCGGGAGCTGTTCAAGCCTGATGCAGATCACCCCGAGTGGTTTATGTTGCCGAGGGGGGTCGTGCCCTTGTGGAACAACTCGTCGCTTGACCGCATCCGCGCGATGATGCCGTTGTGCGATTCCCATGGAATCGTTCCAACTTGGCAGGAGCCCGCCGGCGACGTCATGCAGCAGTTCTTCGACGACTTGGAAGAAGTGCCGATCCGTGCCGACGAGCAGAAGCGGCTCACCCGCGACACCACCGAGCAAGAGATGGCGCGCATCGCCACAAGGTTGGAGGAGGCGGCAGAAGCTGCTGCCGCCGGCGTGTTTGGGTTCACTGTCGAGGAGGCAGAGACAGCCGAGGCGGCAAGCCTTGCCGACCGAGAGGAGTTCGCCGATGAGGAGGAGCAGGCCGAGCCCGACAATGAGCCGAGCGAGCCTGCCGGGGGCGCCTCCCCTCCGCCGTCAAGTAGCTTGCCGCAGGAGGAGCCCGCGGCCCCGCCAAGAAGGCGCCTCCGCAAAACTGGAGAAGTGGCGGGGCGGCATACTGGCCAACAGCCGCCTCGCCGTCCGACGCGCTCCACCGCGGCAAGCACTGTTGCCGCGGGAGCGCCTCATGCCGCCACAGCAACGGGAGCGGGGTCTTCTGGAGCCACGGCCCCCGCACCCGCCAAGCGTCCGAAGGAGTCTACTCCTCCAATTCGTCGCACTGGAGCGGAATTTGATCTCTCCGCTCTCAGCTCCGAGGAAGAAGAGGAAGAGTAAGATCTTGTCGCTGCTACTTGTAATCCTTCAATTTACTGCTTTATCTTGTATCTGACTTGCTTTACTCTGAATTTTTTCCTTCTTCAGGACGCTGGCTCAGAGGGCATCGAAGAGAGCCAAGACTCGGTGGTGATCATCGAAGACGAATCTCCCGTGGCGACAGGAGGCACGTCTGAGACTCCCTTGCCGGATCCGGCAACCCTTCAACAGAGCAGCCCCCAGCACAGCCCCCAGCGTAAGTATTTGGCTTATTTCTTACGGTTAGGTGTGCTTGGGTGCTCCTTCATCACTGATATCTGGCTTGTTGAATTATGTAGGAGCAGAGCAGCCTCATCAGGAGGCCCCGGAGGTCACTCCCGAAGTTCAGCCTCATCAGGAGGCCCCGGAGGTCACTCCCGAAGTTCTGCTTGTTTCAACTACGCCGCCAAGGGAGAAATCTCCGCCAAGGTAGCACTCTCCGGCAAGGGAGGCCTCTCCGACAAGGGGAGCTTCTCCGACAAGGGGCAGCGCCGACGACCCTCCGGTGGTGGAGACCGCGGCTACAGATCCCATTGCAGGTAATCTTCTTGACTGAAAATTTCCCTTGGGTTCCTTTTCTTCCGTTCTTCTTGAACATTTGTTCGACTGTTCTTTCTTTCTCTGATCATCAGATCCATCTGCCGGAGAGCCGATGGAGACTGAGGTTGCCGGCGAGGAGGACGCTCGCGGCAACAATGACGACGCCACCAACATGGAAGAGGAGGCCGGCGCCGATGGGTCCGCCGGCGAGGAGGCCGCCAAGGCTGCCGGTGCAGAGGCTGGGGAGGGGTCCGGTGATTGTACTGATGGCCCTGAGGCCGCAGGAGCGCCAGGCGCTGCACCGACCGCCGATCCCCCCGCTACTGATGCCGCACCAGACTCCGAAGAGCCCCAGCCCGGCTCCTACCTGAAGGCCGGCGATGGTGTCTTCATCAAGCTCCCATGGGCATCGAGTTCCAGGGCGCCGGTCGAGGGGGAGACCTTCGACGTGGAGCTGCTCGCCTCTGCTGGGCTGTCCTTGGTTAACGCGCCAAGCAGCAGCAGTGGCGAGCCTGAGGAGGAGCAGCTGCTGAAGAAGCTGCTGTCGCTCTACCGCGCCCGCCAAGCTAAGCTGGAGTCGCGGGAAGCACTCGTCGCGAGGGCGGGAGCCGACATGGAGAAGCGCGCAAAGAGCTCCGCGCACCAACAAGGAAACTCTCCGGACATAGCGAGCGCGGAGCAACTTGTCGAGGCGCACGGCCTTCATCCTGGAGAAGGCCGAGGTCGAGGAGCAGCAAAGGCTTGCCGGCGAGAAGCTCTCTGCGCAAGAAGGTGAGCTGGCGCAGCGGAAGATCAACCTCGACAGCTACGAGGAAGATCTTGCCACGCGCGAGCAATCAATTGGTGGAGCACTCAAGAAGGCAAAGGATGCCGCCGCAGCTGCTGAGGCTGCTAAGAAGGAATTGGAGACGAGGGTGGCATAGCTGGAGGCCACCCTCTAGAAGAGCGAGGAGGAGGTCGCCGGGCTGAAACGCGAGCGCGAGAAGGACGCCTACACTCTTGGCGAGCTGCAGGGCCGTTTTGCTGAGAAGATCAAAGAGCTCGACGCCGCCAAGGACTCCAAGGCGGATCTGGAGCTGAAACTAACCACCCTGACGGAGACGCTGGATGGCGCCAAGGAGCGGGAAACGGGCCTGTTGGAGAAGATCAAGGCCAACGAGGAGCTGTTGGCGAACGCCGCGACTGCCTAGGATACTCTCAGAGATAGCATAATGCACTGGACAGAAGGTCTTGTGGACACTGCCGCCGCCATCCACAATGAGCTGATGGAGCTGGGGATGGTGGACCTTGGGTACTCCACCGACGAGAACCTCCAACCCAGCGTCAAGCTCAGCCTGTTCTTCAAGGGCGTGTTGGCGGGTTTCCAGCGGCTCCGGGAGGAAATCCCAAAGCAGCTGGCCGACGAGTCGCGCCAAGTCTGCTCCGGGGCTCTCTAGAAAGTGCTGATGAAGGTGGCCTTCCGCAATCCAGGCGTCAGCTTCGCCAACGTCCTCAAGTCCCTGCCTCCATCTGCCGACGTTGAAGCACTTAAGGCCCTTGTCGCACCCATCGTTGACAGGGTGAGCGGAGTCAAGAGGCTCGATGGCGACCGCGTGGACTAGGCCTCCAAGTTTATCTTTCTCTTGTTGCTGTAGATCATGTTTAGGCGAAAAATCTATTAGATCTGCTACAAGTTATTTTGTAATATACTCTATCTTAGGCATCGATCGCAATGTTATTTCCTTTACTTGATTCCTTCCCTTGTATGTTTGTGCCCTACGCTTTTAGGGAACTTGTCGGTGCGAGCATATTTGCCGCGAGCGCTGAGTGCGGAACATCAGCAGCCTACTGGCGATGCTGCCTCTGACAAGCAACCTTGTCGCAACTAGTTGCAGCACACGTAAGTTGTTGAGCGGACTCGAAACAAAGTAAGGCGCAAGCTAGCCGCGAGTTGGTTCCTCCGCGCACAGGTTTTCCATACAAAGTACTATCGTTCGAGGAAGATAACTTGAAAATTTAAAAACTGATTTCTTAAACTTAGCAACTTAGCTTTTCTGTCGTTTGCTTCCCGGCAAGGTGATACTTCCTCGAGCGACACTTGGCGGCCCACACCGTTATCTTCTCCTTCCCCGGTTAACTTGTGGGTGGATGAACCTTCCTCTCTTTTTGAGAAGAAAGAAGAGAAAATAAAGTTATGGAGCCTAGTGGATCGTTATTGCTTACAGGGTGTGGATGCTGCACGAAATGTCAGATAATACATGCATAATAATGATGAAAGCATGAAATTGACAAATTGTGCGCAACACATAAGCTTTACTGATGCACGGGGTCTGCGCCCGGCTTTGTACAAAGGATTACATGCAACAGCGGCAAGACTTGTACAAAAGGGTGGTTGCCGGAACGGGTTCCGGCAACCGCGCCCTATGGGTAAAACTTACGAAGATGCTCTATATTCCAGGAGTTGCTCACCGGAACGCCATCTTCGGTCTCAAGGGGGACATCACCGGGCCTAGTGACTCGTTTCACCCGATAGGGGCCTTCCTACTTCGGTGTCAACTTGTTGGAATTCTTGGTGGATTGAACGCGCCGAAGAACAAGGTCGCCTTCCTCGAAGCTTCTGGCATTAACTTTGCGGCTATGGTAGCGGCGCAAAGCTTGCTGATAACGAGCAGCTCGTACAACAGCCTGAAGACGATCTTCCTCGAGGAGCAGCGCGTCATCTTGTCGTAGCTGCTCTTGCTCAAGCTCATCATAAGCGAGTACTCGAGGTGACCCGTATACGAGTTCCGTGGGGAGAACTGCCTCTGCTCCATAGACTAGAGCGAAAGGTGTCTGGCCAGTTGCTCGATTTGGCGTCGTCCTGATCGACCAAAGAACCACCGGCAGCTCCTCAATCCAGCTTCTTCCGCACTTGCGCAGCCTATCGAAAGTTCTGGTCTTGAGTCCTCGCAGCACTTCAGCATTTGCCCTCTCTGCTTGACCGTTGCTTCTCGGGTGAGCAACTGAAGCAAAGCAGACCTTGGCGCCAAGATCTTGGACGTACTGCATGAAGGTGTGACTCGTGAATTGAGTGCCGTTGTCGGTGATGATCCGGTTAGGTATCCCAAAATGGCAAACAATTGACCTGAAGAACTTGACTACTGACTGTGCTGTCACCTTCCTCACTGATTCCACTTCCGGCCACTTTGTGAACTTGTCGATCGCAACGTACAAGTACTCAAAGCCCCCGACAGCTCGGGGGAAGGGGCCGAGGATATCGAGCCCCCAGACCGAAAATGGCCAGGACAAAGGGATCGGCTAGAGAGCTTGAGCCGGCTGGTGTATCTGTTTTGAATGGAACTGGCATGCTTCACACTTGGTTACTTGTGTCGTTGCATCCTGGAGGGCTTCTGGCCAGAAGAAACCTTGCCGGAAAGCTTTGTCGGCAAGTGCTCTCGCGCCAATGTGGTGACCACATATGCCTCCGTGTATCTCTGCCAACAGCTTCTGTCCATCTTCCCGGCAAATACACTTCAATTTCACTCCGTTGAGTCTTCTTCTGTACAGGATGTTGTCAACAAACTGATACATACTTGACTGCCGGGCTAGTTTTTCTGCTTCTTCTTGCTCTTCGGGAAGTTCTCCTGTCTGAAGGAAATGGACGATCTGCTGTGCCCATGCTGGAGCCTGTGGCTCGACAACAAGGACTAAAGGCACATCTGCCACTGCGGGAACATCAGCTTCGACGACAAGAACCTGCGGCTCTGCCGGAGCTTGATGATCCCCGACAAGCTTGCCGGAGCAAAACTTGTCGGGAACGTCTTCTTCAACGAAACAAACCCTTAGGTTTGTTGGAGCAGACTGTTCCTCAGCGATATTTGCGTTGATTTTGGGGACCTTCTTGGCGGCGGCTCCAGGGAGCTCTGCCGGAAAGTAGTCACCGGAAACCAACTTCCTCTTTTTGCTCTGTCCGGTTGATGGCGTTACAGTTGGTTGAGTCAGCTTGAGCACAAAAATTCCTGGTTCCACAGGTAACTTAAGCGCGGCACACTTTGAGAGGCCATCAGCAATATCGCTCTGAGCTCTTGGAACGTGTTCCATTTGCAGGCCTTCAAAGTGCTCCTCTAGCTTTCTCACTTCGTCAACGTAGGCTTCCATCAACGGACTCTGATAATCTTTGTTCACTTGGCGGACGACAAGCTATGAGTCACCCCTGACAATAAGCTTTCTGATCCCAAGGTCTACTGCAATTCTGAGACCGGCAAGCAAACCTTCATACTCTGCAGTATTATTTGTTGCTTGCTCCTTGGGAAAGTGCATTTGGACTATGTACTTGAGATGCTCTCTGGTGGTGCGATAAGCAGCACGCCGGCACCGGCGCCTTGCAGCGAGAAGGCCCCATCAAAATACATCAGCCACTCTTTACTTGCTTCTTTGGCGGGGATGCTCGTCTCTGGTATTTCTTCATCTTGCGTTGGCGTCCATTCTGCTATAAACTCTGCCAATGCTCTGCTTTGGATAGTTGAAGTGCTTTCAAACTTGAGGCCAAAGCTTGACAGTTCCAGTGCCCACTCAACAATCCTGCCTGTTGCTTCTGGATTTTGCAATACCCTCTTCAACGGAAAGAGAGTGACCACTATTATCGCATGTGCTTGGAAGTAATGGCGCAGCTTTCTCGAGGCCATGAGGAGGCCGAAAAGCAATTTCTGCACACCAGAATACCTCGACCTAGCCCGTGTAGAAGGGAACTAACAAAGTAGACTGGGCGCTGCACCATCCTTTTCTGCATCTTGTCGCAATCCTGCGTAGATCCGTCCTTGTCGGGACCAGAGCTAGACGGCGAAGCCCCCTGCTTGTCGCTGGATGCATCTGCCTCGGTTGCCGGCTCATCATCCGCCTCCCTCTCCGCTACTAACACAGCACTAACCACTTGATTGGTTGCCGCTATATCCAGCAGCAACTTCTCTTGTGGCCTAGGTGCGACAAGTATTGGAATGGAGGACAGGTACCTCTTTAAGTCTTGCAGCGCAGCCTCCGCTTCGGGAGTCCATTTCATTGGACCCGCCTTTTTCAAAATCTTGAAAAATGGCAGGGCGCGCTCAGCTGACCTAGAGATAAACCTGCTGAGAGCAGCCACGCAACCGGCAAGCCTTCTTACATCCTTGACGTGCTTTGGTGCTTCAATCTGCTCAATGGCCTTGATCTTGTCGGGATTGGCTTCAATTCCCCTCTGAGACACGAAGAACCCGAGAAGCTTGCCGGAAGGAACTCCAAACACGCACTTCTCGGGATTGAGCTTGAGGTTGATCTTGCGCAGATTTGCAAAGGTCTCATCTAAGTCTTGAACCAGAGTTGCCTTGTCCTTGCTGTTGACCACTATGTCATCCATGTAAGCTTCTACATTTCTGTGTATTTGTGGCTCAAAGGCATCATGGATTACTCTTGCGAACGTTGAACCAGCATTCTTCAAACCGAAAGGCATCCGTATGAAACAGTATGTGCCACATGGTGTAATGAATGCGGTTTTCTCTTCATCTTCTTCTGCCATGAAGATCTGATGATATCCTGAATATGCGTCAAGAAATGAAAGCAAATCACATCCAGCTGTGGAGTCAACAATCTGGTCTATACGTGGCAAGGGAAATGGGTCTTTGGGACAAGCTTTATTAACATCTGTAAAGTCAATACAGAGTCTCCATTTCCCATTTGCCTTTCGTACAACTACCGGATTGGCCAACCACGTGGGATGGAGCACTCCTCTAACAAGGCCTGCTGCTTCCAACTTCTTGATCTCTTCTGCTATGAATTCTTGGCGCTCCACTGCCTGCTTCCTGACTTTTTGCTTGACGGGCCGCGCATGAGGACAGACAGCAAAGTGGTGCTCAATTACTTTCCTGGGAACACCGGGGATGTCAGATGGTTGCCATGCAAACACATCGACATTCGCCCGCAGGAAAGCAACGAACTCGCCTTCCTATTTAGGGTCAAGCGTGGCACTAATGGTGAAGGTACCACCAGTGCCGTCCTCCTTGGCGGACACCTTCTTGGTCTTCGGCAGAGCTGCCATCTTGTTCTTGCACTTGCCGGTGGAGCTCGATGGTGCGTCCTCGACGGTAGCGCAGCACTCCGAAGAGGTGCGCTTGCCGGAGTGGGCATCAGAGTTCTTGCCGGACAAGGTGGTCTTCTTCTTTCCCCCGGGAGCTTCAGCGGCAAGTGATTTGCTATCTGTGGCGGCTGCTGCATCCCGGTAAATCTTGTCGGCACAGATAAGCGCATCCTTCTTGTCGCCATGGACAGAAATGACGCTTATCGGGCCGGGCATCTTGAGCAGGTTGTAGGCGTAATGAGAGGCTGCCATGAACTTGGCGAGTGCTGGATGGCCAAGTATTCCATTGTAGGGCAATGGGAAATCGACAACGTAAAATGTGACCCTCTCAGTCCTGAAATTCAGCTCGCTGCCAAATGTTACTGGCAGTGTGATCTTCCCTTTCGGCTTGCTCCTTCCTGTGTTGATTCCTTGGAAAGAGCCAGTCTCTTCGAGCTTCGCTGTCAGGGATTTGAAGTTTCTAGAGCACTGCAGAGGAGATCAGATTCAGGCCGGCCCCGCCGTCAACCAACATCTTTGTGACTTTGAGGTTGCGGATAGTTGGTGAGACCAACATCGGCAAGCACCCGACCGCAGTTATGCGATCAGGGTGGTCCTCAATGTCGAAGATGATGGGCGTGTTGGACCACTTCAGAGGCCTGCGCGACTCTACGGATGGTTCTGCTGCATTAACCTCACGCATCCATTGCTTGAGTTGGCGGTGCGAGGTATGCAGAGAAGCACCACCGTCAACGCAAAGGACCTCCGTTGCCTTCTGAAACTCCTGCTCATCAGCTTCGTCGTCTTCCATGTCTTCGTCATCGTCATCTTCGTCTTCTTCCTTGTCGCGGCCACGGGGAGGTCTGTCTCCTTGCCACTGATTAGCCTTGCCGCGGCGTCCTCCCCGGCCGGGTCTCTTCTTGCCAGCTGCACCTGCACCTTCCTGGGCCTTCTCCTTGTCTCGCCGCTCGTACTCAGCCCTCTGCTGTTCAACGAGCTGCTCGACTTTCTTGCAGCTCTGGAGGTTGTGGCCCTTGGTGCGGTGAATCTTGCAGTACTGCTTGTTGGAGCTGTCCTGCTTGTCGGCGGCCGCCACAGCTTGGCGGTCGATGTCAGCGGCAACCTCCTTGCCGGAGCCGCTAGTCTTGGCCTTGTTGGCGGCACCATCCTTGCCGGACTGCTCGACAACTAGTACTTCTTGGCTCTTCTTCTTTCTGTTGTTCCGCCGCCGGCTCTTCTTTGCCGGGGCGGTCTCATCGATGTCAGATCCTGCTCCAACATTCTCTCCTGGGAGTCTCCTCCCTTCTTCAGCACGTGCACACTTGTCGGCCAGGGCGTATAGCTCACTGACGTCCTTGACCTTGCACATCGCCATCTCCTCCCTCATCCTGCGGTTCCGCACATTCTGATGAAATGCACTGATCACCGCGGCAGGGTGCACATCTGGGATGTTGTAATGCACACGGCTGAATCTCTGGATGAACTTGCGCAGGGACTCTCCTTCCTTCTGGGCGAGCAGGTGAAGGTCACTCTCTTGGCCATGAGGCTTGTGGCCACCTGTGAAGGCGCCGACAAACTGATGGCACAAATCTGCCCAAGAAGAAATGGAGCTGTCCGGCAAGTGCATGAGCCAAGATCTGACGTTTGGCTTGAGCACCGGAGGAAGTAGTTGGCAAGGATCTTGTCGTCTCGTCCCCGCAGCCTGCACCGCGATGGTGTAGATCTTTGAGGAACTCCGATGGGTTTGTCCTGCCATCATACTTCTCGCACATCGGCTTGAAGTTTTTCTTGTCGGGACCCTTGGACTTGCCGCAGCTCACGGGTGAGCAGGGGCAACCTACGCGTCTGACAAGTCACCTGGTTTCCCTGGCGCATGCATGTCAACAGCGGGCCCAGTGCGTTGGTCAGATTGACGCCGCGCTTCTCTTCGGCGCTCAATGCGGGTTCGAGCGTATTCTTCTTGCCGTTCTTGGAGAACTTGGCGTTGGTCGCGACGAGCTCGCGGATCCGACGACGCGGTGGAGTCGCTGTCGAGGTGGATCCGGCGAGTCGGCGATCTTGGCCTTCGGGAAGGGGAGTGCACGGTGGCTGCACCCCCGCAGGTCTCGTCACCACCGGCTCGTGCCTTGTCGCCTTGCCGCGGCTGCGAGGTGCTTGGTTGCCGCGGGACGTCACCGTTGGCAAAGCCGATGAGACTCTGGATGGTGGCCCTCCACTCGTCGACCTTGTCGGCCGTTGGAGGGTAGTCTAAAAGCAGTTGGGCTCTCGCCAAGGCTTCCGCTGGAGTAGTGGGTGGCAATGGCGTACGGAGCGAGGAACGGGATGTGCTCGGACTCCTAACCAAGTTAGGAGGAGCAGCATCCCGCCCAAGCGACCGTACCCCGCTCGTACCAGCATGCTGGCGTGCATGTGGGTCTCGAGGGCCTCGGGATCCTCCAGCTTGGCCTTGATCGATCGAACGTATGGTGCTGCGGGCACCGTGACGCTGTCGTTCCCGCGCCTCTTGAGAAGGACGCGGTGCGGATTCGGACGCCGAAGCTTGCGCCGCCTTGTCCTTGGACCTGGCGGCGTCGTGGGCTCTCTCGTCGGCGCCGGTTCCTCCGCCAGTGTCTTCCCCACCACTCGTCTGCTCCGGTGGTGGTGGTTGGACGCGGACGGCCCTGCTTCCGCCGAAGTCTTCTTCTTCGGTGGCATGCCGATGATGATGATGACGATTGTTGCTCGTGTGAACGCTGGATCGGGTTCACACAACCTCGACGCCCCCTACCTGGCGCGCCAAAGATGTCGGGGAAGCTGATCGTGTCCCACGAACACCTATGGGACCTAGTCCCTTGTGGTTCGGAGGGGGGCGGAGAATGCACAAAGAGCGGATCGAAGCGATGCACACGAGCAGATTTACCCAGCTTCGGAGCTCTCCGGAGAGATAACACTCCTACTGCTGCTTGGTTGATTCTATTATGTTCTTGCTAGGGAGCAATGGGAGCTACAAAAGCTAGCCTGAGCGAGTGTGGTCTCGTATCAGTCGAGTGAATCGAACGAGCCGAACCCTTTCTACGTTGGCCTTGGGCCTCCTTTTATAGTCTCAAGGGGTCACCACACGTGGCAACACATATGAGGGTACAAATGTAAAAACAGTGGTTGGTACACCAACATGCGATGTCTGATGCCTATACCTAACTCTGCGGCAAGGGACAAGAGTAATAAATGCCCGCCCGTCGCTGAAAAAGATTAACGAGGACCGTTAAGTGCGCCTCCGTTACGCCACGATGGTAGCTTGTCGGCGCCGCTTATCGCTGCTCCCGCTGGCTGCACAGCTCTTCGACACGCAGCGTGCTGGGTTAGCCCCATGGCGACACGTTGGCGGATGTCTTGGAGCGAAGATGAAGAGAGTTGCTGCGCGGCAAGTACCTTGCAGCGGCTGGATCCTGTCGCGCTTCGGGAGCTTGTCGATCACCAAGCCTTCCCGCAAGCTCCTCTTGCCGGGTCTTGTTCCTTCATGCCTTGAGTTGCCTTCCCGGCAAGCTCCTCTTGCTGGGGCCTTGATTACTTTGTTCTTGAATGGCTCCAAAGGAGCCGTGGGGGATTTTGACGGTCACCAGGCCAGCCCTGCCGCGGGGTGATGCAACTGCCCGTGCACGAGTTCGGGGTACTAGGGTACCCCTACTCTAGTACACCGACACCTAGTACAAATAATTTTACACTAGAGTTTAACTAAATCTATAAGCTAGTTCAAATTTCTTACATTAGAGTTGAACTAGCTCTATAGCCTAGTACAAATAATTGTACACTAGAGTTGAACTAGCTCTACAAGCTTGTATAAATAATTTTACACTAGACATTAACAAGCTCTATAAGCTAGTTCAAATAATTTTATACTAGAGTTGAACTAGCTCTATAGCCTAGTACAAATAATTTTACAGTAGAGTTGAACTAGCTCTATAAGCTAGTTCAAATAATTTTACACTAGAGTTGAACTAGCTCTATAAGCTAGTTCAAAAAAATTTACACTAGAGTTGAACTAGCTCTACAAGCTAGTTCAAATAATTTTACACTAGAGTTAAACTAGCTCTATAGCCTAGTACAAATAATTTTACACTAGAGTCGTACTAGCTCTTACACTAGAGTTGAACTAGCTCTATTAGCTACTTAAAACAATTTTACCCTAGAGTTGTACTAGCTCTATAGCTTAGTACACATAATTTTACACTAGAGTTGAACCAGCTCTATAAGCTTGTACAAATATAATTCTAAATGTGATTTAAAACTTTGAAAATTAATATAAAATAAATCGTAGCTCGGATAGAAAAACTTTGTACATGAAAGTTGCTCAGAACGACGAGACAAATCCGGATACGCAGCCCGTTCGACCGCCACACATTCCTAGCATAGCAAACCTGCAACATTTCACCTCCGGTTCATCTGCCCGAAAATGCGAAACACCGGGAATACTTTCCCGGATGCTTTCCCCCTTCGTCGGTATCACCAACTACCGCGTTAGGGCACACCTAGCACCGCGTATTGCCTCGTTATGTTTGTGATACTTTGTTGGCTCCATATTTACTGTTTCTTCCCCCCTCTTCTTCCCCGGTAGACCCCGAGACCGGCGATGATGCCACCGAGTATGACTACATCGACGACGAACCCTTCTCTTGCCAGAGCAACCAGGCAAGCCCCCCCTTTGATCACCAGATATCGCCTACTCTTCTCTATACTGTTTGCATTAGAGTAGTATAGCATGTTACTACTTTCGATTAATCCTATCTTTGCTGCATAGCTTTGTCCTTGCTACTCTTTTGTTACCTTTACCTGCTATCCTCTTGCTTAGTATAGGATGCTAGTGTTCCATCGGTGGCCCTACATTCTTGTCCGTCTGCGCCATGCTATACTCTTTGGGCTGTGATCACTTGAGGAGGTGATCACGGACATATGTTATATACTTTACATTGTTACATTACCTGTGATCTTGTTAGGAGATGGGGGCTGAAAGGACGGTGGCTCCATCTCGGTAGAGGTGGGCACAGGTTCCCGACGGCCCCGATGTTACTTTGTGGCGGAGCGGCAGGGCAGGTTGAGACTACTGGGTGAGATGTGGGCCTGCCCTGGTCGGCGTTGGGATACTTAACACGTTTAACGAGATCTGGGTATTTGATCCGAGTCAGCCATTTTGTCTATCGCACTAACCATCTCGCGGGAGTAGTTATGGGTATCCCGGCGTCGTGGTATCAGCCGAAGCCTTCGTGACATCAGCGACTGAAGCGGCGCGCGCCAGATTGGACCGCGTAACGTGACTTCCTTTGTAATGGAGGTTGCTAGGTCTGCTTCCGGCCGCGTTATAGCGTGCGGGTGTGTGCTAAGGCGATGGGCCCGACCACTGGCGCTTAGGTTTAGACCGGCGTCTTGACCGCTCTGTTGGCCTAGGTCGGGCTGCGGCGTGTTGATCTTCCGCGGCGGGCATGACCGAGAAAGTGTGTCCGCCAAATGGGATCAAGCGTGTTGGGTTATGTGGTGCACCCTGCGAAGTTTAATCTATTGAATAGCCGTGATCTTGATGCGGGGCGACTTGGAGTTGTACCTTGACCTTATGACAACTAGAACTGGATACTTAATAAAACACACCCTTCCAAGTGCGGATACAACCCGGTGGTCGCTCTCTCTCGGGTTACGAGGAGGATCGCGGGTAGGATTATGCTATGCGATGCTACTTGGAGGACTTGATCTACTCTCTTCTACATGTTGCAAGGCGGAGGCTGCGAGCGTAGTCTTGACGGATTAGCTATCCCCTCTTATTACGGCATTCTGCAGATTCAGGTCCACCGATATGGCCCTTTACACATATCCATGCATATGTAGTGTAGCTCCTTGCTTGCAGTACTTTGGATGAGTACTCACGGTTGCCTTGTTCCCCTTTTTCCCCTTTTCTTTACCGGTTGCTGCGACGGACGATGGAGCCGGGGAGCGACGCCACCGTTGATGATGACTACTACCCCGGAGGTGCCTACTACTACGTGCTGCCTGCTGACGACGACCAGGAGTAGTTTAGGAGGATCCCAGGCAGGAGGCCTGCGCCTCTTTCGATCCAAAGACTCATGCCCAATCTGTCCATGCTCTCAAGGTGTTTGACAAAGTGCCACAGGCACCTAGGCATTTCTTGGAGTGGCCAAATCTTCCAGGTTGGGGTCACTTTAGATGCATGAGAGGGTGGTGAGGTTAGTTTGCCACAAGGAGAAACTTGCTAGTGCAAGTTTTGCAAGACTTCAGTTCTGAACAGGAGGTAAATGGCATTACTTCATGATCCAAAACTGATCCTTTGGGTGCATGCTCCTGGACATAGGGGTTTTGCAGGGAGGACTACAAGTAGGAAAAGGAATCATGGATAGAGGAGCTACTAAAAATGTGGTTGCTGTACAAACCATCAATTCGGACCAGAATGAAAGTGAGGTTGATCCACTCAACTTTTTCAAAGAACAAAGCTGGTTTTTTTGCATAAAGTTGAATCATATGTTGCTACTAACATCCCATAATTTTGGTAGAAGCTAGAAAGAAATATTTAAATGGTTTGTAGTGTAAAACTGCTCACTGGACCACATTTGAAAATATGATGTAGAGCTCAAAATATTCAATGAATGAAATATTTTTGCATAAAAGTGCTTCAAAAACTTTTTGGTGAACTTTTTGAAAGAATTTATAAAAGGGTTGCAGTTCAAAAAGGACCATAAAACCATGGGAAACCATTTTTCAAGAGAATAAAGATTATGGAGATTATTATATAATTAACTCCTCTGAATGAAAAGAAAAGATTTTACTTGAGAGGATAAACAAGTCCAATAACATATTTAAAATGTTTTCACTTGAAGGAAATAACTCCATGATAAAAAGGAAGGAAATGTTTCAAAAAAAATCAAAAGGGAGCCCAGAAAATAAAAGTTTTAATTTCCTGGCAAAATTTTAATTAACAAACAAGGTTAAAATTTTGGGGTGTTACAAAATACAATGCAAACAAATGCATGACGATGCATGACATGACAAAGCGTGATGCTAGGGGGTGCCCAATCGTGGTAGTAGGTGATACCGGCGAAGGGGGGAAACATCCGGGAAAGTATTCCCGTTGTTTCGCTTTTTCGGACAGATGAACCGGAGGGGGAAAGTTGCGAGTTCGATAGGTTAGGGATGTGTGGCGAACGAATGTAGCATCCCAAATTTTCAATTTGGAATGTTATACATTAGATCATCAATGCATATCATATTTTATTTGCTTTGGGTTTTGATCCTAGCAATTCTACGCAACTCAAGGACCCACGGAGAGAGTTGGGGATTTCGTTATTTTCATATTTGAGTTTTCTCAAATTTTGAGAATAGGATCATTTGATTTTAATTATTTTATCATCAATTATTTCTATTACAAAAATATGAGAGAGGGAATAAAATGACTTACCCAAAATAAAGAAATATTGAGGATTTAATAATAAAATCAAGTAAGATTTTATTTTGGAGTTTTTCGCCATTTTATTTGAATTTAGGAAAAATGTGCGTTTTTCAAAATTGCATTTAGGCCCCAAATAAATGTTCATCTTGTCCAGCTTGATTTTAAAAGTCGGGGAAAATTTATTTCGGGATTTTTGGAGTCCGTTTAGTATTTCTTTCGTTTGTTTTTCTGCTCGGAATTTAAAAAAAACGCAACCGACCTACGGGCCGTGTCTGACCGGGACTCCGGACCGTCTAGGATTTATAAGTTGGGGGAGCCAGCCCAGCCCGAGCCAGCCCCGCGCCCCAAACCCTAGGCCGCCGCCGCCGCCCGCCGCCGCCTCGCCGGAGCCACCGCCCGACGGAGCCGCCGATCGCCGCCCGAGGTTGTCTCGTTATCCGCGCCGCCGGTTTTCCGTCGGTTTTTCGCTGGTTTTTTTAGTTTCCGTTTTTTTATTTAGATCGGTTTTTTCGGTTTAGGTTAAATAGCGAGCGTTCGCTCGTTCGTTCGTTTTAACGAATGAGTTCGTAGTTTAGATTCTGTTAACGAACGTTCGTTCGTTAAACTGTTCGTCGTTTTTCTTTTTCTCGGATTTATCCGCGATATTTCTGATCATGATTTCTGATCCGATTTTCGTTTTAGTATAACTTTTCGCTCGTTTATCGGAATCAGGCGATTCAAGCGCCTGGAGTTTCGTCTCGAAACCCTCTTTCCGAAAAATTTGACTTAGATCCAGATTAGTAAAACGAAGCTGTTTTATTTCGCCGTTTGACTTTTGTTGCTTCATTTAATTTGTTCCTTTTTGCAAACCAGAGTTCTTAAGTTGAACTTTCTGGTTAAATCTTTTATTTCAGTTTTACCTGTGCATTAGATGAGTACTTATTGTATGCTTGTTTGTTTGTCTGCGATAGAATACCCGGAGTGCGCCACCTGTTACTTCGAGTCTCTAGGTTTTGCGGATCATCAGCAAGGCAAGTAACACTTTGATCCTACCTCTTTACTACCCAGTTTTTATGCATTAGATCAATCCTCAAACATTGCATGATTAGGATCTAATTAAATTATGGGTTTTGGGAAGTAGTTGAGGTATAACCTATTACCTGTTTTATTATCAAACCTTTGGGAGTTACTTCTATGTTTGCTTATATTGCCATGCTATGCTAGTAGACGTGGATTGGGTGAGTGATTTTCCATGACAGATGTGAGATTGTTAATTAATGGTTTATTTAAGGTGGCAACATTAATACACATCTGGGTGGATTGAGGTACATGGTTATTCCAGGATTGCCTGTGTTTTTTAGACCGCCACCTAGGCTCAAAGGGATCTTGAGATTATTCATACTAGAAACTTCCGTGTGTAGCCACAAGCCATTATGGGCTCTGGCATAGTTGATTAAGTCGCTCGAACTCTTACGGGTAGACTAGCAGATGTAGGGGAAAGTAGGTGTACCGGTCTATCCATTGTAAGGTGCTAGCGCTTCTGAAAGACTATGTCTCGGTCATCCGTTCCTCAAACATCATGTAGTGCAAGAAATCCAACGGAGGCGATCGATTCTTGTGGGAAGAAGTGCGCAAACCTCTGCAGAGTGTATAAACTAATCATGGTTAGCCGTGTCCCCGGTTATGGACGTTTTGAGTATCTGGTACTTGGATATCATGTGAATCTCATCATGTTACTTTTAAATTAATATTGTTGGGTTTTAATAATGTTTACTTTAATTGGGATTGAGGATGCTGTCAACCATTCTCAATATTTAACAACCACCATGATAGTTAAATAAAATATATTCTTTTGCAGTAGGGAAAAATTGGCTTTACGCAAAAATGTAACCATAGAGCTTTCCACCAGCCATATATGCATGTAGTATAGCTTATTCTTTCATTACTCCCTATGTGTTACATTGCCAGCATATTCCATGTGATGACCCGTTTTCGGGCTGCAACTTTTCATGTTGCAGACTTTTCAGACGACGAGTAAGGTGCTTTTAGGTCGTGGTTCTATACTCAGTGATGCTGTTGGAGTTGATGGACTCGCTTATCTTCCAAGCCTTCCGCTATTATCGTTATTAGATGGCCTTAAGCCATATTTATTTTGATAAGTTCTCTTTTGAGACATTCGATGTAATAAGTGTGTGATTGCTACTCTGTTATAAATCCTTCAACTACTGTGTGGTGTCAGCATTACTGATCCAGGGATGACACTTGAGCACAGAGATCAGACTGTTTGAGGTCTGGTTGCTACAAAGATGGTATCAGAGCCAGGTTGACTGTAGTACGTGACCCTAGAAACTGGCAAGCCCATATAAAGATTTTTCTCTACAACTTCCTTTTCAAAAGGATCTTTTACCTCTTTTCTCTTATGAGCTTATTCAAAAAATAAATCCCTTTTAGAGAGACCATACCCTTTTCCTTTTGACCACTCAAAGATTTGACTGATGAGACCACTCCAAGGAGTACAAGATATTGAACAACTAAGACCCTTTAGAATGAAGAGGATTTTTCCGAGCATTATAATGTTGGAAACTACAACGGTTGAAGACTCTGTAGAATTTCCGGATTTTTATGACCTAGGAAGGTTACTGTCGGTGTCAAAACAGGCGGATCTCGGGTAGGGGGTCCCGAACTGTGCGTCTAGGCGGATGGTAACAGGAGACAAGGGACACGATGTTTTACCCAGGTTCGGGCCCTCTTGATGGAGGTAAAACCCTACGTCCTGCTCGATTGATATTGATATTGTGGATGTTTACAAGAGTAGATCTACCACGAGATCAAGGAGGCTAAACCCTATAAGCTAGCCTATGGTATGATTGTAAGGGTTGTTGATGTGTCCTACGGACTAGAGCCATCCGGTTTATATAGACACCGGAGAGGGCTAGGGTTACATAGAGTCGGTTACAATGGTAGGAGATCTACATATCCGTATCGCCAAGATTGCCTTCCACGCCAAGGAAAGTCCCATCCGGACACGGGGCGAAGTCTTCAATCTTGTATCTTCATAGTCTTGGAGTCCGGTTGATGATGATAGTCCGGCCGATGATAGTCCGGCCGATGACGATAGTCCGGCTATCTGGACACCCCCTAATCCGGGACTCCCTCAGTAGCCCCCAAACCAGGCTTCAATGACGATAAGTCCAGCGTGTGTGTAGTCTTCGGCGTTGCAAGGCGGGTTCTCCTTCAAGTTCTATGTACCTGCCGAACAGCGTCCAGCTTCCTCATCAATGTTGCGCGTCTCGGCTTCCACGCCCAATAATGGCCTTCTTCCACGCGTCGCGCGAATGTAAAAAGCCAGGGTGTCTTTTATGTTTTACCCCCTAGTTGTGCGAATAATCTGCCTATAAGGGAGGCAAGAATCCAGATCCAAATCACCATCTTCCTCTCACAAATACTCATCGGAGCGCTTTTGACCAAGAATCCATTCCATCATGGACCGTCAACACGGCTCCTCTTCTCGCGCTCCCAGCCCTTTGCCAGGAGATTGGAGGAGATGCTCTGTTTCGCAGAACGAGCTGGTGAAGCTCCAAATGGGGGGATATCTCCCTCCGGCCTTCATGGTTTCGGTTCGAGCCAGGCTGGCCAACTACAAAGGTGGGAAGCAAGCGGAGGTTACCCCAATCCCAACAAAGGGGAGCGGGTATGCTTCATCCCCTATCTGATAAGGGGCTCGGTTTCTGTACATCCATTCCTCCGCGGACTCACAGGAGTTCTCGGACTCCAGCTTCATCACCTCACGCCCGCCTCAATCCTGCATATTCGGGTTACGTAGCTCTTTGCGAGCTATTCACAGGTGTCGAGCCCGACTTCGCTCTGTGGAAGAGGTTGTTCGCCTTGTACCCGCTCTCACGAGGGTCCATATATCAAGTGGGTGGCGCGAAATATGGCGTATTGCGGGACGGATATCCATCCGGAACCCCTAAGAAGGCGCCAAGACCGGCCTTGAATGGTTTTATATAGAAGGCGCTCGCTGCGGACCTGTTGGATCGGCCTCCGGAGTTCAGCAATGCTCCTCTGAATAAACGCATTAGTTGGCGTCATGAGCCCCAACTGGAGGAAGACAAGGCGTCCATTATTTGATGGGCGAATAAGGTTACTAGCCCATGCGGGTTGACCATGATTGGAGTCATGGCAACATGCATTATGCTTGAAGTGCAGCCACTACAATGAGGCCACCCATGTGGGATTTCAGCGGGAGGGCGATGCCACCCGTCATGGCCGCAAAGGGCCGGATTCGGCCGAAGATCTGGTGACGATCCTGTCCGGCCTGTATAAGGGGGAAAAGGAGGATTTCCTTCGGACGAACCTGTTAAATGGGTTCTCCATGAATAATCCCCGGCCTTGGGTAAGCGAACACTTTGCGTGCCTGACCCGTGCCTTTTGAAACTTAAGTTTCTTATATTGTGTTCTTCTTTCGACGCAGGAACTGCGTCGGACTGTGGAGGACATGCTAAGTCCGGCTCCGCAGCCCGAGGATCCGTAGAGATCCCGGGATCCGGCCTCCGAAGAGGATCCGGACATAAAGGTGGAGCTAATTGACGGGGTGTTCCACCAGCTCAGCATGGACAATGCTTTGGTCGCTATAACGGCCGACTATCCCGGACTATATCCGGCTTCCCAGGTGATTGCGACCGAAGCCCTGACACCTTCATTCCTTCCTTGCTCATTTCTGACCATCGTATATGATGGCGCTGTGCGAGGCGCCCTAGGGCGAAGCCGAGCCAGCGGTGGCTGACCAACAAAGGCCATCCGGACGATGGGAGGAAGAGGCCTTGGCGCGGACTGAAACGTCGCCGCAAAGGTGTAGTTCACAATTCATTATTTAGAAACAACGTTCCTAGGAAGCGTTTGAGTGCTCATGACTTTTATAGGGAAAAAAGCGTCCGCCGGATGCGGGCGTGAAGGTTGCCAATCCAACCTCTACCAGCCAGCTCCCTTTTGATGCGGAGGGGCGGCGCAAAGCGCGAGCCGGGCGTTCCTCCGACGGAGGATGCCGACGAACTATCCGCCACCAAGTCTGAGGTGCGAGTGCCATGAATCACAGCGCCGCGGGCAGTATTTCATGATGCGTGCTTCTCCCCCGAGGCGTTGAATGCCTTTAACGCAGGGGCCGCGCACCTTCGTGCTGCTCAAGATGGTTTTACGAGCCACGGAGCAGTATGTAAAAGACATACTGGTAAGAGAATTTAATAGTTATATATGCCAAGAGCCCCGAGACTTAAAGTAGTTATATTAAACTGATTTAAGGATCATATGAAATGTAGGATCTTACCGAGAAGAATACCCAACTGTCTCAGGAGCTGCAAGAGTGCAAGGCCCAACTTGAGGCCGCATTTTGTGGTGCAGGAGGAAGCGAGGACCTCTCACAGTAGCATTATTTTAGAAAGATAAGTAGCGTTTGGCCTTTGCGCAAGTCTAAAAAGCGGCGTTGCGGTGCTGCGGAAAAGATCCGGACAGGCAAGAACCTGCGCCAACTAAAGGCCAGCGAGAGGTCTGCTGCATAAGGTGCAGCATGAAAGGAACAAGCTCCGGGATGCCCATGCCCAGCTTGGAGAAGAGCTGAAAGCGTTTGGGCGAGCTGTCGGGCTCCGTTAAGGAGAATCAGCGGCTTCGTCGCGACATATATAGTAAGTGCTTGGCGAACTCCTTTGAAAAGAAGAGTTGGCGAGGAAGTCAATTGACAGAATATGTCTGCAGGTATGCTCACAGTGTCGCCTGCGGAGAGATGCCGTATCAGCGGGTGATCAACTTCGGTTGTTGCAACCGATCGAACAAGTTGGCGGGCAATGAGCAGCGTCATCCGGGCATTATGGCCAGCCTTCTCCTTGCAGGGTCTTGGGGAGCTTGCGGAGAAGCTGCGAGGAGTCGGAGCGCTTCATTTATGGAAGATTTCGACCTGCCGCCAAGGTGCCGAGGAGGCTGGGCCATGGTAAAGGCAGCGGTACAAGAAGGCGGATCCCAACCACATGGCGAAGTCGGACTGTGGGGCCCGATGGGAAGGAGATCCTGTGAGTTTAGTATCTGGCCAAGTGGAGTTGGCGCTAAATTTTCCCAACAGGACTGTAAGTTAGACAACTTTGTTAGGCGGGATTGAGGAAGAATACAATCGGTCGATTTGACAATGTATTATAAAATGACATACAAAATGCCTTCTAGCCGATTGTAGATCGTTTGTCTTTGCCGACCTTTTAACCCGACCTCGGGACCCTAGAGTCGGAGTGTGTCGAATACCTTCTCGGTTATGAAACAACGGGGTATGCATGGAGACCAGCGTAGGGGTCATCGATGCTTTATCGGACAAGTGCCCAACTAGTTATGTTATATTACATGGGTAGTAAGAAACATCTTCGGGGAGAATAGTTCCGTTGAGGGTTCCTTTCCGCTGGGGTGGCATGCCCTAAAGTGCATGTCCGGATCTGCAAAAAAGCAGAAAAACATCTGGGGCAGATAAATAAGTGGATAAAAATCATCTTTTAAGTCACCGACCGAATATTCCCTTAAGAACGCTAGCTTTCGACTTCACCCAGTCTGAGGTACACATCCGGCTGACCAGCAATAACAATCGTAGAGGTGCTCCTTTACCTCCTAGCGAACAATCGGGAATGTAGGGTAAGCACAGAGCCAGCAACCCAGCTTGGCCAAAACTTAAGCCATATCGATGCATATAATGGTGAATAAAAGGTACATGTGGAGGCTTGACACATGTGCTGGGCATGAAGCCCGTATAATTAAGCTTCTGGTAAAGAAGCCCCCATGTATAATGAGTGCGGCTAGCACATCAATTGCGCGCGAACGTTGCGCAAGTAGGCCCTTTTAAGGCTTGGATGAATAGGGTTGAGAAGAAAAAGATAAACAAAAGGCAGCTGGAAAAAAAATATTTGGACGGGGGGAAAGGGACGAACTCTTAGTCCGTCGCTAGGCATAGAATCATCGGAGGCGGGCTGGGTTCCATGGGTTCGGCTCGAGGCGGTTATCCGATGCATTTCGTAGACGGTATGCTCCGCCGGTCAGGACTTGATCGATGATGAAGGGGCCTTCCCATTTGGGCTTGAGCTTGTCCTTTTTCTTGTCCGGTAGGCGTAGAACCAGTTCGCCAACGTTGTAAGTCTTGGCCCGTACTTCTCTGCTTTGATATCTTCGAGCCTGCTGCTAATAGAATGCGGAACGAGCCTTGGCGACACCGCTCTTCCTCAATGCATCAAGCTGTCCTGCCGATCCAACTCGGCTTCTCTTTCTTCGTACATGCGCTTTCGAGGTGAGTCATGAATGATGTCGCGAGGCAAAACTGCTTCTGCGCCGTATACCATAAAAATGGTGTGAATCCGGTAGTACGGTTAGGCGTTGTCCGCAGCCCCAGTCTGGTCGAGCTCCTCTACCGGTCGTGTCGATTTCGTGAGGACCGCACTAGTGCAGGTTTGATGCGCTCATTATTAGACCATTTGCTCGTTCCACTTGACCGTTGGTTTGAGGATGATAGGCGAAGCGTAATCGAGCTTGATGCCCATATTTTTGCACCATGATTTAACCTCATCGGTGGTGAAGTTCGTGCCGTTATCGGTGATGATCTGTGGGGACACCATAGCGGTGTACTACCCGGATATAAAGTCTATCACTGGTCCGGACTCTGCCGTTTTAACTGGCTTGGCCTCTATCCATTTGGTGAATTTATCCACCATGACCAATAGGTACCTTTGCTTGTGGGTTCCCCTTTTAAGTGGTCCAACCATGTCAAGCCCCTAGACCGCGAACGGCCAGGTAATGGGTATAGTTTTGAGGGTGGTGGGTGGCATATGGCTCTGATTAGCAAAGAGCTGACAACCGACGCATCTTTGGACTAAGTCCTGAGCATCTGCTCGGGCCGTCGGCCAGTAAAATCCTGTACGGAATGCCTTTCCTACAAGGGCCTGAGCTGCGGCATGGTGTCCGCCTAGTCCGGCATGAATTTCAGCCAGGAGGTTTCGCCTTTCCTCTTTGGAGATACACCTTTGAAGGACTCCGGTTGTGCTTTTCTTATAAAGTTCTCCCTCATAGACCTTGTAGGCTTTAGATCGCCGGACAATGCAGCGGGCCTCATTTGGTCTTCGGGAAGCTCCTGTCTAAGCAAGTAGGCGAGAATGGTTACATCCACGGGAAATTACTGCCATTATGTCGTGGGCGGAAGGTGTTATGTCATCGGCTGAATCGCGGTTAGTGCGGCTTGTTCCGGTTTGTTAGTTCGGACTCCTCTTCCCATAGTACGGATGGCTTGAAGAGCCGTTCCAGGAAGATGTTAGGAGGGACAGCGTCGCGTTTTGCGCCAATGCGTGCCAGTACGTCGGCTGCTTGGTTATTATCCCGGGCTACATGATGGAATTCAAGAACTTCGAATCGGGCTGACATTTTTAGGACAGCGTTGCGATATGCTGCCATTTTCGGATGTTTGGCATCAAAGTCTCCGTTTATTTGGGATATTGCGATTTGAATCCCCGCGCACCTCTAGGCGTTGAATGCCCATGGAGATTGCCATCCGGAGACCATGTAAAAGGGCCTCGTATTCGGCTGCGTTGTTGGAGTCCGTGTACATTATCTGAAATGCGTATTGGATGTGTGTCCCGGTCGGGGCGTCAATCGACGCCATCCCCAATCCGGCTAACATTTTAGAGCCGTCGAAGTGCATAATCCAATTGGGTATGCACGTACTCTTAGGGAGTTCGGCTTGGTCCATTCAGCGACAAAGTCAGCCAAGACTTGTGACTTTATAGCTCGCGAGGTTTGTAAGTTATATCAAATGGTAAGAGCTCAATGGCCCATTTGCAATCCTGCCCGTCGCGTCATGATTGTTTATAATGTCGTTAAGTGGTACTTGAGAGCCCTTGTTATCGAACACTCTTGAAAGTAGTGTCGGAGCTTCGGGATGCCATGAACACGCGTATGCTATCTTACGATAGTGCGGGTAGCAGGACTTGCGGGGGTTAACACGGTGGATACGTAGTATAATGGTTTTTAAGAGAATTTATGCCCTTCTTTCTCTCGTTCGACGGCAGTATCTGCGCTTACAACTTGATGCGTTGCTGCGATGTATAACAACATTGGTTCGCCCAGGTTGGGCGCGAGCGGACTGGATTTGTTGCCAATATGGCCTTTATTTCTTGAGTCCGGCGGTGGCAGCATCCGTCCACTCGAAGTGTTGGTGCGCCTAAGGAGGCGATAGAGGGTAATGCCTTTTCTCCTAGCGGAGATAAAGCGGCTTAGAGCCGCCACGCATCGATCAATTTTGTATTTGCTTGAGGTCTTTTGGGATATCTAGCTGTGACAGAGCTCGGATCTTGGCTGGGTTTGCTTCAATTCCTCTACGGATCTGATGAAGCCCAGCAGCTTTCCGGTGGTACACAGCGCATTTTCAGTTCAGCTTGATGTCATATGCTCTGAGGCTGTCAAATGTGAGCCTCAAGTCATCTACTAGAGTTTCGGCGTGTTTGGTTTGGGCGACTCGTCGTCTCGTATCTCTCTACTGTTTTGCCGATCTGGGTAGCTAGACATGTACGAATCATGCGCTGATATGTTGCGCGGCGTTTTTAAGTCCGAAGGGCATCGTGTTGAAGCGAAATGGTCCATATGGAGTAATGAATGCCGTTGCGGCTTGATCCGCTTCGCCATCTTGATTTGATGATAGCGGAGTATGTCGTCCGGGAAGCACAATGAATCGTGCCTGCGGTGGCATCGATGATTTGGTCGATCGGGAGGAGGAAGGGATCCTTTGGGCAGGCTTTATTTAGGTCTTTGAAATCGGCGCATAGGCGCCAGTTTGTCCTTCTTTGGTACCATTACCAAGTTTGCTAGCCAATCCGGATGCTTGATGTCTCGATGAATCCGGCTTCCAATAGTTTGGCTAGCTCTTCTCCCATTGCCTGTCTTTTGGGTTGGAAAATCGTCGAAGAGCCTGTTTAATCGGCTTGAATCCTTTAGGATGTTTAGGCTGTGTTACTGCGGTCTGCGTGGGATTCGGGCATATCCGAGGGTGCCGGCAAAATGTCCCAATTTTCGAAGGAATTCTCGCGATCTGGCGTCTACATCGAGGTTCAATTGTGCCCCAATGGAGCCGTCTTTGTAGAATCCGTTGGGTGGACCTGGAATTTTACTATTTCATCTGCTGGTTTAAAGGAGGTGGACTTGGATCTCTTATCGAGTATCACATCGTCCCTATTCACCGTGGGCGCAGCGCGTGAGTTCCTCTGCCGCTAGGGCTTGGATAGTGCCTCTAAGGCTAATGCGGTTGTCTTGTTTTTGCACGGAGTGCTATGTCCGGATCACTAACAAGAGTGATTATTCCGCGGGCCCGGGCATTTTGAGCTTCATGTACCCGTAATGGGTGCGGCTTGAAAAATTGTGAATGCCTCTCGTCCTAATATAGCGTGATATCCGCTGTTGAGCAGGGCCACTTGGGCGTGACTTCTTCGGATCTGTAATTGTCCGGTGGGCGAATACCACATCAGTGTGATTTTTCCTGTGCAGCGCGCCTCCCGGCTAGGGATTATTCCTCTAAAGGTTGTGCTGCTTCGCTCAATGCGGCTCTAGTCTATTTCCATTTTTTGAAGGGTTTCCTCGTAGATGAGGTTTAATCCGTTGCCGCCATCCATGAGGACTTTTGTAAGTCGAAAGCCGTCCACTATTGGACTAAGTACCGGTCTGGTGGAGCTCGGGCTGTCCGAATTTAGGTTAAATCGCTGGCGTTGAAGGTGATGGCTGTGTCGCTCCATGGATTGGTTGTTGCTACTTGGTAGACTTGGCGAGGCATGGATTATTCATTTCCGCATATTATCGATCTGAAAGTCTCGAAGACTGTTGATACCGTACCGATGTTGTTGGAGTGGTTTTCGGGGCTAAAGCTCCTCTCCACTTTTGGCCACCTGCCGTAATATCAACATGCTCGAAGGTTATGTGTTGGGGCGGCACCTTGTGTCTTGTGAATTTCTGAGGTCCGCTAAGCCATCCCTCTAATGCGGTTCCGTGCCCTTTATGGGATCTTTGCTTTTTGGTTTATGTATCTGGTGCCTGAGTGTAATGCACCCTTTTTTGCGGACTAGGGTTGTATTCGGGGCGGATTGTCCCAAAAATTATTTTGGTTGTCTGAAACTCTCCATCGCACAGATACTTCGTACTATGGGCCTTGGTCGTGAAGCGTGTAAGTTCACGACGGTGACGGCGTTCAAGAGTCCTCGTCCGTGCAATTATTGCAAAAAATTGAGATTGCGTTTTCCTCTCGGCAGTCCTTTATCCTGTCCATAACCAGGAGGAATCTTCCCGATGAGTGATGTCTTGTCTCAGCGTGCTCTTGCGGATTAGAGATAGATCGCATATGTGCAGGCGGGTGGGTGGAATTAAGTCCGAACCCTACCCATCTCAAGGCTCGAAGGCGAAGTTTCGAATCTGGAAGCTTGGATTGTTGGGCGTTGTCCAGCGAGTGCAGTCGATGCGACTTTAAGTTCAGTGCTTGATCGAAGTCCGTTCCTCCGCAAGAACCCGGCATGGGGGGTTCGGGAGCCCGGACATGACTAGTTTTCAATACAGGAGAAGCGTCGCCGCATTGTTCCTCTACCACTGCAACATGGTGGGTGACACAGGAGAGTTAATCTCTCTCGAATCGGTTTTGAGCCCAATCTGATTATAGTCATGGCGACTCCTGGGTGGCGATGCGATCCAAGAGCTCGTTCTGGACGAGAGCTCTATTGGATCCAACCGCTCGGCGAATTCGAGCTGGCGTGAAAATTGCTTTTGACGATTTGAGAGGTCATTGTCGAGCGGTGGCGGACGGCGGTCATAAGAAAACCACCTAGCGGATAGTTTGGCGGCGGCCAAGGCTCCTTTGGCAAAATACCGTCCTTTAAGGCGGAGGAGGCATCCTTCCTATCGGTGATGGCACGGAGGAACTCTCAATGAAAGCACCAATGTCGGTGTCAAAACCGGTGGATCTCGGGTAGGGGTCCCGAATGTGCGTCTAGGCGGATGGTAACAGAGACAAGGGACACGATGTTTTACCCAGTTGGGCCCTCTTGATGGAGGTAAAACCCTACGTCCTGCTCGATTGATATTGATATTGTGGATGTTTACAAGAGTAGATCTACCACGAGATCAAGGAGGCTAAACCCTAGAAGCTAGCCTATGGTATGATTGTAAGGGTTGTTGATGTGTCCTACGGACTAGAGCCATCCGGTTTATATAGACACCGGAGAGGGCTAGGGTTACATAGAGTCGGTTACAATGGTAGGAGATCTTCATATCCGTATCGCCAAGCTTGCCTTCCACGCCAAGGAAAGTCCCATCCGGACACGGGGCGAAGTCTTTAATCTTGTATCTTCATAGTCTTGGAGTCCGGTCGATGATGATAGTCCGGCCGATGACAATAGTCCGGCTATCCGGACACCCCCTAATCCGGGACTCCCTCAGTTACGCTTATGGAATTTGACAGACTATGGAAGTTAACAATTCCCGAGATCAAGGTGTATTGGAGTAAGACCGGAACATGGAGAGTTAGAAACTCAAAGTTTTTCAAGGAAACCCCAATGCAGGAGATATCAACTATGGAGAGATAGCTCATGGAAATGACAAGAGCAGAAACACGGCTATCCATGATGTTATTGCCCGCTTATGCTATTGTCACCGTGCGGAGTTAGGTATGCAGATGCAAGGAAGGATTGGATGGTAGAAGGCTGATGGAGCATCATCGACCAAAAACAGATTTTAAATCTTAGCTGGTGTATCACCAGTATCCGGAGTATTACATCAAGAAGTTTAAGTTGGATATGCAGGAAGCTATATTTGACAAGGAGGCAAATTTGTGAAGCACTCGGAACCAGAAGCTGAAAGTAGCCAAGCTGGAGGAGGTAAACCTCAAGATACCGGAGATTTGTCAGGAACTGAAGGACAGTAGGATCATGGTTCATGTCGAGGTTGATGAAACCCATAAGTTGGAATGCAACTCCAGGACTATTAAAGGACGTCACAAGAGACTTCGTGTCAACAGAGATGAGCTGGCAAAAAGGACTTGAGAAAGACAAGCACGATCGGAAGAAGCCATCAGAGACATGAACACGACTTGAAGAGTTTGATGACTTTGAACATTTATTGACCATTAGAAGCCCAAACCGCTGGTATACCCTTACGTTAGATGCGACGTTTGTGAGCTGTCATTTGTTTGATGTTTTTCCGACAGCCACAAATAAAATCTGTCTTTTCAAAACTTTTGTTTGTATTGTGTGCATCCCTCTAGATCTCTCTTATCCCACCCCAAACCCATGGAACCATTAGAGGATGGATGGAGATGAGCTTGTATTTTCTGGACCAATGAGTCAATTGGAGACAGACCGATGGATTCAGAACATGGAGGATCGCATGGAGAATAACCCTATAGTCGAAAAGGATTAGCGAGGCAGAGGGAGGGGCCGGCGGCAAGCGAGCTGCAGAGCAGCAGCACGCAGCCACGGCGCAGGAGCGTGACCACTATGGTCGACCGCGGCGACGAGCGCCGGTGACAGTGGCGAATGTGCTAGGGTTGGGGAGGCAGCGCACGACGAGGATGACTCGGGCGTGGGGAGCTTGGCGCAGAGGGCGTCACGAGGCACGTGGCCGCGTGGCATGTGAAGAAGAGAGGATGGAGGGGAGGCGAGGCTCACGGGGTCGTAGGGTGGCGGCGGCAAGGGCGCGGGAGGATGTCGGTGACGGCGACGACGAGCGACACCGCGATAAGCGCGAGGGCGACGAGGCGGCGCTGTGTCGACGACGAGTTAGTGCCGCGACGTCGGCGGCGGGAGGTCGATCGCGATGAGGCGACGGGGCGCCAGCGAGTAGGGGCTCAAGGAGGAGGCAAGGCGCCAGGCGGGGAGGGGGATTAGGCGTCGGCATCGGGCTCGGGCGGCAGGATCGAAGCGGCCTGCGTTAGGCGTCCCGATCGAGATCTCGGCTGGGAGTGGAGAGTGGGGCAGTTAGGTTAGGGTTCCTGGGGGTGGGGGCATGTGTATGCCAGGGGTGGGCCGCCCTGGGCTAGTTGGGTTGGCTGGCTAGGCTGGTTGGCCCATGTGGGGACGGGGGGTGTTCTCCTTTTGCTTGTTTTGTTTTGTTTTTCCTTTCTATTTTTGACCTTTTCCTTTTATTTATTTCCTTTCTGTTTTATTTTTTTTCTTTAATAGTTATAGCTTTATAATAAGTTAAAGCCTACACCTAAATTGGAGTTGTAAAACTTTTTAGTGACTAAATAAACTAGTTTAATATTTATTTATATTTAATAGCATTTATATAATTGTTTTGCTACTGTTTTTTTATCCTGATGGTACTTAAACATTTTATAAAAAGTGTGGTTTCTCCACCATAATTGCTTATGATTTATTTGACACCATCCGAGCATTTTAGTTTTATTATTTGAACACTTTTATTGTTTGCTTGATTTTGAATTTGAATTCGAATCGGTTTCAAACTAACGTGAGATTAGCAACAGTAATCGAGGTGACGTGGCATCATTAGCGGAGGGTTACTATGGCTTAATTATCCGGGAGTCACAACAAGATCTATAGCCTAGAACAAATAATTTTACACTAGAGTTGAACTAGCTCTATAAGCTAGTTAAAATAATTTAAAATATAGTTGAACTAGCTCTGTAAGCTAGTTCAAATAATTTTACACTAGAGTTGAACTAGCTCTATAGCCTAGTACAAATAATTTTAAACTCGAGTTGAACTAGCTTTATAAGCTAGTTCAAATAATTTTACACTAGATTTGAACTAGCTCTATAGCCTAGTACAAATAATTTTACACTAGAGTTAAACTAGCTCTATAAGCTAGTTCAAATAATTTTACACTAGAGTTGAACTAGCTCTATAAGCTAGTTCAAATAATTTTACACTAGAGTTGATTTAGCTCTATAAGCTAGTTCAAATAGTTTTACACTAGAGTTGAACTAGGTCTATAGCCTAGTACAAATAATTTTACACAAGAGTTGAACTAGCTCTATAAGCTTGTACAAATAATTTTACACTAGAGTTGAACTCGCTCTGCAGTCTAGTACAAATAATTTTACACTAGATTTGAACTAGCTCTATACTCTAGTACAAATAATTTTACACTAGAGTTGAACTAGTTGTATAAGCTAGTTCAAATTTTTTTACAATAGAGTTGAACTAGCTCTATAGCCTAGTACAAATAATTTTACACCAGAGTTGAACTCGCTCTGTAGTCTAGTACAAATAATTTTACACTAGAGTTGAACTAGCTGTATAAGCTAGTTCAAATAAATTTACACTAGAGTTCAATTAGCTCTATAGTCTAGTACAAATAATTTTACACTCGAGTTGAACTAGCTGTATAAGCTAGTTCAAATAATTTCACAAAATAGTTGAACTAGCTCTATAGCCTAGCTCAAAAAAATTTACAATAGAGTTGAACTAGCTCTATAAGCTTGTACAAATAATTTTACAGTAGAGTTGAACTAGCTCTATAAGCTAGTTCAAATAATTTTACACGAGAGTTTAATTAGCTCTTTAGCCTAGTACAAATAATTTTACACTAGAATTGAACTAGCTATATAATCTAGTTCAAATAATTTTACACTAGAGTTGAACTAGCTCTATAGCCTAGTACAATTTTTTTTACAATAGAGTTGAACTAGCTCTATAAGATTGTACAAATAATTTTACACTAGAGTTGAACTAGCTCTATAAGCTTGTTCAAATAATTTTACACTAGAGTTGAACTAGCTCTATAGCCTAGTACAAATAATTTTACACACGAGTTGAACTAGCTCTATAAGCTTGTACAAATAATTTTACAGTAGAGTTGAACTAGCTCTGTATTCTAGTACAAATAATTTTACACTAGAGTTGAACTATTTCTATAAGCTAGTTCAAATAATTTTACACTAGAGTTGAACTAGCTCTATACTCTAGTACAAATAATTTTACACTAGAGTTGAACTAGCTCTATAAGCTAGTTAAAATAATTTAAAATACAGTTGAACTAGCTCTGTAAGCTAGTTCAAATAATTTTACACTAGAGTTGAACTAGCTCTATAGCCTAGTACAAATAATTTTAAACTAGAGTTGAACTAGCTTTATAAGCTAGTTCAGATAATTTTACACTAGAGTTGAACTAGCTCTATAGCCTAGTACAAATAATTTTACACTAGAGTTAAACTAGCTCTATAAGCTAGTTCAAATAATTTTACACTAGAGTTGAACTAGCTCTATAAGCTAGTTCAAATAATTTTACACTAGAGTTGAACTAGCTCTATAGCCTAGTACAAATAATTTTACACCAGAGTTGAACTCGCTCTGTAGTCTAGTACAAATAATTTTACACTAGAGTTGAACTAGTCTAGTACAAATAATTTTACACTAGAGTTGAACTAGCTGTATAAGCTAGTTCAAATAATTTTACACTAGAGTTGAATCAGCTCTATAGTCTAGTACAAATAATTTTACACTCGAGTTGAACTAGCTGTATAAGCTAGTTCAAATAATTTCACAAAATAGTTGAACTAGCTCTATAGCCTAGCTCAAAAAAATTTACACTAGAGTTGAACTAGCTCTATAAGCTTGTACAAATAATTTTACAGTAGAGTTGAACTAGCTCTATAGGCTAGTTCAAATAATTTTACACAAGAGTTTAATTAGCTCTTTAGCCTAGTACAAATAATTTTACACTAGAATTGAACTAGCTATATAATCTAGTTCAAATAATTTTACACTAGAGTTGAACTAGCTCTATAGCCTAGTACAATTTTTTTTACAATAGAGTTGAACTAGCTCTATAAGATTGTACATATAATTTTACACTAGAGTTGAACTAGCTCTATAAGCTAGTTCAAATAATTTTACACTAGAGTTTAACTAGCTCTATAGCCTAGTACAAATAATTTTACAAACGAGTTGAACTAGCTCTATAAGCTTGTACAAATAATTTTACAGTAGAGTTGAACTAGCTCTGTATTCTAGTACAAATAATTTTACACTAGAGTTGAACTAGTTCTATAAGCTAGTTCAAACAATTTTACAATAGAGTTGAACTAGCTCTATAGCCTAGTACAAATAATTTTACGATAGAGTTGAACTAGCTCTATAGCCTAGTACAAATAATTATACACTAGAGTTGAACTAGCTCTATAAGCTAGTTCAAGTAATTTCACACTTGAGTTGAACTAGGTCTATAGCCTAGTCCCAATAATTTTGCACTAGAGTCATACTTGCTCTTACACTAGAGTTGAACTAGCTCTGTAAGCTAGTTAAAAGAATTTTACCCTAGAGTTGAACTAGCTCTATAAGCTTGCATAAATAATTTTAGACTAGAGTTGAACTAGCTCTATAAGCTAGTTCAAATAATTTTACACTAGAGTTGAACTAGCTCTATACGCTAGTTCAAAAAAAATTACACTAGAGTTGAACTAGCTCTATAAGCTAGTTCAAATAATTTTACACTAGAGTTGAACTAGCTCTATAAGCTAGTTCAAATAATTTTACACTAGAGTTGAACTAGCTCTATAGCCTAGTACAAATAATTTTACACTAGATTTGAACTAGCCCTCTAAGCTAGTTCAAATAAGTTTAAACTAGGGTTGAACTAGCTCTATAGCCTAGTAAAAATAATTTCACACTAGAGTCGTACTAGCTCTTACACTAGAGTTGAACTAGCTCTATAAGCTAGTTAGAACAATTTTACCATAGAGTTGAACTAGCTCTATAGCCTAGAACAAATAATTTTACACAAGAGTTGATCTATCTCTATGAGCTAGTTCAAATAATTTAAAATAGAGTTGAACTAGCTCTATAAGCTAGTTCAAATAATTTTACACTAGAGTTGAACTAGCTCTATAGCCTAGTACAAATAATTTTAAACTAGAGTTGAACTAGATTTATAAACTAGTTCAAATAATTTTACACTAGAGTTGAACTAGCTCTATAGCCTAGTACAAATAATTTTACACTAGAGTTAAACTAGCTCTATAAGCTAGTTCAAATAATTTTACACTAGAGTTGAACTAGCTCTATAAGCTAGTTCAAATAATTTTACACTAGAGTTGAACTAGCCCTATAAGCTAGTTCAAATAGTTTTACACTAGAGTTGAACTTGCTCTATAGCCTAGTACAAATAATTTTATACAAGAGTTGAACTAGCTCCATAAGCTTGTACAAATAATTTTACACTGGAGTTGAACTCGCTCTGTAGTCTAGTACAAATAATTTTACACTAGAGTTGAACTAGCTCTGTAGTCTAGTACAAATAAATTTACACTAGAGTTGAACTAGTTGTATTATCTAATTCAAATAATTTCACAATATATTTGAACTAGCTCTATAGCCTAGTACAAATAATTTTACACTAGAGTTGAACTAGCTCTATAAGCTTGTAGAAATAATTTTAGACTAGAGTTGAACTATATGTGTGGCCCAGGCCCGGGGGCTCTTGTCGGTGTACTAGAGTAGGGGTACCCTAGTATCCCGAACTTCGTGCCTGAGGCGATTCTGACACCCCGCGGCAATGCTTTCCTGGTGACCGCCAAGGTCCTCCGTGGTTCCTTTGGAGCCATTCAAAATCAAAGTATTCAAGTCAAAGAGACAAGGCCCCGGCAAGAGGAGCTTGCCGGGAAGGCCACTCAAGGCACTCAAAAGACAAGACCCCGGCAAGAGGAGCTTGCGGAAGGCTCGATGGCGACAAGCTTCCGGACGCGACAAGGATTCAGCAGCGGCAAGGCGCTTGCATGGCGAGCAACCACTCTTTATCTCCGCTCCAGCTCATCCACCAGCGTGTCACCATGGGACCATTCCGAACGCAGCGTGTCAAGAGGCTGTCTTGGCTAGCGGAAAACAGCGATGGCGGCGAGTGGAGGGTTGGCCGGTCTTGGATAGTAGAGGAGAACCGCAGCCATTCATCGCCAGCGCAAACCCCAATAGTGCGGCAACGATTGGAGTCACTTGGCGCGGAGGATGCTAGGCTGAAGATTGCCGTTACCGGATCCTGCGCCTCGAGCTTGCGGACTCACTTTGGCGCGATTGGCGCGATTTCCTTCGCCGCCCGTATCGCCCCTGCGGAGAGGAGGAGACCTGCTTGGGAGTTTGAGCAGCGGCGGACATCATGAGGCTGCGCCGGGCCTCAACTTCAACTTCTTGTCTTGGAGCTTGACGCGATGCTCTTAGAGGTGTTCAAGCATGACCCCGATCACCCCGAATGGTTCATGTTGCCAAGGGGAGTCGTTCCTTTATGCAACAACTCTGCGCTCGACCGCATCCGTGCGATGATGCCGTTGTGTGATTCTCATGGAATCGTTCCAACTTGGCAAGAGCCCGCTGACGACGTCGTGCGGCAGTTCTTCGACAGCTTGGAAGAAGTGCCAATCGGCCCCGACGAGCAGAAGAGCCTCACCCGTGACACCACCGATGAAGAGATGCAACGCATTGCCACGAGTTGGAGGAGGCGGCAGCAGCTGCTGCCTGGGCGAATTAGTTCTTGTGGAGGAGGCGGAGGCGGCGGAGGCGGCAAGCCTTGTCGATCGAGAGGAGTTGCCGGCGAGGAGGAGCAGGCCGAGCCGAAGTTGAGCCGGCGAGCCTGCGGGCGCCTCCTCCCCACCTTCAAGTAGCTTGCCACGGCGGAGCCTACAGCTCCACCAAGAAGGCGTCTCCATAAGGCGGGGAAGTGGCGGGGCGGCAGACGGGCCAATAGCCGTCGCGCCACGCGACGCGCTCCACCGGGGCAAGCACTGTGGCCGCGGGAGCCCCTCGCGCCGCCGCAGCAACTGGAGCGGGGCCTTCTTGGGCCACAGCTCGATACCATGGCGTCCAAGGAGCCTACTCTTCCAGCTCGTCGCACGGAGGTGAACAGAATCGACCTCTCCGCTCAGCTCGAGGAAGAAGAAGATTAAGATCTTGTCGCTGTACTTGTAATTCTTCAATTTGTTGCTTTGTCTTGTATCTAACTTGCTTCATTCTGAACTCTTTCCTTTTCAGGACGCTGGCCCAGAGAGCGTTGAAGAGAGCCAAGACCTCGGTGATCGTCATCGAGGACGAACCTACCGCAGCAGCGGGAGGCGCGTCAAGACCTCCTTCGGACCAGCGACCCTTCCTAAAGCAGCCCCGGCGCAGCCCCCAACGTAAGTATATGGTTCACTTTATGTGGTTACGCGCGCATGGGTGCTCTTTATTTGCTGATATCTGACTATCGATTTGTGTAGGAGCAGAGCAGCCCCGCTAGGAGTGTCCTGAAACCGTTCCTGACATGCCATCTGCTTCAACTACGCCGCCAAGGGAAGATCCCCCGGCAAGGGAGTGCCCTCCGGCAAGGGAGGCTTCTCCGGCAAGGGACGGCTCTCCGGCAAGAGGTGGCACCGTCGTCCCTCCGGTGGCTGAGACTACAGCTGCAGATCCCATTGCAGGTAAGCCTGTTGCTTGTAAGCTGTCCTTGTGTTCTTCTTCTTCCAATTCTTCTTTTTGGATATTTTTCTTGACTTCTCTTTCTTTTTCTTGTCGTTAGATCCATCCGCCGCAGAGCCGGTGGAGACTGAGGTCGCCGGCGAGGAGGGCCTTGTGCAACAACTGCTGCAACCGCCGTCGCCGAGGAGGAAACCGGCTAGGACGAGCCCGCTGTCGAAGAGGCCGCCAAGGCGGCCGCCCGTGAAAGCGGGCGAGGGTCAGCGATCGTCTTGGCGACTCTGAGGCCGCAGGAGCGCCAGGAGCTACACCGACCGCCGATCCCTCCGCCGCTGCCGCAGCGCCAGGCTCCGAGGAGCCCCAGCCCGGCGCCTACTTGAAGGCTGGAGATGGCGTCTTCATCAAGCTCCTGGGCGTCGAGCTTGAGGCACGGTCGAGGGAGAAACCTTCGACGAAGAGCTGCTCGCTTCGTTGGGCTGTCGTTGGTCGACGTGCCAAGCAGCGGCAGCGGCGAGTCTAAGGAGGAGTAGCTGTTGCGGAAGCTGTTGTCGCTCTACCGCGCCCGACAAGCCAGGCTGGAGTCCCGGGAAACACTTGTCGCAAGGGCGGGAGCAGATATGGAGAAGCGCGCAGAAGAGCTCCGGGGCGCCAACCAAGAAGCTCTCGAGCGTAGCGAGAAGGCGGGGCGACTTCGTGAGGCGCACAGCCTTCATTCTTGAGAAGGCTGAGGTCGAGGAGCAGCAGCGCTTGCTGCCGAGAAGCTGTCTGCGCAAGAAAGCGAGGCTGGCGCAGCGGAAGATCAACCTTGACAGCTATGAGGAAGAGCTTGCAGCGCAGCAATCAATTGGCGGAGCTCTCAAGGAAGCAAAAGACGCTGCCGCAGCTGCGAGGCCGCCAAGAAAGAGTTGGAGACGAGGTGAGCAGCTGGAAGCCAACCTCGGAAGAAGCGGCGAGGAGCTTGCTGCGCTTAAGCACGGCGTGAAGAAGGCGCCTACACTCTTGGCGAGCTGCAGGGCCGTCTCGCCGAGAGGGGCAAGGAGCTCGGCGCCGCCAAGGACTCAAGGCAGATCTTGAGCTGGCCCGGCCACCTTGATCACGGGCGGCTGGGCGGCGCCAAGGAGCGGGAGGTGGCCTTGTTGGAAAGATCAAGACCGGCGAGGAGCTGGCGGCGAGTGCCACGACCGCCCATAACACCTTGGAGAGAGCGTGATGCCTTTGGACCGAGGTCTTGTAAATCTGCCGCCGCCATTGACAAGGAGTTGGCGGAGCTGGGGATGGTGGATCTGGGTACTCCTCAGCGAGCATCTCAACCCAGCGCCAAGCTCAGCTTGTTCTTCAAAGGCGTGGTGGCGGCTCTCCAGCGGCTCCGGAAGAGATCCCAAAGCAGCTGGCCGACGAGTCGCGCCAAATCTGTCGAGGGCTCTTGAAGGTCTGATGAAGGTGGCCTTCCGCAATCCAGCGTTAACCGTAGCGTCCTCAAGTCCTTGCCGCCGATTGCGGCGTTGAAGCGTTCAAGGCCTTTGTCGCACCCATTGTGGACAGGGTGGCGGGATCAAGAGGTCGATGGCGACCGCGTGAACTAGGTTGCCCGTTTTATCTTTTCCTTATGCTTGCTGATCATGTTAGGAGAACAATTTATTAGAGCTGCGACAAGCTATCTTGTAATATAACTCTATTTCAGTTAGTAATTGCTATGTTATTTCCTTTTCTTGGGTCCTTCCCTTGTATGTTTCTGCCCTATGCTTTTAGGGGACTTGTCGGTCTGGGCACCCTTGCATGGCGCTGAGTCTTGAACGTCGGCAGCTTCTTTGGCGGTGCCGCCTCGACAAGCAACCTTATCGCGACTAGTTGCAGCCCATTTAATTTGTTGGCGGACTCGAAACAAAGTAAGGCATAAACTAGCTTCTGAGTTAGTTCCTTCGCGCAGGGTTTTCCATACAAAGCACGATCGTTCAAGGAAGATAACTTAAAATTTAAAACTGACTGCTCAAAGTTTGGCAACTTAGCTTTTACGTCGTTTGCTTCCGGTAAGGCAAAATTTCTTGAGCACCACCTTGATCCACAGCATTATCTTCTTCTCCTCCCCACAGCAAACTTGTGTGCGAGGGAACCTTCTCTTCTTTGAGAAATAGAAAGAAGAGAAAATATAGATACGGAGCCCTTTGGCTTGTTATTGCTTACCGGAATAGGTGCTGCACAAAGTGTCAGATAATACATGCAAAGTAAAAAGCAGAAAGCATGAAATTGACAAGATGTGCGGAGCACGCTAGCTTTACTGATGCACGGGGTCTGCGCCCAGCTTTGTACAAAGGATTACATGCAACATGGGCAAGACTCGTACAAAAGGTGGTTGCCGGAACAGGTTCCGGCAACCGTGCCCTATGGGTAAAACTTACGAAGATGCTCAATATTCCAGGAGTTGCTCACCGGAATGCCATCCTCGATCTCAAGGCGGACAGCGCCAGGCCTAGTGACTCGTCTCACCCAATAAGGGCCTTCCCACTTCGGCGTCAACTTGTTGGCATTCTTGGCGGACTGAACGCGCGAAGAACAAGGTCGCCTTCCTTGAGGCTTCTGGCACTAACTTTGCGGCTATGGTAGCGGCGCAAAGCTTGCTGATAACGAGCAGCTCGTCTGGCGGCCTGAAGCGGTCCTCCTCAAGGAGCAGCGCGTCATCTTGTCGCAGCTGCTCTTGCTCAAGCTCATCATAGCGAGCACTCGGGTGACCCATATCTGAGTTACGTGGGGAGAACGCCTCTGCTCCATAGACTAGGCGAAAGGTGTCGGCGGTGGCTCGATTTGGCGTCGTCCTGATCGACCAAAGAACCACCGGCAGCTCCTCAATCCAGTTTCTTCCGCACTTGTGCAGCCTGTTGAAAGTTCTGGTCTGGAGCCCTCGCAGCACTTCAGCGTTTTCCCTCTCCGCTTGACCGTTGCTTCTCGGATGAGCAACAGAAGCGAAGCAGACTTTGGCGCCAAGATCTTGGACGTACTGCATGAAGGTGCGGCTCGTGAATTGCGTGCCATTGTCGGTGATGATCCTGTTAGGAATCCCAAAACGGCAAACAATCGACCTGAAAAACTTGACTGCTGACTGTGTTGTCACCATCCTCACTGCTTCCACTTCCGGCCACTTTGTGAACTTGTCGATGGTGACGTACAAGTACTCAAAGCCCCCGACAGCTCGGGGAAAGGGGCCGAGGATGTCGAGCCCCCAGACCGAAAATGGCCAGGATAAAGGGATCGTCTGGAGAGCTTGAGCTGGCTGGTGTATCTGCTTGGAATGGGCCTGCACGCTTCACACTTGGTTACTTGTGCGGTTGCAACTGGAGGGCTGTCGGCGGAAGAAACCTTGTCGGAAAGCTTTGCCGGCAAGTGCTCTTGCGCCAATGTGGTGACCACATATGCCTCCGTGTATCTCTGCCAACAGCTTCTGTCCATCTTCCCGATGAATACACTTCAATTTCACATCGTTGAGTATTCTTCTGTACAGAATGCTGTCGACAAACTGGTACATACTTGACTGCCGGGCTACTCTTTCCGCTTCTTCTTGCTCTTCGGGAAGTTCTCCTGTCTGAAGGAAATGGACGATCTGCTGTGCCCATGCTAGAGCTTGCGGCTCGACAACAAGGACTAAAGGCACATTTGCTGCTGCGGGAACATCCGCTTCGACGGCGAGAACCTGCGGCTCAGCCGGAGCTTGATGATCCCCGTCAAGCTTGCCGGAGCAAAACTTGTCGGGAGCGTCTGCTTCAACGAAACAAACCCTTAGGCTTGTCGGAGTAGACTGCTCCTCAGCAATATCGGCGTTGATCTTGGGAACCTTCTTGGCGGCGGCTTCAGGGAGCTCTGCCGGAAAGTAGTCACCGGAAACCAACTTCCTCTTCTTGCTCTGTCCAGTTGATGGTGCTATAGTTGGTTGAGTTAGCTTGAGCACGAAAATCCCTGGTTCCACAGGTAACTTAAGTGCGGCGCACTTCGACAGGCCATCAGCAATGTCGTTCTGAGCTCTTGGAACATGTTCCATTTGTAGGCCGTCAAAGTGCTCTTCTAGCTTCCTCACTTCATCAACATAAGCCTCCATCAACGGACTCTGATAATCCTTGTTCACTTGGCGGACGACAAGCTGTGAGTCACCCCTGACAACGAGCTTCTTAATCCCAAGGTCCGCTGCGATCCTGAGACTGGCAAGCAAACCTTCATACTCTGCAGTATTGTTCATTGCTTGCTCCTTGGGAAAGTGCATCTGGACTACGTACTTGAGGTGCTCTCCGGTGGGTGCGACAAGTAGTATGCCGGCACCGGCGCCTTGCAGCGAGAAGGCACCGTCAAAGTACATCAGCCACTCTTTGCTTGCCTCCTTGACGGGGATGCTCGTTTCTGGAATTTCTTCATCTTGTGTTGGCGTCCATTCTGCTATGAACTCTGCCAATGCTCTGCTTTGGATAGTTGAAGTGCTCTCAAACTTGAGGCCAAAGCTTGACAGTTCCAGTGCCCACTCGACAATCCTGCCTTGTTGCTTCGGATTTTGCAGTTGAAGAGCAACTTCTGCGCAACAGAATACCTCGACCTAGCCCCCTGCAAAAGGGAACTGACAAAATAAACTGGGCGCTGCACCATCCTTTTCGCATCTTCTCATGCTCCTGCGCAGATCCATCTTTGTCGGGACGAGCTTGTCGGTGAAGCCCCACTTGTCGCTGGATGCTTACGCCATGGTGCCACTCATCATCCGCCTCCTCTCCGCTATTAACGCAACACTAACCACTTGATTGGTTGCCGCTAAATATAGCAGCAACTTCTCTTGTGGTTTAGGTGCGACAAATCTTGAGTGGAGGACAGGTATCTCTTCAAGTCTGCAGCGCAACCTCCGCTTCGGAGTCCATTTCATTGGACCGCCTTTTTCAAAATTTTGAAAAATGGCGAGGCGCTCAGCAGAACCTAGAGATAAACCTCTTTGAGAGCAACAGCGCAACCGCAAGTCTTCCTACATCCTTGGCGCTTTTGTGCTACAATCTGCTCGATGGCCTTGATATTGTCGGGATTGGCTTCAATTCCCGCTGAGACCACGAAGAACCGAGAAGCTTGCGGAGGAACTCCAAACACGCACTTCTCGGGATTGAGCTTGAGGTTGATCTTGCGCAGATTTGCAAAGGTTTCATCAAATCTTGAATCAGAGATGCCTGTCCTTGCTCTTGACCACTATGTCATCCATGTAGGCTTCCACATTTACGTGTATTTGCGGCTCAAAAGCGTGATGGACCACTCTTGCAAATGTTGAACCGGCATTCTTTAATCCGAAAGGCATCCGTACAAAATAGTATGTGCCACATGGGGTGATGAATGCGGTTTTTCTTCATCCTCTTCGCCATGAAGATCTGATGGTATCTGAGTATGCATCAAGAAATGAAAGCAAATCACATCCAGCCGTGGAGTCAACAATCTGGTCGTCTGCGGCAAAGGAAATGGGTCTTTAGGACAAGCTTTATTAACATCGTGAAGTCGATACAAAGTCTCCATTTCCCATTTGCCTTGCGTACAAATACAGGATTGGCCAACCACGTGGGATGGAGCACTCCTCGACAAGGCTGCTGCTTCCAATTTCTTGATCTCTTACGCTATGAATTCTTGGCGCTCCTTTGCTGTTTCGACTTTACGCTTGAAGGGTCGCGCATGAGGACAGACAGCGAGATGGTGCTCAATTACTTTCACAGGAACACGGGGATGTCGGGCGGTTGCCATGCAAACACATCGGCGTTAAGCCCGGGAAAGCAACGCAGCGCGCTTTTCTATTTGGGGTCAAGCGTGCAATCGATGGTGAAGGTACCACCGATGCCGTCCTCCTTGGCGGACACCTTCTTGGTCTCTGGAGCTGCCATCGTCTTCTTACACTTGCCGGTGGAGCTCGATGGTGCGTCCTCGATGGTAGCGCAGCACTCCGAAGAGGTGCGCTTGCCGGAGTGGGCATCAGAGCTCTTGCCGGACTTGGCCTTGGCCTTCTTCTTCCCCCCGGGAGCTTCAACGGCAAGTGACTTGCTATCTGTCGCAGCTGCTGCTTCCCGGTAGATCTTGTTGGCGCAGATAAGAGCATCCTTCTTGTCGCCAGGGACAGAAATGACATTTATCGGGCCGGGCATCTTGAGTAAGTTGTATGCATAATGAGAGGCTGCCATGAACTTGGCGAGTGCTGGACGACCAAGTATCCCATTGTAAGGCAATGGAAAATCAGCAACGTCGAACGTGACCCTCTCAGTCTTGAAGTTTAGCTCGCTGCCAAATGTCACCGGCAACGTTATCTTTCCCTTTGGCTTGCTTCTTCCCGGATTGATTCCTTGGAATGTACCGGTTTCTTCGAGCTCGCTGTCAGGGATCTGAAGCTTCTGGAGCACTGCAGAGGAGATCAGGTTTAAGCCGGCCCCGCCGTCAACTAGCATCTTGGTGACCTTGAGGTTGCAGATAGTTAGTGAGACCAACATCGGCAAGCACCGACCGCGATTATCACGATCGGGTGGTCCTCAATATCAAAAATGATAGGCGTGCTGGACCATTTCAGAGGCTTGCGCGACTCTACGGATGGTTCTGCTGCATTGACTTCCCGCATCCACTGCTTGAGCTGGCGTTGTGAAGTGTGCAGGGATGCACCGCCGTCAATGCATAAGACCTCCGTGGCTTTCTGGAACTCCTGCTCATCGGCTTCATCATCATCCATGTCTTCGTCGTCGTCGTCGTCTTCATCCTTGTCGCGGCCGCGGGGAGGTCTATCTCCTTGCCGCTGCTTGGCCTTGCCGCGGCGTCCTCCCTGGTCGGGTCGCTTCTTGCTAACTCCCCCAGCACCTTCCTGGGCCTTCTCCTTGTCGCGCCGCTCATACTCAGCCTTCTGCTGTTCAACAAGCTGCTCGACCTTCTTGCAGCTCTGGAGGTCATGGCCCTTGGTGCAGTGGATCTTGCAGTACTGCTTGTTGGAGCTGTCCTGCTTGTCGGCGGCCACCACAGCCTAGCAGTTGGCGCCCGCGGCAACCTCCTTGCCGGAGCTACCAACCTTAGCTTTCTTGGCGCCGCTTCCGTTGCCGGACTGCTCGACAACTAACACGTCTTTGCCTTTCTTCTTTCTGTTATTCCGTCGCGGTTCTTCCTTGCCGGGGCGGTCTCCTCACTATCAAATCCTGCTCCTGCATTCTCTCCTGGGAGTCTCCTCCCTTCCTCAGCACGCGCACACTTGTCGGCGAGGGCATACAGCTCACTGACGTCCTTGACTTTGCACATCGCCATCTCTTCCCTCATCCTGCGGTTCCGCATGTTTTGATAAAGCGCGCGATCACCTTGGCAGGGTGGACATCTGGGATGTTGTAGTGCACACGGCTGAATCTCTGGATGAACTTGTGCAGGGACTCTCCTTCCTTCTGGACGAGCAGATGAAGATCGCTTTCCTAGCCATGAGGCTTGTGGCCGCCTGTGAAGGCGCCGACAAACTGATGGCATAGATCTGCCCAAGAGGATATGGAGCTGTCCGGCAAGTGCATGAGCCAAGATTTGACATTGGGCTTGAGCACCAGTGGAAAGTAGTTGGCCAGAATCTTGTCGTCTTGTCCCCCGGCAGCTTGCACCGCAATGGTGTAGATGCTGAGGAACTCCGACGGGTGCGTCTTGCCGTCGTACTTCTCTGGTACATCTGGCTTGAAGTTTTTCTTGCTGGCCCACTGGACTTGCCGCAGCTCACGAGTGAACGCAGGGCAACCTACCGCGTACGGCAAGTCACCTGGTTCCCCTGGCGCATGCATGTCGACAGAGGGCCTAGCGCGCTGGTCGGATTGACGTCGCGCTTCTCTTGGCCTTCGATCGTGTTGGCGTCTTCTTGTTGTCGTTCGTGAAGAACTTGGCGCTGGTCGCGACGAGCTCGTGGATCCGGCGGCGGTGGAGTCGCTGTCGAGGTGGACCCGGCGAGTCGGCGATCTTAACCTTCGGGGTGGAGAGTGCATAGTGGTTGCACCCCACAGGTCTCGTCGCCACCGGCTCATGCCTTGTCGTCCTGCCGCGGCAGCGATGTGCTTGTTGCCGCGGGCGTCGCCGTTAGCAAAGCCGATGAGACTCGAATGGTGGCCCTCCATTCGTCGACCTTGTCTGCCGTTGGAGGGTAATCCGAGAACAATTGAGCTCGCGCCAAAGCTTATGCTTGAGTGGTGGGCGGCAATGGCGAGCGGTGCGAGGCGGGTTATGCTCGGACTTCATCGTTAGAAGGCGCGATATCTCGTCGGCGACCGTGCCCCACTCGCACCAACCTGTTGGCGCGCAAGTTGCTTTTGGCGTCCACTGGATCCACCGGCTTGATCTAGACCCAACGAGCGTCACGGTGCTGCGAGCACCATGGCGCTGTCGGTCCCGCGCTTCTGAGGCGAGCGCGGTGCGTCTTGCGGATGCGAGTCTGCGCGGCCTTGTCCTTGGACTTGGCGACAACATGGGCTCCTTCGTCGGCGTCCGTTGTTCGCGGCGTCTACCCCCACTAGTCTGCTCCAGTGGTGGTGGGTTCGACGTGGACGGCTCTGCCGCCGCTGAAGCTTTCTTCTTCGGTGGCATGTCGATGAAGATGATGAAGATGTTGCTCGTGTGAGCGCCGGATCAGGTTCACACAGCCTCGGCGCCCTACAGGCGCGCCAAAGATGTCGGGAAGCTGATCGTACCCACGAACACCTATGGGGGCGGCGGACGGACCCCTTCGGTTCGGTGGTGGCGGAGATTGCGAAGAAGCGGATCGAGTTGAAGCACACGAGCAGTTTACCCAACTTCGAGCTCTCCGGAGATAATACTCCTCTGCTGCTTATGCGATTGTATTGTGTTCTTGCTAGGGAGCGTTGAGAGCTACAAAACCTAGCGTGGGAGTTCTCTAGTTTCGAATGAGTCGAACCTCCTCTACGTTGCGCTTGGGCCTCCTTTTATATGCTCAAGGGGTCACCGACAAGTGGCAATGTAGACAAGGGTAAATATGAAAATGAGTTGCGGTTGGTACAGCTACCTTGTACAGTGTATTCTACCTAACTCTGAAGGCAAGGGACAAAAGCATTAAATGCCCGTCCATGTCGCTTAAACAGTGCGACAACGACCGTCAGGAGCGCCACCGTTTGCCACGATGGTAACCTTGTCAGCGCCGCTTACCGCTGCTCTCCGGCGGCCGCCTGACCTCTTGAGGCCTACTGGAATGGTCCCATGGCGACACGTTGGTGGATGAGCTGGGCGGAGATCTGAGTGGTTGCTGCGCGGCAAACACCTTGCCGCAGCTGAATCCTTGTCGCGTCCGGAAGCTTGTCACTCACCGAGCCTTCCCGGCAAGCTCCTCTTGCCGGGGTCTTGTCTTCTGAGTGCCTTGAGTGGCCTTCCCGGCAAGCTCCTCTTGCCGGGGCCTTGTCTCTTTGACTTGAATACTTTGTTTTTGAATGGCTCCAAAGGAACCACGGAGGACCTTGGCGGTCACCGAGCAAGCCTTGCCGCGAGGTCTTTGCTGTGCCGTGCTGCGAGTTCGGGATACTAGGGTACCCCTACTCTAGTACACCGACACTATCTCTATAAGCTAGTTTGAAATTTTTTACAATAGAGTTGAACTAGCTCAATAAGCTAGTTCAAAAAAATTTACACTAGAGTTGAACTAGCTCTATAAACTAGTTCAAATAATTTTACACTAGAGTTGAACTAGCTCTATAGCCTAATACAAATAATTATACACTAGAGTTGAACTAGCTCTATAAGCTAGATCAAATAATTTCACACTAGAGTTGAACTAGCTCTATAGCCTAGTCCAAATAATTTTACACTAGAGTGGTACTAGCTCTTACACTAGAGTTGAACTAGCTCTATAAGCTAGTTAAAACAATTTTACCCTACAATTGAACTAGCTCTATAAGCTAGTTCAAATAATTTTACACTAGAGTTGAACTAGCTCTATAAGCTAGTTCAAAAAAATTTACACTAGAGTTGAACTTGCTCTATAAGATAGTTCAAATAATTTTACACTAGAGTTGAACTAGCTCTATAGCCTAGTACAAATAATTTTACACTAGAGTTGAACTAGCCCTATAAGCTTGTTTAAATAAGTTTACACTAGAGTTGAACTAGCTCTATAGCCTAGTACAAATAATTTTACACTAGAGTTGAACTAGCCCTATAAGCTTGTTTAAATAAGTTTACACTAGAGTTGAACTAGCTCTATAGCCTAGTACAAATAATTTTACACTAGAGTCGTACTAGCTCTATAAGCTAGTTAAAACAATCTTACCCTAGAGTTGAACTAGCTCTATAGCCTAGAACAAATAATTTTACACTAGAGTTGAGCTAGATCTATAAGCTAGTTCAAATAATTTAAAATAGAGTTGAACTAGCTCTATAGTCTAGTACAAATAATTTTACACTACAGTTGAACTAGCTGTATTAGCTAGTTCAAATAATTTCACAATAGAGTTGAACTAGCTCTATAGCCTAGTTCAAAAAAAAGTAACACTAGAGTTGAACTAGTTTTATAATCTAGTTCAAATAATTTCACAATAGATTTGAACTAGCTCTATAGCCTAGTACAAATAATTTTAAACTATTGTTGAACTAGATCTATAAGCTAGTTCAAATAATTTTACACTAGTGTTGAACTAGCTCTATAGCCTAGTACAAATAATTTTACACTAGAGTTAAACTAGCTCTATAAGATAGTTCAAATAATTTTACACTAGAGTTGAACTAGCTCTATAGCCTAGTACATATAATTATACACTAGAGTTGAACTAGCTCTATAAGCTAGTTCAAATAATTTCACACTAGAGTTGAACTAGCTATATAGCCTAGTCCAAATAATTCTACACTAGAGTGGTACTAGCTCTTACACTAGATTTGAACTAGCTCTATAAGCAGCTAGTTTAAAACAATTTTACCCTAGAGTTGAACTAGCTCTATAAGCTAGTTGAAATAGTTTTACACTAGAGTTGAACTAGCTCTATAGCCTAGTACAAATAATTTTACACTAGAGTTGAACTAGATCTATATGCTAGTTCAAATAATTATAGACTAGAGTTGAACTAGCTCTATGGCCTAGTACAAATAATTTTACATTAGAGTTGAACTAGCTCAATAAGCTTGTACAAATAATTTTACACTAGAGTTCAACTCGCTCTGTAGTCTAGTACCAATAATTTTACACTAGAGTTGAACAGGCTCTATAAGCTAGTTCAAATAATTTTACACTAGAGTTGAACTAGCTCTATAGTCTAGTACAAATAATTTTACACTAGAGTTGAACTAGTGTCGGTGTACTAGAGTAGGGGTACCCTAGTACCCCGAACTCGTGCACGGGCAGTTGCAGCACCCCGCGGCAGGGCTGGTCTGGTGACCGTCAAATTCCCCCACGGCTCCTTTGGAGCCATTCAAGAACAAAGTAATCAAGGCCCCGGCAAGAGGAGCTTCCCGGGAAGGCCACTCAAGGCACGAAGGAAACAAGACCCCGGCAAGAGGAGCTTGCAGGAAGGCTTGTGATCGACAAGCTCCCGAAACACGACAAGGATCCAGCCGCGGCAAGGTACTTGCAGCGGCGAACTCTCTCTTCATCTCCGCTCCAGCTCATCCCCAACATGTCGCAATGGGGCTAACCCGAACGCAGCGTGTCGAAGGTTGTGCAGCCAGCGAGGAGCAGCGATAAGCGGGCCGACAAGCTACCATCGTGGCGAGGAGGCGCATAGCGGTCCTGTTGCCTTTGTTCATGCGACGAGGGGCGGGCATTATTACTCTTGTCCCTTGCCGTCGAGTTAGGTATAGGGCATCACCTTTGTACAAGTTGGTGTACCAACTACTGTTTTTACATTTGTACCCTCATATGTGTTGCCACCTGTGGTGACCCCTTGAGACTATAAAAGGAGGCCCAAGGGCAACGTAGAAAGGGTTCGGCTCGTTCGATTCACTCGACTGATACGAGACCACACTCGCTCAGGCTAGGTTTTGTAGCTCCCATTGCTCCCTAGAAAGAACACAATAGAATCAACCAAGCAGCAGTAGGAGTGTTATCTCTCCGGAGAGCTCCGAAGCTGGGTAAATCTGCTCGTGTGCATCGCTTCGATCCGCTCTTTGTGCATTCTCCGCCCCCCCTCCGAACCACAAGGGACTAGGTCCCATAGGTGTTCGTGGGACACGATCAGCTTCCCCGACATCTTTGGCGCGCCAGGTAGGGGGCGTCGAGGTTGTGTGAACCCGATCCAGCGTTCACACGAGCAACAATCTTCATCATCATCATCGGCATGCCACCGAAGAAGAAGACTTTGGCGGTAGCAGGGCCGTCGCGTCAACCCACCACCACGGAGCGGGCGAGTGGTGGGGAAGACATGGCGGAGGAACCTGCGCCCGACGAGAAACCACGACGCCGCCAGGTCCAAGGACAAAGCGGCGCAAGCTTCGGCGTCGAATCCGCACCGCGTCCTTCTTAAGAAGCGGGAGCGACAGCGTCCACGGTGCCCGCAGCACCATCGTTCGATCGATCAAGGCCAAGCTGGAGAATCCGAGGCCCTCGAGACCCACATGCGCCCGGCATGCTTGATGCGGCGAATGCGGTCGCTTAGGCGGGATGCTGCTCCTCTAACGGTTGGGAGACCGAGCACATCCGTTCCTCGCTCCGTCGCCATTGCCACCCACTACTCCAGCGGAAGCCTTGGCGAAGCCCAACTGCTTTAGACTACCCTCCAGCGGCCGACAAGGTCGGCGAGTGGAAGGCCACCATCAGTCTCGCCGGCTTTGCCGACGGTGACGTCCCGCGGCAACCAAGCACCTCGCAGCCGCGGCAAGGCGACAAGGTACGAGCCGGTGGTGACGAGACCTGCGGGGGTGCAGCCACCGTGCACTCTCCTTCCCGAAGGCAAGATCACCGACTCGTCGGATCCACCTCGACAGCGACTCCACCGCGTCGTCGGATCCGCGAGCTCGTCGCGACCAACGCCAAGTTCTCCAAGAATGACAAGAATAAGACGCTCGAACCCGCATTGAGCGCCGAAGAGAAGCGCGGCGTCAATCTGACCAACGCGTCGGGCCCGCTGTTGACATGCATGCGCCAGGGAAACCAGGTGACTTTCCGTACGCGGTAGGTTGCCCTGCGTTCACCCGCGGCAAGTCGATGGCCCGACAAAAAAACTTCAAGCGGATGTGCGGAGAAGTATGATGGCAGGACACACCCATCGGAGTTCCTCGGCATCTACACCATCGCGGTGCAGGCTGCGGGGGGACGAGACGACAAGATCCTTGCCAACTACTTCCCTCTGGTGCTCAAGCCAAACGTCAGATCTTGGCTCATGCACTTGCCGGACAGCTCCATTTCTTCTTGGGCAGATTTGTGCCATCAATTTGTCGGCGCCTTCACAGGTGGCCACAAGCCTCATGGCCAAGAGAGTGACCTTCACCTGCTCGCCCAGAAGGAAGGAGAGTCCCTGCGCAAGTTCATCCAGAGATTCAGCCGTGTGCATTACAACATCCCAGATGTCCACCCTGCCGCGGTGATCAGCACATTTTCAAAAGAATGTGCGGAACCGCAGGATGAGGGAGGAGATGGCGATGTGCAAGGTCAAGGACGTCAGTGACCTATACGCCCTGGCCGACAAGTGTGCACATGCTGAAGAAGGGAGGAGACTCCCAGGAGAGAATGTTGGAGCAGGATCTGACAGCGATGAGACCGCCCCGGCAAAGAAGAGTCGGCGGCGGAACAACAGAAAGAAGAAGAGCCAAGAAATACTAGTTGTCGAGCAGTCCGGCAAGGATGGTGCCGCCAACAAGGCCAAGGCTAGCGGCTCCGGCAAGGAGGTTGCCGCTGACACCGACCGCCAAGCTGTGGCGGCTGCCGACAAGCAGGACAGCTCCAACAAGCAGTACTGCAAGATTCACCGCACCAAGGGCCACGACCTCTAGAGCTGCAAGAAAGTCGAGCAGCTCGTTGAACAACGAAGGGTTGAGTCTGAGCGGCGACACAAGGAGAAGGCCGGAAGGTGCAGGTGCAGCTAGCAAGAAGAGACCGGCGGGGAGGGCGCGCGGCAAGGCTAAGCAGCGGCAAGGAGACAGACCTCCCAGCGGCGCGACAAGGAAGAAGACGAAGATGGCGATGGCGAAGACATGGAAGGCAGCGAAGCTGATAAGCAGGAGTTTCGAAGGCAGCGGAGGTCCTTTGCGTTGGCGGTGGTGCTTCTCGCATATCTCGCACCGCCAACTCAAGCAATGGATGCGTGAGGTTAATGCAGCAGAACCATCCGTGCGATCGCGCGAGCCTCTGAAGTGGTCCAGCCGCCCATCATCTTCGACATTGAGGACCACCCTGATCGCATAACTGCGGTCGGTGCTTGCCGATGTTGGTCTCACCAACTATCCGCAACCTCAAAGTCACAAAGATGTTGGTTGGCGGCGGGCGGCATGAATCGATCTCCTCTGCGGTGCTCGAAACTTCAAATCCACGGCAGCGAGCTCGAAGAGGCGGCACTTTCAAGAATCACCCGATGAGGAGCAAGCGAAAGGAAGATCACACTGCGAGTAACATTTGGCAGCGAGCTGAATTTCAGGACTGAGAGGGTCACATTTGACGTTGCCGATTTCCCATTGCCCTACAATGGAATACTTGGCCGCCCAGCACTCGCCAAGTTCATGGCAGCCTCTCATTACGCCTACAACCTGCTCAAGATGCCCGGCCCGATAAGCGTCATTTATGTCCATGGCGACAAGAAGGATGCGCTTATCTGTGCCAACAAGATTTACCGGGATGCATCAGCCGCCACAGATAGCAAATCACTTGCCGCTGAAGCTCCCGGGGGAAAGAAGAAGACCACCTTGTCCGGCAAGAACTCTGATGCCCACTACAGCAAGCGCACCTCTTCGGAGTGCTGCGCTACCGTCGAGGACGCACCATCGAGCTCCACCGGCAAGTGCAAGAAGAAGATGGCAGCTCCACCAAAGACCAAGAAGGTGTCCGCCAAGGAGGGCGGCCTTTGGTGGTACCTTCACCATCGATTGCCACGCTTGACCCTAAATAGGAAGGCGAGCTCGTTGCTTTCTGCGGGCGAATGTCGATGTGTTTGCATGGCAACCATCGACATCCCGGTGTTCCTGTGAAAGTAATTGAGCACCACTTAGCTGTCTGTCCTCATCGCGCGGCCCGTCAAGCAAAAAGTCGAAGCGAGCGGTGGGCGCCAAGAATTCATAGCGAAGAGATCAAGAAGTTGGAAGTAGCAGGCCTTGTTAGAGGTGCTCCATCCCGTGGTTGGCCAATCCGGTAGTTGTCACGAAAGGCAAATGGGAAATGGAGACTCTGTATTGACTTTCTGGATGTTAATAAAGCTTGTCCCAAAGACCCATTTCCCATGCAGCGTATAGACCAGATGGTTGACTCCACAGCTGGATGTGATTTGCTTTCATTTCTTGACGCATATTCAGGATATCATCAGATCTTCATGGCGAAGAAGATGAAGAAAACCGCATTCATTACACCATGTGGCACATCTTTTTTCATCTGGTGCCTTTCGGTTTGAAGAATGCTGGTTCAACGTTCGCAAGAGTAATCCATGATGCCTTTGAGCCACAAATACACAGAAATGTAGAAGCTTACATGGATTACATAGTGGTCAAGAGCAAGGACAAGGCAACTCTGGTTCAAGACTTAGATGAGACCTTTGCAAATCTGCGCAAGATCAACCTCAAGCTCAATCCCGAGAAGTGCGTGTTTGGAGTTCCTTCCGGCAAGCTTCTCGGGTTCTTCGTGTCTCAGAGGGGAATTGAAGCCAATCCCGACAAGATCAAGGCCATTGAGCAAATTGAAGCACCAAAGCACATCAAGGATGTAAGAAGGCTTGGCGGTTGCGTGGCTGCTCTCAGCAGGTTTATCTCTAGGTCACTGGCGCATACCGCCATTTTCAAGATTTTGAAAAGGCAGGTCCAATGAAATGGACTCCCGAAGCGGAGGCTGCGCTGCAAGACTTAAAGAGGTACCTGTCCTCCACTCCAATACTTGTCGCACCTAGGCCACAAGAGAAGTTGCTGCTGTATATAGCGGCAACCAATAAAGTGGTTAGTGCTGCGTTAGTAGCGGAGAGGGAGGCGGATGATGAGCCGGCAACCGAGGCAGATGCATCCAGCGACAAGCAGGGGGCTTCGCCGTCAAGCTCTGGTCCCGACAAGGACAGATCTCGCAGGATTGCGACAAGATGCAGAAAAGGATGGTGCAGCACCCAGTCTACTTTGTTAGTTCCCTTCTACAGGGGACTAGGTCGAGGTATTCTGGTGTGCAGAAATTGCTTTTCGGCCTCCTCATGGCCTCGAGAAAGCTGCGCCATTACTTCCAAGCACATGAGATAACAGTGGTCACTCACTTTCCGTTGAAGAGGGTATTGCAAAATCCAGAAGCAACAGGCAGGATTGTTGAGTGGGCCTTTGGGCTATCAACTTTGGCCTCAAGTTTGAAAGCACTTCAACTATCAAAAGCGAGCATTGGCAGAGTTTATAGCAGAATGGGCGTAGCATAGATGAAGAAATACGAGAGACGAGCATCCCCGCCAAAGAAGCAAGTAAAGAGTGGCTGATGTATTTTGATGGGGCCTTCTTGCAGTAAAGGCGCCCGATGCGGCGTCTTGCTTATCGCACCCACGGAGAGCATCTCAAGTACATAGTCCAAATGCACTTTCCCAAGGAGCAAGCAACAAATAATCTGCAGTATGAAGGTTTGCTTGCGGTCTCATCGAGCGATATTGCTGATGGCCTTTCAAAGTGTGCCACACTTAAGTTACACAATGGAACCAGGAATTTTTGTGCTCAAGCTGACTCAACCAACTGTAACGCCATCAACCGGACAGAGCAAAAAGAGGAAGTTGGTTTCCGTTGACTACTTTCCGGCAGAGCTCCCTGGAGCCGCAGCCAAGAAGGTCCCCAAAATCAACGCAAATATCGCTGAGGAACTGTCTGCTCCAACAAACCTAAGGGTTTGTTTCGTTGAAGAAGACGTTCCCGACAAGTTTTGCTCCGGCAAGCTTGTCGGGGATCATCAAGCTCCGGCAGAGCCACAGGTTCTTGCCGTGGAAGCTGATGTTCCCGCAGCGGTAGATGTGCCTTTAGTCCTTGTTGTCGAGCCACAGGCTCCAGCATGGGCACAACAGATCGTCCATTTCCTTCAGACAGGAGAACTTCCCGAAGAGCAAGAAGAAGCAGAAAAAGTAGCCCGGCAGTCAAGATTGTATCAGTTTGTTGACAACATCCTGTACAGAAGAAGACTCAGCGGAGTGAAATTGAAGTGTATTTGCGGGAAGATGGGCCGAAGCTGTTGGCGAGAGATACGGAGGCATATGTGGTCACCACATTGGCGCGAGAGCACTTGCCGGCAAAGCTTTCCGGCAAGGTTTCTTCTGGCCAGAAGCCCTCCAGGATGCAACGACACAAGTAACCAAGTGTGAAGCGTGCCAGTTCCATTCAAAACAGATACACCAGCCGGCTCAAGCTCTCCAGACGATCCCTTTGTCCTGGCCATTTTCGGTCTGGGGGCTTGATATCCTCGGCCCCTTCCCCCGAGCTGTCGGGGGCTTTGAGTACTTGTACGTTGCGATCGACAAGTTCACAAAGTGGCCGGAAGTGGAAGCGATGAGGAAGGAGACAACACGGTCGGCGATCAAGTTCTTGAGTCAATTGTTTGCTGTTTTGGGATACCTAACGGATCATCACCGACAACGGCACTCAATTCACGAGTCGCACCTTCATGCGATCGTCCAAGATCTTGGCGCCAAGGTCTGCTTTATACATTGCTCACCCGAGAAGCAGCGGTCAAGCGAGAGGCAAATGCTGAAGTGCTGCGAGGACTCAAGACCAGAACTTTCGACGAGGCTGCGCAAGTGCGGAAGAAAGCTGGATTGAGGAGCTGCGGTGGTTCTTTGGTCGATCGGACGACGCCAAATCGAGCCACGGCGGACACCTTCGCTCTAGCCTATGGAGCGAGGCAGTTCTCCCCACGGAACTCGTATCTGGGTCACCTCGAGTACTCTCTTATGATGAGCTTGAGCAAGAGCAGCTCCGACAAGATGACACGCTGCTCCTCGAGGAAGATCGTCTTCAGGCTGCTGTATGAGCTGCTCGTTATCAGCAAGCTTTGCGCCGCTACCATAGCCGCAAAGTTAATGCCAGAAGCTTCAAGGAAGGCGACCTTGTTCTTGGTAGCGTTCAATCCGCCAAAATTCCAACAAGTTGGCCTTGAAGTGGGAAGGCCCCTATCGGGTGAAATGAGTCACTAGGCCCGGCGCTGTCATGCCAGAGACCGAAGATGGCGTCCGGTGAGCAACTCACTGGAATATAGAGCATCTTCGTAAGTTTTACCCATAGTCTTGCGGTTGCGAACCCGTTCCGGCAACCACCCTTTTGTACAAGTCTTGCCAGCATTGCGTGTAATCCTTTGTACAAAGCGAGCGCAGACCCGTGCATCGATAAAGCTTATGTGTTGCGCACAATTTGTCAATTTCATGCTTTCATCATTATTATGCATGTATTATCTGACATTTCGTGCAGCATCCACACCCGGTAAGCAATAACGAGCCACTAGGCTCCATAACTTTATTTTCTCTTCTTTCTTCTCAAAAAAAGAGGAAGGTTCATCCACCCACAAGTTAACCGGGGGGGAAGGAGAAGATAACGGTGTGGGCCGCCAAGTGTCGCTCGAGGAAGTATCACCTTGCCGGGAAGCAAACGACAGAAAAGCTAAGTTGCTAAGTTTAAGCAATCAGTTTTTAAATTTTCAAGTTATCTTCCTCGAACGATAGTACTTTGTATGGAAAACCTGTGCGCGGAGGAACCAACTCGTGGCTAGCTTGCGCCCTTACTTTGTTTCGAGTCCGCTCAACAACTTAAGTGTGCTGCAACTAGTTGCGACAAGGTTGCTTGTCGGAGGCAGCATCGCCAGCATGCTGCTGATGTTCGGCACTCAGCGCTCGCGGCAAAGATGCTCGCACCGACAAGTTCCCTAAAAGCGTAGGGCACAAACATACAAGGGAAGGAATCAAGTAAAGGAAATAACATTGCGATCGATGCCTAAGATATAGTATATTACAAAATAACTTGTAGCAGATCTAATAGATTTTTCGCCTAAACATGATCTACAGCGACAAGAGAAAGATAAACTTGGCGGCCTAGTCCACGCGGTCGCCATCGAGCCTCTTGACTCCGCTCACCCTGTCAACGATGGGTGCGACAAGGGCCTTAAGTGCTTCAACGTCGGCAGATGGGCGCAGGACTTGAGGACATTGGCGGCCGGCGCCTGGATTGCGGAAGGCCACCTTCATCAAGACTACGGAGAGCCCGGCGCGAGACTTGGCGCGACTCGTCGACCAGCTGCTTTGGGATCTCCTCCGGGCCGCTAGAAACCCGCCAACCGCCCTTGAAGAACAGGCTGAGCTTGGCGCTGGGTTGGAGGTTCTCGTCGGTGGAGTACCCAAGATCCACCATCCCAGCTCCATCAGCTCATTGTGGATGGCGGCGGCGGTGTCCACAAGACCTTACATCCGATGCATTATGCTATCTCGAGAGTATCACAGGCGTCGGGCGTTCGCCAACAGCTCCTCGTTAGCCTTGATCTTCTCCAAGAGGCCGTTTCCGCTCCTTGGCACCGTCCAGCGTCTCCGTCAGGGTGGTCAGTTTCAGCTCCAGATCCGCCTTGGAGTCCTTGGCGGCGTCGAGCTCTTTGATCTTCTCAGCAAAACGGCCCTGCAGCTCGCCAAGAGTGTAGGCGTCCTTCTCGCACTTGCGTTTCAGCCCAGCGACCTCCTCCTCGCTCTTCTGGAGGTTGGCCTCCAGCTGTGCCACCCTTGTCTCCAATTCCTTCTTAGCAGCCTCAGCGAGGCGGCGGCATCCTTTGCTTCCTTGAGTGCTCCACCAATTGATTGCTCGCGCGCGGCAAGATCTTCCTCGTAGCTGTCGAGGTTGATCTTCCGCTGCGCCAGCTCACCTTGTTGCGCAGAGAGCTTCTCGCCGGCAAGCCTTTGCTGCTCCTCGACCTCGGCCTTCTCCACGATGAAGGCCGTGCGCTCCTCAACAAGTTGCTCCCGCGCTTCTGCTATGTCCCGGAGAGTTTCCTTGTTGGCGCGCCGGAGCTCTTCTGCGCGCTTCTCCATGTCGGCTCCCGCCCTTGCGACGAGTGCTTCCCATGAGTCCAGCTTAGCTTGGCGGGCGCGGTAGAGCGACAACAGCTTCTTCAGCAGCTGCTCCTCCTCAGGCTCGCCACTGCTGCTGCTTGGCGCGTTAACCAAGGACAGCCCATCAGAGGCGAGTAGCTCCACGTCGAAGGTCTCCCCCTCGACCGGCGCCCTGGAGCTCGACGCCCATGGGAGCTTGATGAAGACACCTTCGCCGGCCTTCAGGTAGGCGCCGGGCTGGGGCTCTTGGTCAGTGCGGCATCGGTGGCGGGGGATCGGCGGTCGGTGCAGCGCTGGCGCTCCTGCGACCTCGGGGCCGTCGATCGATCACGGACCCATCCCAGCCTCTGCACCGGCAGCCTTGGCAGCCTCCTCGCCGGCGGACCCATCGGCGCCGGCCTCCTCTTCCATGTTGGTGGCGTCGTCATTGTTGCCGCGAGCGTCCTCCTCGCCCGGCAACCTCTGTCTCCATCGGCTCTCCGGCGAGATGGATCGATGATCGAGAAAGAAAGAACGATCGAACAGATGTTCAAGAAGAGCGGAAGAAAAGGAACCCAAGGGAAATTTTCAGTCAAGAAGATTACGCAATGGGATCTATAGCGCGGTCTCCACCACCGAGGGTCGTCGGCGCTGCCCTTGTCGGACTCCCCTTGTCAGAGAGGCCTCCCTTTCCGGAGAGCGCTCCCTTGGCGGAGATTTCTCCCTTGGCGGCCTAGTTGAAACTAGCAGAACTTCGGGAGTGACCTTCGGGGCCTCCTGATGAGGCTGAACTTCGGGAGTGACCTCCGGGGCCTCCTGATGAGGCTGCTCTGCTCCTACATAATTCAACAAGCCAGATATCAGTGATGAAGGAGCACCCAAGCACACCTAACCGTAAGAAATAAGCCAAATACTTACGCTGGGGGCTGTGCTGGGGGCTGCTCTGTTGAAGGGTTGCCGGATCCGGCAAGGGAGTCTCAGACGTGCCTCCACAGCCATACGGGAGATTCGTCTTCGATGACCACCACCGGAGTCTTGGCTCTCTTCGATGCCCTCTGAGCCAGCGTCCTGAAGAAGGAAAGAGTTCAGAGTAAAGCAAGTCAGATACAAGATAAAGCAGTAAATTGAAGGATTATAAGTAGCAGCGACAAGATCTTACTCTTCCTCTTCTTGCTCGGAGCTGAGAGCGGAGAGATCAAATTCCGCTCCAGTGCGACGAATTGGAGGAGTAGACTCCCTCAGATGCTTGGCGGGTGCGGGGGCCGTGGCTCCAGAAGACCCGCTCCCGTTCTTTGTGGCGGCATGGCGCTCCCACGCAGCAGTGCTTGCTTGCGGTGGAAGCGCGTCGGGCGGCGAGGCGGCTGTTGGCCCGTATGCCGCCCCGCCACTTCTCCAGTTTTGCGGAGGCGCCTTCTTGGCGGGGCCGCGGGCTCCTCCTGCGGAAAGCTACTTGACGGCGGAGGGGAGGCGCCTCCGGCAGGCTCGCTCGGCTCATTATCGGGCTCGGCCTGCTCTTCCTCATCGGCGAACTCCTCTCGGTCGGCAAGGCTTGCCGCCTCGGCTGTCTCTGCCTCCTCGACAGTGAACCCAAACACGTCGGCGGCAGCAGCTTCTGCCGCCTCCTCCAACCTTGTGGCGATGCGCGCCATCTCTTGCTCGGTGGTGTCGCGGGTGAGCCGCTTACGCTTTCGTCGGCGCGGATCGGCACTTCTTCCAAGTCGTCGAAGAACTGCTGCATGGCGTCGTCGGCGGGCTCCTGCCATGTTGGAGCGATTCCATGGAATCGCTGGCAGCATCATCGCGGATGCGGTCAGCGGCAGTTGTTGCACAAGGCACGACCCCCTCGGCAACATAAACCACTCGGGGTGATCGCATCGAGCTTGAATAGCTCCGCGCATGCCATCCAGCTCCAAGGCGGTAAAGTTCGAGTTCAGACCGGGCGCAGCCTCATGATGTCCGCCGCGTTTTGGAACTCCCAAGCAGGCCTCCCCCTCTCCTGCAAGGGCGCAATGCGGCGGCGAAGGAAGTCCACGCCAACTGCTCCTATGGTAAGCCCGGCATGCCTGAGGCGCAAAATCCTAGTCACGGCAATCTTCAACTTGGCATCCTCCGGCGCCAAGTTGCTCCAATCGTTGCCGCGCACTATGGGAGTCTTGCACAGGGCAGTGAAAGGCTGCGGGTCCTCCTCTAAGATCCAACACCAGTCAGCTCTCCACTCCTCCCACTTGCTGCGCAGCTCTCCGTCAAGATACGCTTCCTTCTTGCCGATCCTGGAGATCCATGCAATTCCTCCGGCAAGCGGCTCTCCTCTCTCTACGCGGGGCATGAAGTAATGGCGGAAAAGCGCTACATTTGGGTGGACTCCGACGAAGTTCTCGCAGAGGTGTGCGAAAACCGCCATGGTGAGGACGGCGTTGGGGGTGAAATCAAGGAGGCAGAGGCCATATGTGTTCATGACATCACAAAAGAATTCGGAAAAGGGCGGGCACAGCCCGCAGTGGAAGAAAAGCGCAAAAAAGGGGTACCCGATGGAAACCTTATCGGACGTGGCGGCGGAGATCACCCTCGTGCGCGGGTGCGCCCGCGTCGCCGTCGACCGGAAAAGGTAATACAGCTCCCGCAGCTCCTTCTTGTCAAGCAGGGGATCGAAGAGGGCCAGCTCCTTCCACAGCGCCCATGAGCAGCTGCGCCTCGGCGATTCCGCCTTTTCCTTGTCGGCCTTGAGCCATGGGGAGGTGGTGGAGGAGGTCGACGGCGTTGGTGGCGCCGGTGGCAATGGAGGGGGCGGAGCGTCGCTCTCTTTGGGCTCGAGAAGAAAGGGGGGAGCAGCGGTGGTTTTTGATGTCACAGCAATGGCAAGTGGGCGTTCTGCCCTGTTCCCCCTGCTTATAAGGAGGGAGGGGGGGGCGTTCCGATTTTCCCATTAAAAGCCCCGACGATCTCCCCCACTCGCCACGTCCGGTGCGTGCCGTTAAATGGGGGCGTGGTGGGTCGAGGCGACTAATGACATAATCCAGACCCGCGCGTACCGTGCCTTTGTTTTGGGCCTGGCCCATGAGCTTAGCGCCGTGTATGGCCCGAGCCGGGGGCTCTGTCGGTGTACTAGAGTAGGGGTACCCTAGTACCCCGAACTTCGTCTGCGGGCGATTCAGCACCAGCGGCGGGGCTGGCCTGATGACCGTCAAAATCCCCACGGCTCCTTTGGAGCCATTCAAAAACAAAGTAATCAAGGCCCGGCAAGAGGAGCTTGCGGAAGGCCACTCAAGGCACGAAGAAACAAGACCCGGCAAGAGGAGCTTGCGGGAAGGCTGGTGATCGACAAGCTCCGAGCGACAAGGATCCAGCAGCGGCAAGGTACTTGCAGCGGCGAAACTCTCTTCATCTCTCGCTCCAGCTCATCCGTCAACGTGTCGCCATGGGGCTAACCCAGGCACTCGTGTTGAAGGGCTGTGCAGCCAGCGGGAAGCAGCGATAAGCGGCGCTGACAAGCTACCATCGTGGCGAACGGAGGCACACTTAACGGTCCCTGTTGCACTATTCAGGCGACGGGGATGGGCATTTATTACTCTTGTCCCTTGCCGTCAGAGTTAGGTATAGGGCACTGTACACTGTACAAGTTGGTGTACAAACTACTGTTTTTACATTTGTACCCTCATATGTGTTGCCACCTGTGGTGACCCCTTGAGACTATAAAAGGAGGCCCAAGGGCAACGTAGAAAGGGTTCGGCTCGTTCGATTCACTCGACTGATACGAGACCACACTCGCTCAGGCTAGGTTTTGTAGCTCCCATTGCTCCCTAGCAAGAACACAATAGAATCAACCAAGCAGCAGTAGGAGTGTTATCTCTCCGGAGAGCTCCGAAGCTGGGAATCTGCTCGTGTGCATCGCTTCGATCCGCTCTTTGTGCATTCTCCGCCCCCCCTCCGAACCACAAGGGACTAGGTCCCATAGGTGTTCGTGGGACACGATCAACTTCCCCGACAACTAGCTGTATTAGCTAGTTCAAATAATTTCACTATAGAGTTGAACTAGCTCTATAGCCTAGTTCAAAAAAATTTACACTAGAGTTGAACTAGTTCTATAAGCTTGTACAAATAATTTTACACTAGAGATGAACTAGCTCTATAAGCTAGTTCAAATAATTTTACACTAGAGTTGAACAAGCTCTATAGCCTAGTACAAATAATTTTACATTAGAGTTGAACTAGCTCTATAAGCTTGTACAAATAATTTTACACTAGAGTTGAACTAGCTCTATAAGCTAGTTCAAATAATTTTACACTAGAGTTGAACTAGCTCTATAGCCTAGTACAAATAATTTTACACAAGAGTTGAACTAGCTCTATAAACTTGTACAAATAATTTTACACTAGAGTTGAACTAGCTCTGTATTCTAGTACAAATAATTTTACACTAGAGTTGAACTAGCTCTATAAGCTAGTTCAAACAATTTTACACCAGAGTTGAACTAGCTCTATAGTCTAGTACAAATAATTTTACACTACAGTTGAACTAGTTGTATAAGATAGTTCAAATAATTTTACAATAGAGTTGAACTAGCTCTATAGCCTAGTACAAATAATTTTACACTAGAGTTTAACTAGCTCTATAGCCTAGTACAAATAATTATACACTAGAGTTGAACTAGATCTATAAGCTAGTTCAAATAATTTCACACTAGAGTAGAACTAGCTCTATAGCCTAGTCCAAATAATTTTATTCTAGAGTCGGACTAGCTCTTACACTAGAGTTGAACTAGCTCTATAAGCTTGTTAAAACAATTTTACCCTAGAGTTGAACTAGCTCTATAACCTTGTACAAATAATTTTAGACTAGAGTTGAACTAGCTCTATAAGCTAGTTCAAATAATTTTACATTAGAGTTGAACTAGCTCTATAAGCTAGATCAAAAAAATTTACACTAGAGCTGAACTAGCTCTATAAGCTAGTTCAAATAATTTTACACTAGAGTTGAACTAGCTCTATAGTCTAGTACAACTAATTTTACACTAGAGTTGAACTAGCTCTATAAGCAAGTTCAAATAAGTTTACACTAGAGTTGAACTAGCTCTATAACCTAGAACAATTAATTTTACACTAGACTCGTACTAGCTCTTACACTAGAGTTGAACTAGCTCTATAAGCTAGTTAAAACAATTTTACCCTAGAGTTGAACTAGCTCTGTAGCCTAGAACAAATAATTTTACAATAGAGTTGAACTAGCTTCATAAGCTAGTTCAAATAATTTAAAATAGAGTTGAACTAGCTCTATAAGCTAGTTCAAATAATTTTACACTAGAGTTGAACTAGCTCTATACCCTAGTACAAATAATTTTAAACTAGAGTTGAACTAGCTCTATAACCTAGTTTAAATAATTTTACACTAGAGTTGAACTAGCTCTATAGCCTAGTACAAATAATTTTACACTAGAGTTAAACTAGCTCTATAAGCTAGTTCAAATAATTTTACACTAGAGTTGAACTAGCTCTATAAGCTAGTTCAAATAATTTTACACTAGAGTTGAACTAGCTCTATAAGCTAGTTGAAATAGATTTACACTAGAGTTGAACTAGCTCTATAGCCTAGTACAAATAATTTTATACAAGAGTTGAACTAGCTCCATAAGCTTGTACAAATAATTTTACACTAGAGTTGAACTCGCTCTGTAGTCTAGTACAAATAATTTTACACTAGTGTTGAACTAGCTCTATAAGCTAGTTCAAATAATTTTACACTAGAGTTGAACTAGCTCTGTAGTCTAGTACACATAAATTTACACTAGAGTTGAACTAGTTGTATAATCTAGTTCAAATAATTTCACAATAGATTTGAACTAGCTCTATAGCCTAGTACAAATAATTTTACACTAGAGTTGAACTAGCTCTATAAGCTTGTAGAAATAATTTTAGACTAGAGTTGAACTATCTCTATAAGCTAGTTTGAATTTTTTTACAATAGAGTTGAACTAGGTCTATAAGCTAGTTCAAATAAATTTACATTAGAGTTGAACTAGCTCTATAAGCTAGTTCAAATAATTTTACACTAGAGTTAAACTAGCTCTATAGCCTAATACAAATAATTATACACTAGAGTTGAACTAGCTCTATAAGCTAGATCAAATAATTTCACACTAGAGTTGAACTAGCTCTATAGCCTAGTCCAAATAATTTTACACTAGAGTGGTACTAGCTCTTACACTAGAGTTGAACTAGCTCTATAAGCTAGTTAAAACAATTTTACCCTACAATTGAACTAGCTCTATAAGCTAGTTCAAATAATTTTACACTAGAGTTGAACTAGCTCTATAAGCTAGTGCAAAAAAATTTACACTAGAGTTGAAATTGCTCTATAAGATAGTTCAAATAATTTTACACTAGAGTTGAACTAGCTCTATAGCCTAGTACAAATAATTTTACACTAGAGTTGAACTAGCCCTATTAGCTTGTTTAAATAAGTTTACAGTAGAGTTGAACTAGCTCTATAGCCTAGTACAAATAATTTTACACTAGAGTCGTACTAGCTCTTACACTAGAGTTGAACTAGCTCTATAAGCTAGTTAAAACAATCTTACCCTAGAGTTGAACTAGCTCTATAGCCTAGAACAAATAATTTTACACTAGAGTTGAACTAGATCTGTAAGCTAGTTCAAATAATTTAAAATAGAGTTGAACTAGCTCTATAGTCTAGTACAAATAATTTTACACTATAGTTGAACTAGCTGTATTAGCTAGTTCAAATAATTTCACAATAGAGTTGAACTAGCTCTATAGCTGTCGGGGAGAGCTGGTCGTGTCCCACGAACACCTACGGGACCTGGGTCCCTTGTGGTTCGGAGGGGGGCGGGGATTCCGCGAAGAGCGGATCGAGGCAATGCACACGAGCAGGTTTACCCAGCTTCGGAGCTCTCCGGAGAGATAATACTCCTACTGCTGCTTTAGTGGATTATCTTGTGTTCTTGCTAGGGAGCAACGGGAGCTACAAAACCTAGCCTGAGTGTGTGGTCTCGTATGAGTAGGATGAACTAAGCCGGAGCTGAACTGAACCGAACCCTTTCTACGTTGCACTCGGGCCTCCTTTTATAGGCACAAGGGGTCACCACATGTGGCAACTAAACAAGGGTAAGATAGTAAAAACATAGGTTGGTACACGCTTTATGCAAAGGTACAGAATCTATACCTAACTCGACGGCAAGGGACAAAAGTCATCAATGCCCGTGTCGATCGCCCGAAACGATTATAACAGGACCGTCAAGTGCATCTCCGTTTGCCATGATGGTAGCTTGTTAGCGCCGCTTATCGCTGTTCCCCGCTGGCTGCACAGCCCGTCGACACGCGCTGCTTGGGAGAGCCCGTGGTGACACGTTGGCGGTGAGCTGGGCGGAGATGAAGAGAGGTCGCCGCCCCGCAAGCGCATTGCCGCGGCAGGAACCTTGTCGCGCTGGGGGCTCAGCGCCCACCAAACCTTCCGGCAAGCTCCTCTTGTCGGGGCCTTATTCCTTCATACTGTGTGGCCTTCCGGCAAGCTCCTCTTGCGGGGTCTTGACTACTTTGTTCTTGAATGGCTCCAAAGGAGCCGCCGAGATCTTGGCGGGCGCCTGGCAAGGCTTGCCACGGGGCCTTCGCGATGCCCGTCTGCAGGTTCGGTGTACTAAGGTACCCCTACTTTAGTACACCGACAGAGCCCAGTTTCAGGCCATACACGGTGCCGAGTGCTGTTGGGCCAGGCCCAAAACAGGCACGCGAACGCGACGACTGGGTCCAAACCAAATCCACTCCGTATCCGCGCGTTCCCTCAGAACGGCACGCGTCAATTGCGGTGTCGTGGGGGAAGTGGGCGGCGTGCGAGGTCGCCTCATCTGTCGCCTCAGTTCTGAATCCCCGCCACGTGGTTCCCATGCTCTTGGGGTCACGGACGGTGGAAGTGGGAAACTGGGCCGTTGCGAGCAGAGGCAGCAGGTCTGCCCCGATTCCCTGCGCTTCCTATGCCTTGATTCGCTGAGCGGGGCGGTAGAGCCCCCACCTTGCTTCTTTTAAGAAGGGCGGAAGGGGGGCGCAGAAACCCGCACTCTCCCATCTCTTCCTTTCCTCAGCTTCTGCTCCCCTTTCTCTCACTCGTCATGGAGAAAGGGAACCTTGGTTCTTCATCGGTGGCGGCGAGGGTCGCCGCTAGACAGCGCACCCCTCCCAACCCCACGCCTGGGTGGCAGAGCCAGCCACAAGGGGAAGAGGGAGGGGCGAGGTCGTGGGCAGGTCGGCGCTCGGGAAGAAGCGGGCGGGCGGCGAGCCGTCTCCGCCTCACTGGCAGTTCCCCTCTTAGGGCGAGGTCATGGGCGAGGTCGGCGCTCGGGAAGAAGCGGGCGGGCGGCGCGTCGTCTTCGCCTCCGCCGGCGGTTCTCCTCCCATAGCGGTCCATCTGAGGGACGACCCTTGCGAGTTCTTCGTCGAGGCTGCGCCCGGCGCCTCGTCGTCGCCTCGGCTTCCAGCTCCGTTCATGAGCGCGATGGAGTCGGATCCGCCGAGACATCGAGATTGCACATGAGGGGCTGTGGGATCGATGTACGAGAGTCGCGTGTATTCCCAGCCCCTAATGTGATGTATCTTGATCGTGGGTGGAAGACGTTCGCCCGCATCCACAACCTGCTGGCGGGGTTTACCCTCCATTTTAAGTTAATGGAGGGTGACCTCCTCTCCGTCAAGGTCTTTGGGGACCTCGGCACTCGGGCGAGGTGCTGCGTGGATAGCTCCTCCGACAGCAAAGATTCCTCCTCGAGCGAGAGTGGCGAGGAGGAGAGCGACAGCGACGACGAGGGTAGCGGGCCCAACTACTTGTCGGGCGCCGCTTCGTGCGTCACCGGCGACCCCATCATCCGCGTCGCCGGCTCCTTGAACTCCCCGGGGTCGTCTCCTTGGGCGACTGGCGTAGGGAGGCTGCGGAAGGGGAAGAGGGATGGCGACAAGGCCATCAAGTCGAGTCGAGGCGTAGTGCCCTTGACAGCGTCTTGACGTCCTGCCGCCCTTCTTGAGCCCGCTTCGGCGCCCGCCGTCTCCGTTAAGCCCTCGGAGAGCCACAGGATGTTCCTTGGTGCCTTCGGCACACTGTAGCTCGCCTAGGCGCTCCGTTTGCCCTTCTCGCCTCCTTGACCTACCTCCCAAGAGAGGGACAGGAAAAGGATTACGGGCATCTTATCTTTTTAATTTGTAAGCCTTCGGGCCTTATCTGCATTTAAAACTTGTAATCCTCTCTTTCATGTTTTTCATTCTCCACGGACTGTATCCGAGTAGGACGTTTTTAATGAAAAAGGGATGTTTGAAAAGGGACGAAAGGCTTATCGATACCGCAGCCCGGCAACTCGGCTTGCCGCTGCCCCGGCAACCACAGCTTGCCGGGCTTGGGTGCCGCCGCCCTTCTTCTCTCTCTTCGCTGTTATTTCAGTTCGAGAGCAATTTAGCGATGCCGCAATAAGTTATTTTTGTAATATAACTTTATTGTGGGCAATATTTGCTATGTTACTTCCTTTACTCGACTCTTTGCTTTGTATGTTACTGCCCTCGCTTTTGAAAACTTGCGGTGCAGCACCCTTGCCGCGAGCCCGAAAAGCGGAACTTCAGCAGCTTCTTTGGCGGGTCGCTACCGACAAGCAACCTTGTCGCGGACTAGCCGCAGCTCACTTAAGTTGTTGAGCGGACTCGAAACAAAGCAAGGGCGCGACCAGTCACGATTTGGTTCCTTCGCGCACAGGTTTTCCATACAAAGCGCGGTCGTTCAAGGAAAATAACTTTAAAAAAAATCGAATGCTCAAACTTTGGCAACTTAGCTTTTCTGTCGTTCGCTTCCCGGCAAGGCGAAACTAGGTCACTGCTATGCCTGCCCGGCAAGGCGAAACTAGGTCACTGCTATGCTTGAGCTGGTTGATGAATCTGTTTTGAATGGAACTGGCACGCTTCACACTCGGTTACTTGTGCAGTTGCATCCTGGAGGGCTTCTGGCCAGAAGAAACCTTGCCGGAAAGCTTTGCCGGGAAGTGCTCTTGTGCCAATGTGGTGACCACATATGCCTCCATGTATCTCGGCCAACAGCTTCTGTCCATCTTCCCGGCAAATGCACTTCAATTTCACACCGTTGAGTCTTCTTACATGCATGGATGTTGTCAACAAACTGATACATACTTGACCGCCGGGCTACTTTTCCGCTTCTTCTTGCTCTTGGGAAGTTCTCTTATCTCAGAGGAAATGGGCGATTTGTTGTGCCCATCTTTGGAGCTTGTGGCTCGACAGCAAGGACTAAAGGCTCTTCTATCACTACGGGAACATCAGCTTCTACGGCAAGAACCTGCGGGCCCGCCGGAGCTTGATGATCTCCGACAAGTTTGTCGGAGCGAAACTTGTCGGGAGCGTTTGCTTCAACGATACAAACTGTATGGTTTGTCGGAGCAGACTGCTCCTCAGTGATATTTGCGTTGATTTTAGGGACCTTCTTGGCGGCGGCTCCGGGGAGCTCTGCCGGAAAGTAGTCGCCGGAAATCAATTTTCTTTTCTTGCTCTGTCCTGTTGATGGTGTTACGGTTGGGTGAGTTAGCTTGAGCACAAAAATCCCTGGTTCCACAGGTAACTTAAGTGAGGCGCATTCGGAGAGGCCATCAGCTATATCATTCTGAGCTCTTGGAACGTGTTCCATTTGCAGGCCTTCAAAGTGCTCTTCCAGCTTCCTCACTTCATCGACGTAAGCTTCCATCAACGGACTCTGATAATATTTATTTACTTGGCGGACGACAAGTTGCGAGTCCCCCCTGACAACGAGCTTCTTGATCCCAAGGTCCACCGCAATCCTGAGACCGGCAAGCAAGCCTTCATACTCTGCAGTATTATTTGTTGCTTGTTCCTTGGGAAAGTGCATCTGGACTATGTACTTGAGGTGCTCTCCGGTGGGTGCGATAAGCAGCACGCCGGCACCGGCGCCTTGCAGCGAAGGCACCATCAAAGTACATCAGCCACTCTTTATTTGCCTCCTTGACGGGGATGCTCATCTCCGGAATCTCTTCATCTTGCGTTGGCGTCCACTCTGCTATAAATTCTGCCAATGCCCTGCTTTGGATAGTTGAAGTGCTTTCGAACTTGAGACCAAAGCTTGACAGTTCCAGTGCCCACTCGACAATCCTGCTGTTGCTTCGGATTTTGCAATATCCTCTTCAGCGAAAGCGGTGACAACTGTTATCTCGTGTGCTTGGAAGTAATGGCGCAGCTTTCTCGAGGCCATGAGGAGGCCGAAAAGCAGCTTTTGCACACCAGAATACCTTGATCTAGCCCCCTGCAGAAGGCAACTGACAAAGTAAACTGGGCGCTGCACCATCTTTTTCTCAGATCTTGTCGCAACCTGCAGACTGATCTGTTCTTGTCGGGACGAGCTTGTGGTGAAGCCCCTGCTCGTCGCTGGATGCAACTGCCTCGGTTGCCGGCTCATCATCCCGCCCCCTCTCCGCTACTAACGCAGCACTAACCACTTGATTGGTCGCTGCTATATATAGCAGTAACTTCTCTTGTGGACTATGTGCGACAAGTATTGGAGCGGAGGACAGGTATCTCTTCAAGTCCTGCAGCGCAGCCTCCGCTTCGGGAGTCCATTTCATTGGACCTGCCTTTTTCAAAATCTTGAAAAACGGCAGGGTGCGTTCAGCAGACTTAGAGATGAACCTCTTTGAGAGCAGCCACGCAACCGCAAGCCTTGACATCCTTGGCGCTTTGGTGCTTCAATCTGCTCAATGGCCTTGATCTTGTAGGGATTGGCTTCAATTCCCGGCTGAGACACAAAGAACCGAGAAGCTTGCGGAAGGGACTCCAAACACGCACTTCTCGGGTTGAGCTTGAGGTTGATCTTGCGCAGACTTGCAAATGTTTCATCCAAATCCTGAACCAGAGTTGCTTTGTCCTTGCTCTTGACCACTATGTCATCCATGTATGCTTCTACATTTCTGTGTATCTATGGTTCAAAGGCATCATGGACTACTCTGGCAAAGGTTGAACCAGCATTCTTTAAACCGAAAGGCATTCGTATGAAGCAGTACGTGCCACATGGTGTAATGAATGCGGTTTTCTCTTCATCCTCTTCTTCCATGAAGATCTGATGATATCCTGAATATGCATCAAGAAATGAAAGCAGATCACATCCAGCCGTGGAGTCAACAATCTGGTCGATACGCGGCAAGGGAAATGGGTCTTTGGGACAAGCTTTATTAACATCAGTGAAGTCAATACAAAGTCTCCATTTCCCATTAGCCTTGTGTACCACTACCGGATTGGCCAACCACGTGGGATGGAGGACTCCTCTGATAAGCCCTGCTGCTTCTAACTTCTTGATTTCTTTTGCTATGAACTCTTGGCGCTCCACTGCCTGTTTCCTAACTTTTTGCTTGACGGGCCGCGCGTGAGGACAGACAGCTAGGTGGTGCTCAATTACTTTCCTGGGAACACCGGGGATGTCAGATGGTTGCCATGCAAACACATCGACATTCGTCCGCAGGAAAGCAACGAGCTCGCCTTCCTATTTAGGATCAAGCGTGGCACTGATGGTGAAGGTACCACCAGTGCCGTCCTCCTTGGCGGGCACCTTCTTGGTCTTCGGCGGAGCCGCCATCGTCTTGTTGCACTTGTCGGTGGAGCTCGATGGTGCGTCCTCGACGGTAGCGCAGCACTCCGAAGAGGTGCATTTGCCGGAGTGGGCAACAGAGCTCTTGCCGGACCTGATGGTCTTCTTCCCCCCGGGAGCTTCAGCGGCAAGTGGTTTGCTCTCTGTTGCGGCTGCTGCATCCCGGTAAATCTCGTCGGCACAGATAAGCGCGTCCTTCTTGTCGCCATGGACAGAAATGACGCTTATCGGGCCGGGCATCTTGAGTAAGTTGTAAGCATAATGAGAGGCAGCCATGAACTTGGCGAGTGCTGGACGGCCAAGTATGCCATTGTAGGGCAATGGGAAATCGGCAACGTCAAATGTGACCCTCTCAGTTCTGAAGTTGAGCTCGCTGCCGAATGTTACCGGCAACGTGATCTTCCCTTTGGGCTTGCTCCTTCCTGGGTTGATTCCTTGGAAAGTACCAGTTTCTTCGAGCTCGCTGTCAGGGATTTGAAGCTTTTGGAGCACTGCAGAGGAAATTAAATTCAGGCCGGCCCCGCCGTCAACCAGCATCTTCGTGACCTTGAGGTTGCGGATGGTTGGCGAGACCAACATCGGCAAGCACCCGACCGCAGTGATGCGATCAGGGTGATCCTCAATGTCAAAGATGATGGGCGTGCTGGACCACTTCAGAGGTTTGCGTGACTCTATGGAGGGTTCTGCTGCATTCACCTCACCCATCCATTGCTTGAGTTGGCGGTGCGAGGTATGCAGAGAAGCACCACCGTCAACACAAAGAACTCTGTTGCCTTTTCAAACTCTTGCTCATCTGCTTCATCGTCTTCCATGTCCTCATCATCTTCATCTTCGTCTTCTTCCTTGTCGCGGCCGCGGGGAGGTCTGTCACCTTGCCGCTGCTTGGCCTTGCACAAGTCCCTCCCCGGCCGGGTCTCTTTTTACTTGCTGCACCTGCACCTTCTTGGGCCTTCTCCTTGTCTCGCCGCTCGTATTAAGCCCTCTGTAGCTCAACAAGCTGCTCGACTTTCTTGCAGCTCTGGAGATCGTGGCCCTTGGTGCGGTGGATCTTACAGTACTGCTTGTTGGAGGTGTCAGGCTTGTCGGCGGCCGCCACAGCTTGGCGGTCGGCATCTCCGGCAACCTCCTTACCGGAGCCACTAGCCTTGGTTTTGTTGGCGGCACCATCCTTGCCGGACTGCTCAACAACTAGTACTTCTTGGTTTTTCTTCCTCCTGTTGTTTCGCCGCCGGCTCTTTCTTGCCGGGCCGACCTCCTCACTGTCAGACTCTGCTCCCACATTCTCTCCTGGGAGTCTTCTTCCTTCTTCAGCGCGTGCACACTTATCGGCCAGGGCGTAGAGCTCGCTGGCGTCTTTCACTTTGCACATCGCCATCTCCTCCCTCATCCTGCGGTTTCGTACATTACGATGAAATGCACCGATCACCTTGGCGGGGTGGACGTCAGGGATGTTGTAGTGCACTCGATGAATCTCTGGATGAACTTGCGCAGGGACTCTCCCTCCTTCTGGGCAAGCAGGTGGAGGTCACTCTCCTGGCCATGAGGCTTGTGGCCGCCTGTGAAGGCGCCAACAAACTGGTGGCACAAATCTGCCCAAGAAGAAATAGAGCTGTCCGGCAAGTGCATGAGCCAAGATCTGACGTTTGGCTTGAGCACCAGGGGAAAGTAGTTGGCGAGGATCTTGTCGTCTCGTCCCCCCGCGGCCTGCACCGCGATGGTGTAGATGCTGAGGAACTCCGATGGGTGTGTCCTGCCATCATACTTTTCTGGCACATCTAGTTTGAAATTTTTCTTGTCGGGCCACCGGACTTGCCGCAGCTCACGGGTGAACGCAGGGCAACCTACCGCGTATGGTAAGTCGCCTGGTTCCCCTGGCGCATGCATATCGACGGTGGGCCCGGCGCGTTGGTCAGATTGACGGCGCGCTTCCCTTCGGCGCTCGATATGGGTCCAGCGTCTTCTTCTTGCCGTTCTCGGAGAACTTGGCGCTGGTCGCGACGAGCTCGCGGATCCGACGATGCTGTGGAGTCGCTGTCGAGGTGGATGCGGCGAGTCGGCGATCTTGGTCTTCGGGAAGGGGAGTGCACGGTGGCTGCACCCCCGCAAGTCTCGTCGCCATCAGCTCGTGCCTTGTCGCCTTGCCGCGGCTGCGAGGAACTCGGTTGTCGCGGGACGTCGCCGTTGGCGAAGCCGATGAGACTCTGAATTGTGGCCCTCCATTCATCGACCTTGTCGGCCGTTGGAGGGTAATCTAGAAGTAACTGAGCTCTTGCTAAGGCTTCCGCTGGTGTGGTTGGCTGCAACGGCGTGCGGGCGAAAGAACGGGATGTGCTCGGACTCCTAACCAAGTTAGGAGGAGCAGCATCCATAAGCGACAGTACTCCGCTCGTACCAACATCTTTGGGGTGCATCGGTCTCGAGGGCCTCGGGATCCCCAGCTTGGCCTTGATCCAACGGCGTATGGTGCCGCGAGCATCACGACGCTGTCTCATCCCCAAGCCTCTGAGAAAGACGCGTGAAGATTCGACGCCGACGCTGCGCTGCCTTGTCTTTGGACTGGCGGCGTTGTGGGCTCTCTCGTCGGCGCCCGTTCCTCCGCCAGCGTTCCCCACCACCGACAGCTCCGGTGGTGGTGGGTTCGGCAGCTGACGGCTCTCTGCTGCTGCCGAAGACTTCTTCTTAGGCGCCATGTTGACGAAGATGTTGATGAAGTTGCTCGTGTGACCACCGGATCGGGTTCACACAGCCTCGACGCCACCTACCTGGCGCGCAAAAGATGTCGGGGAGAGCTGGTCGTGTCCCACGAACACCTACGGGACCTGGGTCCCTTGTGGTTCGGAGGGGGGCGGGGATTGCACGAAGAGCGGATCGAGGCGATGCACACGAGCAGGTTTACCCAGCTTCGGAGCTCTCCGGAGAGATAATACTCCTACTGCTGCTTTAGTGGATTATCTTGTGTTCTATCTAGGGAGCAACGGGAGCTACAAAACCTAGCATGAGTGTGTGGTCTCGTATGAGTAGGATGAACTAAGCCGGAGCTGAACCGAACCGAACCCTTTCTACGTTGCACTCGGGCCTCCTTTTATAGGCACAAGGGGTCACCACATGTGGCAAGTAAACAAGGGTAAGATAGTAAAAACATAGGTTGGTACACCGCTTTGTACAGTGTACAGTAATCTATACCTAACTCTGACGGCAAGGGACAAGAGTCATCAATGCCCGTCTCAGTCGCCCGAACAGTGTAACAGGGACCATCAAGTGAATCTCCGTTTGCCACGATGGTAGCTTGTCAGCGCCGCTTATCTCTGTTCCCCGCTGGCTGCACAGCCCGTCAACACGCGTGCCTGGGAGAGCCCCGTGGTGACACGTTGGCGGGTGAGCTGGAGCGGAGATGAAGAGAGGTCGCCCACACCGGCAAGCGCCTTGCCACGGCAGGAACCTTGTCGTGCCTGGGGGCTCGGCGCCCACCAAACCATCCCGGCAAGCTCCTCTTGCCGGGGCCTTGTTTCCTTCGCGGCCTGTGTGGCCTTCCCGGCAAGCTCCTCTTGCCGGGCCTTGTTCCTTCAAGCATACTGTGTGGCCTTCCCGGCAAGCTCCTCTTGCCGGGTCTTGACTACTTTGTTCTTGAATGGCTCCAAAGGAGCCACTGAGATCTTAGCGGGCCCGCAAGGCTTGCCAGGGGACGCCATGACAGCCCGCAGCGAGTTCGGGGTACTAAGGTACCCCTACTTTAGTACACCGACAATAGCCTAGTTCAAAAAAAAGTAACACTAGAGTTGAACTAGATTTATAATCTAGTTCAAATAATTTCACAATAGATTTGAACTAGCTCTATAGCCTAGTACAAATAATTTTAAACTATTGTTGAACTAGATCTATAAGCTAGTTCAAATAATTTTACACTAGTGTTGAACTAGCTCTATAGCCTAGTACAAATAATTTTACACTAGAGTTAAACTAGCTCTATAAGATAGTTCAAATAATTTTACACTAGAGTTGAACTAGCTCTATAGCCTAGTACATATAATTATACACTAGAGTTGAACTAGCTCTATAAGCTAGTTCAAATAATTTCACACTAGAGTTGAACTAGCTATATAGCCTAGTCCAAATAATTCTACACTAGAGTGGTACTAGCTCTTACACTAGAGTTGAACTAGCTCTATAAGCAGCTAGTTAAAACAATTTTACCCTAGAGTTGAACTAGCTCAATAAGCTAGTTCAAATAGTTTTACACTAGAGTTGAACTAGCTCTATAGCCTAGTACAAATAATTTTACACTAGAGTTGAACTAGATCTATATGCTAGTTCAAATAATTATAGACTAGAGTTGAACTAGCTCTATAGCCTAGTACAAATAATTTTACATTAGAGTTGAACTAGCTCAATAAGCTTGTAGAAATAATTCTACACTAGAGTTCAACTCGCTCTGTAGTCTAGTACAAATAATTTTACACTAGAGTTGAACATGCTCTATAAGCTAGTTCAAATAATTTTACACTAGAGTTGAACTAGCTCTATAGTCTAGTACAAATAATTTTACACTAGAGTTGAACTAGCTTTATTAGCTAGTTCAAATAATTTCACTATAGAGTTGAACTAGCTCTATAGCCTAGTTCAAAAAAATTTACACTAGAGTTGAACTAGTTCTATAAGCTTGTACAAATAATTTTACACTAGAGTTGAACTAGCTTTATAAGCTAGTTCAAATAATTTTACACGAGAGTTGAACTAGCTCTATAGCCTAGTACAAATAATTCACTAGAGTTTAACTAGCTATATAATCTAGTTCAAATAATTTTACACTAGAGTTGAACTAGCTCTATAGCCTAGTACAAATAATTTTACACTAGAGTTGAACTAGCTCTATAAGCTTGTACAAATAATTTTACACTAGAGTTGAACTAGCTCTATAGCCTAGTACAAATAATTTTACACAAGAGTTGAGCTAGCTCTATAAACTTGTACAAATAATTTTACACTAGAGTTGAACTAGCTCTGTATTCTAGTACAAATAATTTTACACTAGAGTTGAACTAGCTCTATAAGCTAGTTCAAACAATTTTACACCAGAGTTGAACTAGCTCTATTGTCTAGTACAAATAATTTTACACTACAGTTGAACTAGTTGTATAAGATAGTTCAAATAATTTTACAATAGAGTTGAACTAGCTCTATAGCCTAGTACAAATAATTTTACACTAGAGTTGAACTAGCTCTATAGCCTAGTACAAATAATTATACACTAGAGTTGAACTAGATCTATAAGCTAGTTCAAATAATTTCACACTAGAGTTGAACTAGCTCTATAGCCTAGTCCAAATAATTTTATTCTAGAGTCGTACTAGCTCTTACACTAGAGTTGAACTAGCTCTATAAGCTAGTTAAAACAATTTTACCCTAGAGTTGAACTAGCTCTATAACCTTGTACAAATAATTTTAGACTAGAGTTGAACTAGCTCTATAAGCTAGTTCAAATAATTTTACATTAGAGTTGAACTAGCTCTATAAGCTAGTTCAAAAAAATTTACACTAGAGTTGAACTAGCTCTATAAGCTAGTTCAAATAATTTTACACTAGAGTTGAACTAGCTCTATAGTCTAGTACAAATAATTTTACACTAGAGTTGAACTAGCTCTATAAGCAAGTTCAAATAAGTTTACACTAGAGTTGAACTAGCTCTATAGCCTAGAACAAGTAATTTTACACTAGACTCGTACTAGCTCTTACACTAGAGTTGAACTAGCTCTATAAGCTAGTTAAAACAATTTTACCCTAGAGTTGAACTAGCTCTATAGCCTAGAACAAATAATTTTACAATAGAGTTGAACTAGCTCTATAAGCTAGTTCAAATAATTTAAAATAGAGTTGAACTAGCTCTATAAGCTAGTTCAAATAATTTTACACTAGAGTTGAACTAGCTCTATACCCTAGTACAAATAATTTTAAACTAGAGTTGAACTAGCTCTATAACCTAGTTTAAATAATTTTACACTAGAGTTGAACTAGCTCTATAGCCTAGTACAAATAATTTTACACTAGAGTTAAACTAGCTCTATAAGCTAGTTCAAATAATTTTACACTAGAGTTGAACTAGCTCCATAAGCTAGTTCAAATAATTTTACACTAGAATTGAACTAGCTCTATAAGCTAGTTCAAATAATTTTACACTAGAGTTGAAAAAGCTCTATAGCCTAGTACAAATAATTTTACACTAGAGTTGAACTAGATCTGTAAGCTAGTTCAAATAATTATAGACTAGAGTTGAACTAGCTCCATAGCCTAGTACAAATAATTTTACACTAGAGCTGAACTAGCTCTATAAGCTTGTACAAATAATTTTACACTAGAGTTGAACTAGCTCTATAAGCTAGTTCAAATAATTTTACACTAGAGTCGAACTAGCTCTATAGCCTAGTACAATTAATTTTACACAATAGTTGAACTAGCTCTATAAGCTTCTACAAATAATATTACACTAGAGTTGAACTAGCTCTGTATTCTAGTACAAATAATTTTACACTAGAGTTTAACTAGCTCTATAAGCTAGTACAAATAATTTTACACTAGAGTTGAACTAGCTCTAAAAGCTTGTAAAAATAGTTTTACACTAGAGTTGAACTAGCTCTGTATTCTAGTACAAATAATTTTACACTAGAGTTGAACTACCTCTATAAGCTAGTTCAAATAATTTTACACTAGAGTTGAACTAGCTCTGTAGTCTAGTACAAATAATTTTACACTATAGTTGAACTACCTCTATAAGCTAGTTCAAATAATTTTACTCTAGAGTTGAACTAGCTCTGTAATCTAGTACAACTAATTTTACACTTAAGTTGAACTAGCTGTATAAGCATGTTCAAATAATTTTACAATAGAGTTGAACTAGCTCTATATCCTAATACAAATAATTTTACACTAGAGTTGAACTAGCTGTATAAGCTAGTGCAAATAATTTCACGCTAGAGTTGAACTAGCTCTATAGCCTAGTCCAAATATTTTTACACTAGAGTCGTACTAGCTCTTACACTAGAGTACAACTAGCTCTATAAGCTAGTTAAAAAAATTACCCTAGAGTTGAACTAGCTCTATAAGCTTGCACAAATAATTTTAGACTAGAGTTGAACTAGCTCTATAAGCTAGTTAAATAAATTTACAGTAGAGTTGATATAACTCAATAAGCTAGTTCAAATAATTTTACACTAGATTTGAACTAGCTCAATAGCCTAGTACAAATAATTTTACACTAGAGTTGAACTAGCTCTATAAGCTAGTTCAAATAAGTTTACACTAGTGTTGAACTAGCTCTATAGCCTAGTACAAATAATTTTACAGTAGAGTCATAATAGCTCTTACACTAGAGTTGAACTAGCTCTATAAGCTAGTTAAAACAATTTTACCCTAGAGTTGAACTAGCTCTATAGCCTAGAACAAATAATTTTACACTAGAGTTGAACTAGCTCTATAAGCTAGTTCAAATAATTTTACACTAGAGTTGAACTAGCTTTATAAGCTAGTACAAATAATTTTACACTAGAGTTGAACTAGCTCTATAAGATAGTTCAAATAATTTTACACTACTGTTGAACTAGCTCTATATCCTAGTACAAATAATTTTACACTAGAGTTAAACTAGCTCTATAAGCTAGTTCAAATAATTTTACACTAGAGTAGAACTAGCTCTATAAGCTAGTTCAAATAATTTTACACTAGAGTTGAACTAGCTCTCTAAGATAGTTCAAATAGTTCTACACTAGAGTTGAACTAGCTCTATAGTCTAGTACAACTAATTTTACACTTAAGTTGAACTAGCTGTATAAGCATGTTCATATAATTTTACAATAGAGTTGAACTAGCTCTATATCCTAATACAAATAATTTTACACTAGAGTTGAACTAGCTCTATAGCCTAGTACAAATAATTATACACTAGAGTTGAACTAGCTCTATAAGCTAGTGCAAATAATTTCACGCTAGAGTTGAACTAGCTCTATAGCCTAGTCCAAATAATTTTACACTAGAGTCATACTAGCTCTTACACTAGAGTGCAACTAGCTCTATAAGCTAGTTAAATAAATTCCCCTAGAGTTGAACTAGCTCTATAAGCTTGTACAAATAATTTTAGACTAGAGATGAACTAGCTCTATAAGCTAGTTCAAAAAAATTTACCCTAGAGTTGATATAACTCAACAAGCTAGTTCAAATAATTTTACACTAGAGTTGAACTAGCTCAATAGCCTAGTACAAATAATTTTACACTAGAGTTTAACTAGCTCAATAACCTAGTTCAAATAAGTTTACACTAGTGTTGAACTAGCTCTATAGCCTAGTACAAATAATTTTACACTAGAGTCGTAATAGCTCTTACACTAGAGTTGAACTAGCAATATAAGCTAGTTAAAACAATTTTACCCTAGAGTTGAACTAGCTCTATAAGCTAGTTAAAACAATTTTACCCTAGAGTTGAACTAGCTCTATAGCCTAGAACAAATAATATTACACTAGAGTTGAACTAGCTCTATAAGATAGTTCAAATAATTTTACACTAGAGTTGAACTAGCTTAAATGTGGTTAGAAGGGAAAACATAAATTGGACACATCATTACTTTTATAAGAGACCTGCGTTTTATACCCGAGAGTGGGCATACTAACAAGTTCAGACACAAATACAACAGAAAAGGTAAACATTCATGTCAAACTCATGTTCACAGGACACATTCATATTCATAGCCAACATTCAATATCAACAACTCAAAAGATTCATATATACACAAGCTCAGCATATCTATGCATCCAAATGATTGATAGATCACACGACAATATTCATACATAATTCACAAAAAGATTCAGATATACACATGTACAGTATGTTTATGCATCCAAATTATTGAGATCACAGCCAATATGATCCATGGACGAACTTTAATTACCTAGGGTACAGACTTGTAAATGGTGTTCAATCGGAGGTACTTCTTGCTAAAATTAGTTCTTGTACGAGTAAACTTTCGAGTACATAAGAGGCAGCACAGACAGTCTAAACTTTGCTTGTAGGTTTATCCTCAAATAGTGGCCTCGTGCCGAGGGAGGTTTGAGCAACTTGGCCACTACTTTCATCCAACTAGTTTACTGGCTCAACCCGTCAATAATGGCCATGATAAGTTCCACCTCGGGTCCATGGGCATGGACAAAAAGTTCAAGGTCGACTCCCACTTCTTCAAAGCATAACCTTACATTCACTTCTCATTTCGATAATGGTATTAGTGTTAAAAGTTTCGCCAGATTGGACCGCATAACATGACTTCCTTTGTAATGGAGGTTGCTAGGTCTGCTTCCGGCCGCGTTCGCAACGTGCAGGTGTGCTAAGGGCGATTGGCCCAGACCCCTGGGTGCTTAGGTTTAGACCGGCGTGCTGACCGCTCTGTTGGCCTAGGTCGGGCTGCGACGTGTTGATCTTTCTCGGCCGGGCATGACCCAGGAAAGTGTGTCCGGCCAAATGGGATCAAGCGTGTTGGGTTATGTGGTGCACCCCTGCAGGGAAGTTTAATCTATTCGAATAGCCGTGATCTTCGGTAACAGGACGACTTGGAGTTGTACCTTGACCTTATGACAACTAGAACCGGATACTTAATAAAACACACCCTTCCAAGTGCCAGATACAACCCGGTGGTCGCTCTCTCTCAGGGTTACGAGGAGGGGATCGCCGGCTAGGATTATGCTATGCGATGCTACATGGAGGACTTCAGTCTAATCTCTTCTACATGTTGCAAGACGGTGTCGGGGAGAAGTGATCGTGTCCCACGAGCACCTATGGGACCTGGGTCCCTTGTGGTTCGGAGGGGGGCGGAGATTGCACAAAGAGCGGATCGAGGCGATGCACATGAGCAAATTTACCCAGCTTCGGAGCTCTCCGGAGAGATAATACTCCTACTGCTGCTTTGTGGATTGTCTTGTGTTCTTGCTAGGGAGCAACGGGAGCTACAAGACCTAGCCTGAATGTGGTTTCGTATGAGTATGATGAACTAAGCCGGAGCTGGACCGAACCCTTTCTACGTTGCACTTGGGCCTCCTTTTATAGGCACAAGGGGTCACCACATGTGGCAAGTAGACAAGGGTAAGATAGTAAAAACATAGGTTGGTACACGCTTTATACAGTGTACAGTAATCTATACCTAACTCTGACGGCAAGGGACAAGAGTCATCAATGCCCGTCTCAGTCGCCCGAACAGTGTAACAGGGACCGTCAAGTGCGCCTCCGTTTGCCACGATGGTAGCTTGTCGGCGCCGCTTATCGCTACTCCCCGCTGGCTGCACAGCTCGTCGACACGCGTGCTTGGGAGAGCCCCGTGGTGATATGTTGGCGGGTGAGCTGGAGCGGAGATTAAGAGAGATTGCCCGCCCCGGCAAGCGCCTTGCCGGGGCAGGGACCTTGTTGCGCTTGGGGGCTTATCGCTCACCAAGCCTTCCCGGCAAGCTCCTCTTGCCAGGGCCTTGTTTTCCGAAGGGCCGCGGAGGGTCTTGGCAGACGCCCGGCAAGGCTTGCCACGGGAACGCTGCGACTGCCCGTGCACAAGTTTGTGGTACTAAGGTACCCCTACTTTAGTACACCGACAGGAGCCCCCGGGTCTGGGCCATACAAGGTGCCGAGCGCTGTTGGGCCAGGCCCAAAACAGGGCACGGCACGCGGCCTGGGTCCAAACCAAATCCATTCCGTATCCGCGCGTTCCCCGTGGCGCACGCGTCAATTGCGGTGTCGTGGGGAAGTGGGCGGCGTGTGGTCGCCTCATCCGTCGCCTCAGTTCTGCATCCCGCCACGTGGTTCCCATGCTCTTGGGGTCGCGGACGGTGGAAGTGGGAAGCTGGGCGTTCGCGGCAGAGGCAGCAGGTCGGCCCGATTCCCTGCTCTTCCTATGCCTTGATTCATCGGCGGGCGGCAGAGCCCCCACCTTGCTTCTTTAAGAAGAGCGGAAGGGGCGCAAAGCCCGCACTCTCCCATCTCTTCCTTTCCTCGCTTCGCTCCCCTTCTCTCATTCGTCATGGAGAAAGGGAACCTTGGTTCTTCATCGGTGGCGGCGAAGGTTGCCGCTAGACATCGCACCCCTCCCAACCCCACGCCCGGGGTGGCAGAGCCAGCCACAAGGGGAAGAGGGAGGGGGCGAGGTCGTGGACGAGGTCGAGGCGCTCGGGGAAGAAGCGGACGGGGCGGCGCGCCGTCTCCGCCTCCGTCGGCGGTTCCCCTCCCCGCGGCGGTCCATATAGGGGACGACCCTTGCGAGTTCTTCGTCAGGCTGTGTCGGGCGCCTCGTCGTCGCCTCCGGCTTCCAGCTCCGTTCGCGAGCGCGATGGAATCGGATCCACCCGAGACACTGAGACTGCACATGAGGGCCTGTGGGATCAGCGGCACGCGAGTCCGCATTGTATTCCCAGCCCCTAATGTGATGTATCTTGATCGTGGGTGGAAGACGTTCACCCGCATCCACAGCCTGATGGCGGGGTTTACCCTCCATTTTAAGTTAATGGAGGGTGATCTCCTCTCCGTCAAGGTCTTCGGGGATCTCAAAGACTTTCGGGCGAAGTGCTGCGTGGATAGCTCCTCCGACAATAAGATTCCCCCTCGGCGAGAGTCACGAGGAGGAGAGCGACAGCGGCGACAAGGATAGCGGGCCCGATTAGTTGTCGGGCGCCGCTTGCGTCCACCGGCGACCCCATCATCCGCGTCGCGGCTCCTTGAACTTCCCGGTCGTCTCCTTGGGCGATGGCGTGGGAGGCTGCGAAGGGAAGAGGATGGCGACAAGGCCGTCATGTCGGAGAACGAGGGCGTAGTGCCCTCGACAGCGTGCTGACGTCCAGCCGCCCCGTCTTCGAGCCCCGCTTCCGGCGCCGCCGTCTTCGTTAAGCCCTCGGAGAGCCCCCGGATGTTCCTTGGTGCCTTCTAGCACTGTAGCTCGCCTA